>VFFE01007005.1:133056-148029 GCA_008921705.1 Burhinus oedicnemus
AAAAAAAAAAAAAAAAAAAAAAAAAAAAAAAGGCAGAAATAAACTTTAACGTCTGTTAAAAAATGCACGAGAGTATCTTGCATGGGATGGAAGTTTGCCAGTTAGATCATCAAAAGGTTTTGAGTGTGGGGCAGATACCACGTATGTACAATGCATGGAGAGTGAAAATATTTAGGTTGGAGCGGGAATGAAGTAGCGGAAAACATTTTTAATTGCTGTATGGTATCGGCCACATTAGCAGTACCTGGACTTTGAAAAGCTCTCCCTAGCAAAACAGCACAGAACCACCTCTTATCTTCAGTAACGTGCTTGTAAAATGAAAATGTCTCAGTGACACGGCAGAGAGATGACACTTCAGACATCCTCTGTAATTTTTCCAGTCTCTAAATACTACGGTGTTACAGACTAAAAATAAAAAAGCCGCAGACTTTAGAATTTCATTCTTTATATACTCATTTTGAAAACATTTGCCCTGCATCTGAAAAATATCACTTTTTGCCATGGAAGTTACACCTTTCACAGGAAAAGTTAAAAACACAGGTTTCTACATTGCGCTGCTCTATTTCACTCAGACCTTATCAGTAAAAGGACTCAATCGTATGCCTGATGCTGAAGATACCCAGCAAGCAAGCAATTATTAAAACCCATTCAGAACACTTATTTCAACACATCCAGAACGTCACTTGGGGCTGCAAATATCTGCTGAGAAAAATCTCAGTGTACAACATCCGCGGAGGGTATCAGAAACCCTGGAAGCACCTATATACATCTTCATCACATTTTTCTAAGGCATCCACTTTGTTTAACAGCACAATGCTGTACATGCGACGGATACTGTTTTTTGCAGAGAGTATTTCTACCTGAAGTAAGGGATCAGATTTCTTTTCTTAATTTTAATTGCTTATAAACACTCGTGTCCCACCCTTTCTTTTTCAACACTGAAGCTGTTTGCAAGACATCTCTTTAGCTACCAGAAATTCTTCGGGTCTCGTTGCCCTGCACAGTTCATGCATATAAGCAAGTCCAGCATCTTTCTTCAACTGAATAACACAGATAATGGGCTGCTACAAGATGCTCAGACTCTTACTTCAGAATTAAAAGCAAGTTCCACTCCTCACTTAAGAGATTAGCTCATATTTAGCCTGTGCCCGTCTTCTATGTTCATCGACTCAATTATCAGCAAAAGACAGCTTAAAATAAGTGAAAAGTGTTGCAGATGCACAATCTGTGCACAATGCAGACACACAATACATATATATATCACACTCGCAGAGGATATCGCTACGTATAGCAAAATAGTCATCGGTATAAATATGCACCCATTTCATTTATGTACTGAAACAAAACAGAACAGATTTCCAGTTACTATCCAACTTTTTTTTTTCCCTGCAGATTTTTGAAATCTGTATTTGCATGTTCAACCTCTATGTGACGGAAAGCTCAGAATTCATCATCGATGCAAAAATCAGAAAAGATCCTCCGTACCAATAGGTCAACACATTCTTTTGCGACTTTAATAATGGCCTGTCCTATTACATTTGTTATTCATATAGAATAAGGATAGACAATTTTTAGGTATTATATGGCTTTCTTCTGGAATATTAGCTTTGTGGCTTTGAGAGGCCATTTTCTAAAGATCCTAATAGTCAAATGACATCTTGGGAAATGTTACATTCTCACTGCATTTGCATGATAATGAAGATGAAATTTCATATACGCTACCTGAATTATACTTATCTAAGTTTTGTTTTACCGAATGACCAAAGGAATATGTTCCCTAAGCCAAAGTAAGGCAATACAATGCAATACATTATTGCTTCTGTGAAAGACATGAAACTATAATCCAAGCGATAAAAAAAAAAAAAACCCTGCGTAATTTATGTAATAGCGTTAATATGATCTCAGCTGCGTATCTCTGAATACTTATTTCCTTTGAAGAAAATTCTACAGCATCTGCAAAAATACCTGTAGTAATTTTTTAAAAAAATGGTGAAGGACCAGCTCTGTGATGCTCAGTGCTCTGCAGGACAGGAATGCTATGGGAACATTTTATTTTTCACCAGCATGTGGTACTATCACCTGCTTGGTAAAGTTCACCTGTCAGCTTATTCACTAGATACGAGCCACCCTTTGGGTATAACTGCGTTTCACCCGTACTTATGGGAAAGTCCACGTGTCAAATACTTTTCTGAACCACAGAAACAGGTTTGGTGGACAATAACAACAGGCATCCTCCCCATAATTAGGCATGTAGGCAAATATGCAGCCCTCGGAAATTGCAGTGGTGGATTTCAGAGCTCCTGAACATGGGTTGTTAATTGCAGGAGACATTGAGGAGCGCCATCCCCTACAGGGGTGAGCCAAGAACCTGGCTGCCAAACCTGGGTGTCGAAAGCCAGACCTGGACATACCGTGCCGGTAATGACAAGGACATCATAAGGAAGTATTTGCCCTCTCTGATCAATCATCAGTCTGCTCAGCGATTTACCTACATCATTAATTTTGAAGTACAGCTCCAGAAGGTCAAAATCCAACCGCATTTTTATTCCGAACATGCCATTTTCTAACATTTTTGTAAGACTGAAGAAAATTTAGTACAAATCACGCAAGTTACAAACTGACAGTACTAATCTAAGCAAAGACACCAGCACACACAGTCTAAGATTAAGTCTCCACTTGTAATTGCAAACTCTTTGAAGACAGAGTAGTTTTGATTTTTGCTGGAAGCTATAGGCATTGTTTTAAAAAAACCCAACAAGACAGCATGGAATAAATGGTGTACATAATGGTGATTTTATTTAACATAGCTTTTCAGTACACTCTGGCCCATGCTGTGCTGTAACTGCGGAAACGCATCCAACTTAAATAAATAAATAAATAAAAAAAATACTTATCTTGGAAAAAAAAAAAAAGAAAAAGGAAAGGCCTATACTCAAAGGAACATCTGAATAAAATTGAGACATCTGCAGTAAAGTTTTCCCTTCTCCCTAGAATGTTTGAGATGAACTCGGCGTAACACTGCCTTCCAAGAAAAGACAGGGTGATCAATGCAGGAGCACATCAGGCTCCCTTGGACAGGCCAATCAATGCAAGAAAGAACCTTGCCCAGGGCCTTATGCAAATAGAAGCACGTCCTGCAACCCGGGGAGGGAACATGCGCAATAGATCAATGGCATCTGAAAAACCTTACAGCTATATCAGCCTCAGACAGTAAATATATAATGATGAATCCCTCACGTTCAGCCGTGAACTCTTTTAAACTAGGTTATTTTCAACAGCTGGTTTAAAAAAAAAAAAAAAATCTGCCGGGGCTGTAGACAGCAACGGCGGAGAAGTGAAATAAGATTACTGAGGGTTAAATTAACAATGCTCTTTTTTAAGGCTGAGAAAATATAATCTCTGTACTTTAACACCTTGTAAAAGGCTGGGAGTTAAGTGCCCGCTGGGGTAGGGACTGAGAGGGGGTGGGTGGCTAGGGTTTTGTGTCATTATTTTGATATTTTGATTTTTTTTTTTTCCAAACTTACTCAGTAAAGTATAGAGCGATATAGGAAAAAATAAAAGGTTTATCATTTACAAGAACTACAATACCAGACATCTAACATCACAATCACTACTCTGTTGTGATTGAAATTTATTCTGTCAAAGAATACTGTAGTTATATTTTTTGTACCCTAGACTGTTTTAGACTGTGTTTTACAGGAATTCAAGTAAATACTAAGGCGTATATGCAAAGCAGCTGACATACAACATTAATACTTCAAAAGCACTCCAAATTGGAATAAAACTTGGTAAGGTGCACAAAACAATACTCATGACCACAGGACCATAAAGCTTCACCAACTACTTGGTAACTACATCAAAATTGCTGAAATAACAAGTCTTCCCACGGAGACTTGTGGGGAATGATTTCCTAAACATTATTCATCATCTGTTCTTGGGAAAAGGATGGGGAGAGAAAGGAGGAGGATGAAGGAACAAGCAAAAAAGCCTACAAAAACTTTTCCTCTGAAGAAACTCCACTTTTAAAGATCACTAGCAGCTCCTAACTTCATAGCACAAAGGCATAATACTCCTGTCAGACGGCTAGAGCCACCCCAGGACAAAATATAATCCAGATATCGACCAGCAAATAAAATACCTTGGCTTAATCAACCTTGTAAAAACCTCTTGCACCTTGTATCCTGATACTGCAGGATACTGAGATTCACTATTACATTAAATTTGCCATGGAAAATGGACAAGACAGGAAGATAACTAATTAAACTATTTATTTTTCATGTATTTATGAAGGAATTTTACTCCCGCATTTTGACACTTTGCATTAAAATCTCAGTTCAGTTCTGCAGTGTTAAAAGCACAATTTTCTCAATGAATATATATGCAAAATCTACTTACATATTTTTGCTTCATATCACATTCAAGCAAAGCCCTTAAATAGGATTATTTTAACATTTAAACACTGGTAGTCATGCCATTATTAATATTAAAATACTTCACTAATATACTGAAAGAGCTATGTAACACATCTCCACTAGATTAAAGAAAGGAAAGTTCTAGGATAAAATGCAAATTCCAGCTGCTTCTTATAGTACCACAGTTTTAGAGCTCCCTTCACCAGAGCATGTTTGGATTCCTTTTACTCCACCTGGATTTGCAATGCCTAATATATTATTAACTTGCAGTTCCCCTGGTTGATCCACTAAACCGGGTCTTAAAGTCTTATAAAATCTCTGCTGTTCCACACAAAAGCCATACATATACTTTTCACCATAATTAACATTTAAATTAACAGTAATGCAATACACTTGTGTAGTCTTATCGGCATAAGATCATGTCACAGAAATGGGAAAAAGTATGGAATAACAGTGAGACAACTTCCTTTTCTTAATGGTTTTTCCATTAAAAAGAAAACAAACGGAGAATTTAAAACAGCCTAATATTTCAGATAAAATAATATAAATGCACCACAAAACTGGTCAGGGAATAATGCATGTGATTTTCCCACTTTCTTTGTTGTATAAGCAAACCCAAAACTCCTACTTTTCTGCTTTATTAGTGTTCATATGTACACTCAAAGAGAACTGCAATCTCTTTAGACTGTGATGATGTCAAATGTTGTAAAATCTTTAGTATTAAGCTGCTCTCCAAACCAATCTAGAGAGATAAGTAACCACCTACAAAGTTAAATAAAATGCCAGTTTTTCATATTGTACCTGCTTGAAAAAAAAACCCAAATGAGAGTACTCATGTTGTTTGAACCTCCAGCCAGTCCAGTGCGTGGCCATTTATAGATGCAATGACCACATCTGCATAAAGCGGTGCTTTAAAAAATTCATTTTCCTCTCCTGATACACCACTGCCAGAAAAGAGGCATCTGCAGAGCATGAAGAAAACTGAAGGGTGCATACCACAGCAAAAAGATGCACCTGCTGGTAAGACCCAGAAACAGGTGCATTAAATAAACTAAAAAGGAAGGTGTGCATCTTATCAAGCACTGGAACAGGCTGCCCAGGGAAGTGGTGGAATTGCCATCCCTGGAGGGATTGAAAAGCTGAGTAGACGTGGTGCTGAGGGACAAGGGTTAGTGGTGGTTTGGGCAGCGTTGGGTTGATGGTTGGACTCCATGATCTTAAAGGTCTCTTCCAACCTAGACAATTCTATGATTCTCTGAATAGAAGATTTTACAAGATTAAGAAGGCAAAGTCCAAAGATCAACCTGAATGGAGTGAAGTGCTAGTAAGTCTGACCAGGAAAACAGGAGACAGGACTTTTTATTGAGGCACTAGGACTTGGGGCACCAATATCTCAGGAACTCCCCTTGGGGAGCCAAAAAAGGAGATGGACTGAAATAGTTTACATCAGAGAGAAGGCAAAGACGTTCAATGTCAGGTGCTTTTCTCAGACGTTCAGGACAGAAGACCTGTCTCCCGTTACCCTTGATTAATTTCCCCAGTGTCTGGAAGAGCTCTCATGGGTATGAGATAGTTCAGAGAGAAAACACCTCTACAGAGGTGCACATCTAGAGATGATAACTTGTAACTTCTGGGAAGTTTGGGCAATCAGTGAGGAAATTAACAGCTAAGCAAGAAACTAAGGAAAACCAGTTGTCCTGGGTCCTGCAGTTAACTGTTGGGATCAACGGTGTATTTCACATGTTTTAAGGACATGGCTTCACACAGATGTTACGCCGTCAGCTTTGATAGGCTCAAGGGCTGAGGTTTATCTGCACAACTGAAAGGACAAGCGATGTGTTCTTTGAACATGGTCCTGTGCTCTAGCTTCTTTCAAAGCTAGAATGAAAAATAAACTGACTGATAAGTACACTGTCTCGCAGAATTTAAAACAGTTGAAACAATGCAGGAAAGGGTACTGATACAAAGGAATTTATTGAGCCAGAAGGAAGTTTCTAGTCAGATATAGGGATAGATGCCAAATATGGTTTTATTTAACATCTTCATTAATGATCTGGAATTAATTAAATTTGCAGGTGACATTAAAGCCAGAGAAACTGCCAAGAGAACTAAGGCATGAAAGAAATGCAAAACGAGCTTCCAAGATTCATAGACCTGTAGCACAAAAGGGATCGGTATGACAATCTAGTTTGTCATCCTGTGCAACAAGGGCCAGAATGCAGCGAGATCTAATTTGGAAGAATGTGAGATAATATGGTTGAGGAGGTGGGGGAAATCATCTGCCACATTCAGTACCACTGGGGAAAGGGAAATCGAGAACACTAAAATGCTCTGCAGGATGCATTAACATTAGTGGGTACCAAATTCAACGAAACTTTGGAAAAAAAAAATCTAGTACCATTTTGGCTGCATTGACCAAAATGCTGCACAGCTGAATGAAGGTACTGAAGTTCACCTTGAGCTAACTATAGTAACTGCACTTAAAATAGGGAGTTCAACTCTATACCAGGGAAAATGTTGACAAATAGTACTTAAATTGGACAGGAATACAAAGAAAAAGGAAAAAAAAAAAAAGACCTAGTTATATATAGTTGAGCAACAAGAGAACAAGGGGATGGAAGCACGAGAACAATTGCTAAAGATCAGAAAGCTCTTCATACCAAAATCTAAAAATAAATGTTCACTCTGTAGTGCATGGAATTTAAAACAATGCCAAGGAATTATAAAAATATACAACTAGTGAGATGATGCAACTCTAGAAAAGTCTCTGCAAAGAAATGCAGAAAGCACTGTGCCTTCCACCTCCAAATCCCACAGGATACAAACACCTATTTCCAAGTAACTGGATTTCCAATTAAACCTAATTTTTACCCATCTCCAGTTCTTTGTTCATTTTATAATTAGCATTCCAACTTTGGTGTCAAACTAGAAGATTAATATGAACGAGCCAATGAGATGTAAAGTAATGACGGGTGGTGTGGGCAATTAGTACTTGGTATATGGTTCCGGTGCCTTTTCCTTTTGGAAGAAGTGGGGAAGGGGCATACGTATTGCTAGCCTGCAGACCACGGATTGAGCCGAGTGAAGCATGAGATATTACATTAGCAAATGATTAAGAGGAAGCGAAAAGTAATGAGCCTGAGCAAGTTATCTAGAGCAAGGTAATGAGGAGGGATGACTACTCAAACCATGAACCTGTTCTGGAAGCAGCCAATGCTTGGGCTTTCATTGCAGCCATCCTCTTCTCCCATCCAGTAGTGAAGCTGAGAGGGCTGGGGATGAACCGAGAAATAGGATGCCTACGCGGCATTTAAACTAAAACACCAAAAAATGAAAAAGGACATGCAGCTATGGTGCTCTGGACTGCTTGGTAATCATTCATCATTCCTCTGTCTCTTCCCGTTAGATGATCTTTCCAGACTGCAAGCTCTCCAGGACAAGGCACCACTATGTGATTGCTACTGCAATGCAAATGGATAACAACAACAAATGGCAGCAATTGAAATAATGATGCCAGTGTACACTTGTCAGCTTATTTATGTAGGCTTAGAGTGGCCTAGAATGTTTATCTGCTCTGTGTTAAAATGAGTAATATATGCATATAAATATATATATATGTGTGTGTATATATGTCTGTATATACACATACACACACACTTTTTGTATGTATATATCAGTAAAAGCCAAATGTCATCAAGAAGTTGCTCCCAGTACAGCAGGCAGCAACACATATTAAGATACTTCAGTATTTTTTGCTCAAACCATCATTTAATTTCCTTAAGGCTGCAACCCCTCACCGTGGGATTTGCAATCCCCGTGGCTTTCTACTTTCAGAAAGCACTAGCAAAACTGAGTCCACCACTTCCAAAAACAAGTAAGGAGGGAAAAACAGCTGTTTGCAAACATTGGTGTTTGACCTGGTTTTGGTTCAAACTCGGCGCCTCCAGTGCTCAAGCCACCCAGTAAGCCTGGAGTCAGAGAGGTGCTGACTCCAGGAAAATTAATCCAAACCGGGTCCAATTCTTCGCGGCTGAAAACACGCACCTGCACAGGCTGGCTTTCACAGGAACACGGGCTCCTGGGTCACACCAAGGACTGACGGTCCCAGCCAATTACTCACATAACTCTTGCCATGTGTGGGTCACGCTGGGTAGCAACTTTTCCCCAATCCTCCTGTTCCCAAACAGGCCTTCCTCATCCAACGGTGAGAAACCTAATTCCACCCTAAATTTATTCACGACCAGTTTTAATCCATTTGTTCCTCTGCCAACATTGTTCTTTGGCTTACACGGCTCTCTCTCCCCGCTGTTTACCCTCCCGATGTATTTGCAGAGTGCCACCAACCCCTCCGAGCTTTCCTTCACCAGGCTGAACAAGCCATGCTTTTTAAACTCTGCTTCTGCAGCAAATACAGAATAGATACCAAACCTTCTTTTTCTTCAATAGCTACCAAAGTTAATGTAAGAGCATTAGCAGATTACACAGCTCTTATTAAGGCTGATAAACCTAGAGGGTGTGTGTACCATTTCTATGGCTACGTTGATCCTGGTGCTCGCGGTAGGCAGGACAGCTCCATGTGGCACCACAGCACAGCACATCTGCGTATCCATCGTCATGTCTAGTGAAATAGGCTCTCCATCGCTCTGAGTGTACTGACACCTCTTCCCCATATCTCTTCCGGACTGAATTAATCTTCCCGAATGTCTCAAATTACCTCATATTAATCTCACCAGCATGCTGGCCAGCATTAATATTTCCCTTCCTGGGATAGAAAGGGCGAAAAAATCACAGGATCACATTTGGCTCTTTTGTTGTGTTATCGGGTCAGTCCCTTACAGCCATCAGCGATGAAGCCGCACGTCCAAAGGCTTCTCCGTTCCCGCTGTTCCCTGTTGATGAGATCACTCTTCATACACAAATGCAGACGACTAGCCAGTCAATGCTTAAGTGTCCTGAAGTTTGTATTATTTCCTTTAATTCTTTAACGGTATTAATTCCTTTAATTCCTATTACTGCAGAAATTCTGCTTCTGAATACCAACGGTGACTTCACCACTTCATGCCAGCAGCCAATTTCATTAGCGCCTACTCACTTTGTGTGCCCATGTCAGTAACAGAAATACTAAAAGTAATTTGCTCCAAGGCTAGTGACCCTAGTCCTGTCCAATCCTTTTTACACGACCCACTGCTGTTTCTCCATTAGCTCCTCTTGTCCACCCTCATTTCTCGTTTGACCTTTTTCAGATGAATGAGCATTCTTCCAAGAAGCACAACAAAGTACAACTGCAATAAATAATCAAATGGAACTAAGATCCTGTTTTTACTTTTAGACTTGTTTTTCTGAGTGTCCCTACCTAAGTCAGACCTGACTCAAAGAGGTGCTAATGTAAGTGTACAACACAGAAAAAGGTGAGACCTAAAACAGGTAGAGTTGATTTGAGATGATCTGTCCTAAGACTGGACGTATAACCCAAGTCCCCATAAACCTACAAGACAGCATTTCATACTGCTCTTCCAACTGACATTCAACATTTAAATAATGTCTTTCCCCGCCGCTCCCCAGTTTAGTGCTCACAAAGCTGCAAAGCACTGTGATTATTTTGCTTTGTTCACAATAAGGATCTTGGTCATCAAGGTGTTTTGCTTCTCAGCTCTCTACTTCCAGCCCTCTCCCATGCTTCCTACAACCACCGCAGATCTTGTGTTATTTCTGCCACGCATCAGTAGGTGTATTTCAATTTAATACATCAGCCAGGGGAATTAAGAGCTGCATAGCCACAGTACCCCCTCTATGCTCATCAATTCTTGAGCCAAACTAAATATAAAAAATAAGTAGATGGATATATTTATATAAGTATATATAAATAAAAAGCCAAATATAACAACACACTCAATCTGAAACTTCCAGAAATTAAATTAATGAAAAGCCAATGACAGGTTCACAGCCCAGTCATTAAGGTTCTTAAATTGCATTTTGCCTGTGCCAGAATACTGATGCAGCCTCAGAGAGTCCCAGGTAGCTCAGCAGGTGTCCGTTTATCATCGTCATTATTACGGCACCTAGCAGCTCTAGCCAGGGTCAGGTCCTCCCGTACGCAGCACAATGCGGCAAAATGAAGTGGCAGCGTATTGCAGAGTGTATCTGAAGATGATGGACCTAAAATTATTTCAAATGGCCAAAATTGGCTGATTTTGATGGAATTAGGACGCTACAGTGGATACAGTAACCTGAACAGTGTGTTTTAAGGGCTCTCACTTTAACAAAGCTGCCTAAAAATACACACACACACTTTTATCTACACCTTTGTGCAAACTGCCAATATATACATCCAATATTTCAGCCAACAAAGACCATAATGAACAGTTTTTCATCTGCTCAAAGACAATGAACGTACTTTCCTTCTCCTAATTTAATTATATTACATTCCCACGTGCGCTTTGTATTTTTACAGCAGTATGAATGCTGTAAGCTGGAGATACCACTACCAATTCTCACAATATTGTCACGATTCCCATGATATTTGGTGGTTTTTTTCATTAAAGATATCATTTAAGTAAAATTAAAACAAAAAAGCTACACTTCTGGTTCATAAGGTGCTGAGGAAACCCTTGAAAATACAAAGCCTAAGGTCTCAAGAATATATGAGGCAAGCAGGAGAAATCTTCCACAAAGTCTTTTTTTCTTTTTTTTTTTTTTTTAAAAAAAATCTCGGGATATTGAATACCTAACTGACAATTTTGAAAGCTTAGATTTAACAATTCTTCTTGTGATTCTGAAATGAGTAGTTGCCATGTGGTTTTCACGATGATGGACACAGCTTGTTTTACATGTCACCTGGCATCCCAGGACCACCTTTTCTGTCCCCTCTACATGCAGCCAGGCCCTGATGCTGTAATTAGCTCTGCAGGGGACGGCCACAGCACGCAGGTAGGCACGGGGCCACAGTACATCTTTCCTCCTCTGTGGGTCTTTCATGCAGGCAATGACAGGGGAAAACATTTTTTTAAAGCAAAATAATCGTAAACCCACAAGATTTGGCAGAAAAACTCATAGGAGGCGTTGTACCAGAAACTTATTTTCTGTAAACTATATATAAAATTGACTCCCTCAACTTGAAATTCTCACTTTCTGTTAAATTTCATAAAATTATTATAAGCTAGGAGTTGGGAAAGTTCCACAATTTACCATCAACTACAGCAAGCTGCTTCTGAAAATAAATCCCCGACTACACAGTGTAACAGAAGTAAGAAGCTGAGATGTGTTCATGAATCACGGCTTGAGTTTTTCAAAATCAGTAATTAGCAGAACACAGTGACCCAACAACTATTTTTAGTGCTGTGTGTTCAGAAAGTAATTTACGTGTAGATATTATTAGATGCACATTTAATTTCAAACCACAATAACACAAAGTTTTAATTACTAAATATTAAGATACATTTTAGCATATGGTTTATGATTAGCATTTGTAATTCAAGCTATAAACAATACAACTAATTACATTTATTGGTGGAACTCTACTTCCCACACATGTTCAATCACTTTCAATTATTCCCCTAGCAATCTATGACCCAGGAAGGTACAGAAATTGCATGCCTACGTTGCAGTAACTGGGTAACAGTTTCTGTGCATTCAAGCATGATATTACAGACTCACCCTGTTTTTCTTAACATCTTGCAATCACAGACATGCAAAAATGTAGATTAAAAAGCTGCAAAGACCAATAAAAATGTTAGATGCCGTGGCACGCATCTGAAAATTGCAGCCAAGTTCTACTGGTTTGTTTAAAGAAGGGCTTCCAAACCACAGCCTGATTTTTATGGCGAGACAAAAATTTGCAGTGAAGACCAGGTTTGGCCACCAAAGGTCTGTAAACAAAAACGCTCCTCCCATTAGACCAATTCCACGCAAGATGGTTATGTTTGCTCTCTTTTCACTTTTCCAGTTTCCCACCAAAATGCGTGCTCACATCCCAGCGCCGGACTTGAGAAACTTGCCACGCGAAGGGACGAGGCAGAGGAGAGCTGCTCTTCCCGTGCCAGCTCCTTCAGCAAACCAAGGGATGCCTGAACCTGTCCTGCCCTTGCAAGGCTGGACACTACCCTGCACCCCTCTGGCAGTATGACCCATTGGGAACGCGTCTCTGCTCAAGATCCGGTTGTGTTGGTTTTCCCCGCTGAACGCGAGAGCGTCCGGTTTCCGTCGAGAGCCCTGCGCTGTGACGAAGTGATGAGCTGGAGACGTCGGTGACGGAGATGGTTGCGGACGATCGGGACGGAACTTGCAGCGCTGCGCACGCGAAGTGAATTTAAAAGATAACCGTTGAAAATGCACATGTGTTTCGACTTTTTTTTTTTCTTGTTTTCTTTTTCCCTGCGGGCACAATAAAACACGGAGGGCTCGGGCAGAAACCTTCCCTCCGAATTAAAGCCATATGCTTCACACTGCTCTCCTGCACGGATGCTGAAGGAGCAGCTGTGCAACAGGTCTCCATAACGACTGTAACCTACAATTTTCTGAATCAGTTGACCCAAAATTCCTGCACAGCAAGCGCAGAGGTGGTACGGTTGCTATATGGTGCAGCTGCTCCATCACCCTCATCATCTCCCCCACACAAAGCAGGAAAGAAAGTGAAGCGATCGAATATGTATTTGTCATAAGACAGTAATTGCCCATCAGCTGCTCCATTTCTGTTTTTTGAGCTCTTCGCAATTACTAAGTGCCATATGGATATAAAGTTGAAGAGAAAGGCGATCACAACAAAATAAAATCTTACAAATTCATATTGTGAAAAAATAGTTCAGGGTTTGTTTCAATGGTATCTGCTTCGGTGTACGCATTATTTAATTAAACTGCTTTCAGCGGAGCTCAGCTATCAAGCCACCTCTACCAAAACCAGGTGTTAATATCCTTTGATTTTTTAAAAAAACAATCGGGCTACATTAAATATACTTCTCAGGTCTAGTTTTGCATGACAGATATGTGATGTGCCAAGGGTTATATATTATATTCTTCCTCTCAGGCATGCATCTCCTGCAGAGACAGCAGACTACAGAAGCTGACCCTTACTGAGACCATCTTGTCTCTCTGACAAAGCTCCTTTTTAACTTCTTACTTACTGGTTGCTTCCTGCGATGGATAAAAACTTTAGCTCAGCTTGTGATAATTTCACAGGCCCTGAGCACCCTGACCCTGGAAGCCCCGAGGTCAGAAGTCAAGTCTTGTTCTGAAACATCTGTGTGCTTCATATTAAAGTAGAACAAAAGTGAAGAAATATCCACCAGTGTGACAAGAGAAACAGGCAAAATGGGAACGACACGTTGGTCATCTGTTACCCATGCCACCTCAAGCCACTGACCAAATCATGATGGAAAAACCCTCCAAGCCTCCTTCGAATAAGCACTTTGTTTAGGAAACACCGAGAAAGGTCTCCAGTCGGGTTTTATTCCTGCCCTGTGCTAAGCGTACATATCTGCTGGCATCTGGCGACCCAAACAACGTGGTTTTACAAGATCTACAGAAGTTCTGCCCACGTTTCACCTCGGACAGACAAGGCACATCAGAATAACCTGGGCTGAAACACAGGGCAGCTGGAAATCACAGCTGGGGAAAGCCAAGACAGAAGAGATGCTCCCTGCCCTTCATTGCATCGAGGAGCAATAGGCACGCACAACGCAACCCGTTTCTTGCCCAAAGTTGTGGTTTTAGCAGCAATTATTAACCTTCACTACTTTGGTCTCTTAAAAATTCAGTTTTGAGACTACTTATTGACCTGGTAATAAAATACCTGCAGAAAATGATCAGCTGAATCATTCTCAAGTCTCAAATCTGTCCACATCATACATATTTTAAAAATACTCCTCCAGAGAAACAGGGGAAATCAAAATGGCCTTAATTTCTACAAATGAAAAGGGTTAACAAAAAATCTTAAGTTCTTAAAATAATACAAGTGGCCCTGCTCTGGATTCTTCTTGCTACTTAGAGCAGCACAAGACTAAAACCAAAACACTCGTGCATGCTTTTTCCTAACTAAGGCATTCATCTTACATTCAGGCAGAAACCACTTTTACTGACTTTCAGTTAGACTAAACTGATGTGTTACAGACCAAAGATGTACATGTAAGTCTGCTAATTCCTGTGTCTATAAAAACAATTGCAATGTTCCACAATTCACATTTCCACAATAAACAGGACTTTTTTTTTTTTTTTTAAGGTTTCTCCAATAAAACACTTCCTGATTACACCAGCATTTCACAATTAAGTGAGGAGACTAGAGCTATACTCAAAGAACGGTACGGAAGTTCAACAGGCAACTTCGTCTACCAGATGGGGTCAAAAAATTTGCCTTTAGAGAAGGGGGTGAAAAACTGACAAACTGGATGTTCAGCAGTCCCGGCATCAGGGGCAGGGCAGCCGTACACTGAGCAGAGTCCTCCCTGCCTGACATCACTGCAGGATTTAAGCACAGCCTAAGAAATGGCAAAAAAAGTCTTCCCAGTTACTTCTGCAGAACTTTGTGGAAAAACTGCAAAATTGGGTAACCCCCCCCCCCCCCCCCCCC
>VFFE01007005.1:148600-178943 GCA_008921705.1 Burhinus oedicnemus
TTTTTTTTTTTTTTTTTTTTTTTTTGCGACAAGTGAAAAGTGAAATGCATACAAATAGAGAAATATGCCATAGAACCGAATAGCTTTTTAACAATTTAGTTGAAGGTGGTTTCTATAATTACCGCTTATCACAGCAAAACAATTTCCTTCTAGCTCGATGAGCTACTGTAAACAAGTATGGTACATGTGTTAAATATGGGAGAACAGAACCGCATGCTAGCTGGGAGGCAGAGAGATGGAGAGGGCTCAGGTCTCCTGTCTCCCATCCTTCCCTGGGGATGGTAGATCCTTCCCCACCAGCAGGACCTTTGCAGTTGTGTACAGCTCGTCCCGCTGCCTCAGTGAGCCTTGGGGCAGGCAAACTTTTCCCCCAGCTCTTCCAAAAAATCATTAAGTTAAAAAAAAATATATAACATGAATATAACATTATAAAAATATAACTCAGAAAAGTAGCAGTTCATCACTCGAACAACCCAGGATGGAGTAGTGTTCTCAGGGGCAACTCGCTAACGCTGTTATCTTCCGTATAATAGAAGATATATTTTCTGTACAGAAAAATTGCTATTTTAAGAGAAAATCCTATGTTTGGAGGTCTGAAATAAACAGTGAAGGGATACAGTTTGTTCCCTGCTGCTATACAATTCTTGGTTATCATAACATGATTCACATTGCAGCACTCTTCGGTAATGGACCCAGTAAAAATTACATGGATTTTGCTGGAAACATTCTTTGAGTAGAATGCAGGACTTTCAAAATCAAGTGTATATAGACACCAGAAGGCATGGGTGGCGAATGTTGAAGACAAATGAATGGGGAAGATTTTAATCCCCGTTACTGCCACGGGCAGGGTTTGTGAAGCTCTAGCAAAATCAAGTACCAAATAACTCTGAAGGAACTCTGCCACTTGCTTCAGTACTAGCAGAGTTAAAAACAACTCTTCAGTCCTTTGAAGAACGCAGCAACCCAGAGACGGGCACGTGGAGTTTGCCCCCACTGGGAATACCCCGTCTTGCCCCTTGCAGATCTGGTGTCCTCCTCATCTCCTTCCATCACCACACTTCCTTCTTCTCTGGGCGCGCACTTACACTTCACTTCTCCTTACACATTTTCCATCCTTTCACAACCTTCCAATCAAAATCAAAAAGGTGATATCAAGTCTTTTTTGCCCCTTCTACTACTGCCCCACCTCCCGTTCTGGCATGGCCCTTTTCCAACAGCTGCCCTCTCTTTTTCCTCCCCCATCAGCCCACTTACGAGTACTAAACGATGCTCATCACCTGCTGCATCTTCCTCACTCCTTTTGCAAATATTTGCCTTACATGAGACAAAAACTGTTTTATTATGATGGTTTGTTATCACCAGAGCAGCTCCAAAGCCTCAGTGCAGGACAAGGTCAAAGAGGGTCTGAAGGCAAGAAAGCTGGAACAGAAGCCAAAAAAACAGGCAGCGGGTGATTTCCCCCCCCCCCAAGACTTTTTGGTATTACGACCAAAGAGAAGAAAAGTAAGGAAAGGATAGAAACCAAAACCAGGAAAAAAGGGAAAGCAAAGATCTCGTATTAATATTTTTCTGCAGCATGAGTACCTGAGGACAAGACTTTAAAGTGCCTAGCTCAGGCCATTTAACAAGACTGGATCTTTAATGGAGAAATTCCAGTGTATTGGGAAGCATCCCATCTACCTTAAAATCTTTCTTACTGTTTTAGTCACAGACTTGACAGTAGTCTTGCACAGGTATTTCTGAAATATTTCCTAATGTGGCCTGAGAAGTGATCCCAGGAGACAGCAGGACATTTCACTAGCAGCAGCAATTGTATTTCTGCTTTACTTACTGAAGTGGCTATCACTAGTCTGTATGCTCCGTATATGGAGATACACATACATGAAGATGGGCTGGCTCCTGCAGAACTCTTAAATAACTGGATTTTCAGGAAGGATGCTGATGGACTGTGTTCTACACCGGGGTGAGTCCAGCTGTAGGAAATGAGATGGAAGGAGGCTGCAGAAGAGAGACGAGGGCAACAATGTCAAGATCATCTCAGTGGCAAAACAGCCATGACTGAGGGAGAGGGCACAGAAGCAGAAGTGACGGTGGAGGCAAATTTGTAACGTGCCTTAAATCTGAAAACACACACCTGAAATTCAGTTTAGCAGGTCTTGATAGAAACACTTGGAAGAAAGGATAACGAAGACTGAGCAGTGGATCAAGGGAGTTGAGTGGTAAGGAGACGACTTGAGAGAAAACAAGAGGGGAAGAGATAAAATTATGGACAGCTGATGCTTCGGCCTTGAAAGTCTGAATGGAGGACACATTTCTTTCCTCCCTTCTTCTACGGGTGCTGTACAGATTTTATTTGCATATTTTGGTGCACTAAAACACCACCACCCAGCAGGACTGGATCAGCTGTGTAGGAGGCAGAGCGGGTCCACGGTCACCAACATCTGGTGTAGCTCTGTGGAAGCACAGAGCATTGCATCTGCAAAGGTTCAACACTAAAATAATGTAAATGCGGTACTGGTGAGGTGTGTTATTTTAATCAGCAATTGTGTTCGTATGCATTCAGAAAGAGCCACTGTATTTTTCCTAACTTACGAATTTAGTAGGGATTAAACCAAGAGCCTTCAGAGTAAAAACGCCAGCCTCTTCCACATATCTCGCAGGAATAATTGGGGAAATAAAATGACTACATTATCTTTTTAAGGGCACCTTCTGAGATGGGGGCACGACATACACTCTGGCAGTATGTAGCAGCTGCTTTTGAGACAGAAGGAGAGACTGGGTATCACAATAGCTAAGTCTGGTCATTTGTGGAGCCGCAGATATAAATAGCATAGCCAAGGTTATTATTTGGCACATGCCTTCGGAAAGCAATATGGCAAAGTGACTTAAGGTTGCATTTTTCATATTACAGATCTCAGTCTTATTCCCAGATTTATTTGAGGTGATTCTGTGTAATTTCTTGTGCCTATTTTATTTGTGAAGTGGGCCAGTGATGGAAGCGTTCCCAATATTGCTTATGAAGCCCTAGTAATAAAGTTGTTGTTTGTATACAGTCAGCGGCAGAAAGGAAGACCAGAAGTCTTACATATTGCAGTTAAATACACATTGTATTAAGTTAGAGAGTAGTCCAACCTCCAAAACTCCTGACAATTTATCAGGAAAGCAGGCAATCTCGACAGATCTGCTGAATGAATAAGTATTACATGAAACATGCAATATCTGGCATATCTAATAGCCCCATAAAAGATGTAAAACAAAAATGCATTCGGCAGACTGAGACAATATTTAAACTGTCACCATCAGTGCAGAGGGGATGAAGGGTGGCTTGGGAGGACGCAGGGACACCCACGCTTTGCTGTGGCACGGCTCCTGAGATTAGGTTTAAAATGACAAGTTTTAGCTAATGCAGGACTGACACTGTCTAGCCAGGTTTTTTACGTTTCGTGTTTTGGCTCCTCCCTGGGGTCCCTGTTGTCCCCAGCTCCCACCGCAATTACCCTCCAAGACGACTTCGGATCCTGTCCCACTTTCCCCACTTCAGATGCAAGCGGGGCTTTCCCTGGCGATGGTGGTCAGGAAATAAAATTCAGAGCTCTGCTCTACATATGTGGGAATGTAGGGAGCTCAGATCCTACCCTCCCCTGGGGCAGCAGGAGGGAGTTACTTTTCCCCCTTATATCCAGCTTTATTGCACACAAGAGAAAACACAAAGCAGCTCCAAGCCAGAAAAGAGTTTTCCCAGCTAAGCCCTCAACTAATATAGTTCCTGACGAACATCCCAGGGCTACTTCTGTATTAAAAAAAAAAACCAAAAAACAACCCCAAACCACTCTCGCTGCCTGTTTCCAAAGTGCTCCAACCACTTCTGCTCAGTGAGGAACAAGCTGACCCTGGAAATCAAAACCCTCTTTCCACTCTCTCGACCACGGGGCCTGCCTCCAAGCCCTCATTTATAATATTCCAACAGGCAAACAATGGCCTGAAACCACAGGGTGAAGTCGTCAACGCCCACAGTTACTCTTCACAGAGGTGCCAGTGGTCTCAGCTTGCATTAATGCATCGCTGACCCAATACTGTATGTGGGTTTTGGCACACCTAGGTCTTCCCAGAAGGTCTTCACAGCCCTGCCCGGGCAGGACCTCTCCGATGTTACCAGAATATACCAGCCTTTGTTAAAAGGCTCACGTTACAGGGGAAATTGCTTAGATTTGCATTTGAACTGGAAGTCAAAAAAAAAAAGTAAACTTAAAAAAACCACCTTGCACTGCGAGGCTGCTGTGCTCAAACGCTCTCCCTGTTTCTTCAGCTTTTTATTAGGAAATTCAAGGCACTTTGTAACTCAAAGGGATTTGCTGTTGATAAAGTAAAACCCAGAGCTCAGGCTAAATTAATTAAGTCTCAAAAGTTATTATAGCGTCATCTCCCCGGTTAAGTATCTGCTTGTCAGCCAGGGTAAGACAACTTTGTGAGGCTGTTGTTCCAGTCTGGATTTTCCCGTTATTACTTCTGCTGGAGTCTGGCATGTCCTGTCATCACCACCCAACCGCCTTTTGGTAAAGTGCAGGAAAGGAGACCAAAAAGAAGAAAAATTCAGACAAAATCAGTTCCTCGGTGGCTCTTAATTATCATCCCCAGCAAAAGCTTGGGGGTTGGTATTTCAAATGAATAGTTGGGTTTTTTTTTTTTTTTTTTAAGTGGCCAGTTGCTCCCCAATTGAGCTGGAGAGAAAATAGTTAAAAGCCTTCCTTCAAAACAGATCTTGCCCCTGGATATCTGCGGTATCCTTTTTGTTCATATTGTTTCCACACTGACAGACGCAGTAGGAGTCACCTAACCTAATTATTTTATCATTAAGACAAGAATGTAAATAAACACAAATATGACATCTGTCTTTTTTAGTCTGGGGACAAGAACATTGCTGACTCACTGAGAGGAAAGAGGTGCAGGAGAAGAGAATAGGAGGAAGGAGGGAAATGAATCAAAGGAAGTTTTACTTGACAAAAAAATAACTAATTTCCCTTTTAGCTCTCTGACAGACTTTTGGATTTTTGCTTTTTTGATATTTTTTTCCCCTTTCCATATAACTTCCGGGTGAAGGAAGCCTGAATTTGAAGCAGCATCTTCTGGCAAACAGCTTGGAAATCCTGTGTGGGTAAACTGGTCAGACCGGAGGTGTCCCAACAATTCCTCAGACTGGTCCCATCCGCAAAGTGCTACCACGGCTACTGACAAACACCCGTGCAGTTCACATGGAAATCCCCCGGCCACGATGCTCCACGCACGGTACCTGCCAACCTCTGCCGGTGGACTTACATATTCTAACTTAAATTAACGACTACGGCAGTTTGGCCAAAGAGACTGCAATGGATAAAAGTACCCAAAGACTGGGGCAGTTGCATTTCAGTACAATACTACTGGTAGGTATCCCTACATTTTATGTGCATCTTTTTTCTGTCTCCTCATACTTTTTTCTTTGCAAACTACTTAATCTCAAGGACTGAGATTCTACCCACAACATATTTCTGCCTAACGTAACAAACATCACCAAAGACGGCCTTTTGTGTCATTGAGTTATGGGAACAAAAGAGCATTTCTAAAATGAACCATCAGGTTGCATCTTCACAGCTGTCTTCCCTACCAGACATGTTTCTGGCAATTAATAGATTAATTGTGGGGGCGAGTAAATAAAAAGGAATACAATACTTTTACAAAAAGAATTATCTTTGCACAACACAAAGAGAGATCATGTCAGTTGTTTAAATGATTACATGTATTTTTCTAAACACTAAAACCAATTTCTTTTGAAACAAATGCATCTGAAAAATTAAAAAACTCCAAATGGAAGTCATGCAGAAGTGTTATTTTTCTATTTCCTAAAGTACTTAAAGACTATTTTACTTTCCAGTTCTTTCAATCTGTTTATATGCTGTAATGAGAAACAGACATTTTTTTTTAACCATGCTATTGCAAGAAAAATAGCATTTCGGCCAAGAAAAATGCAGATTTCCCCACCACAGGAAACAATGAATCTAACAAACTTCAACACATTTAAGTAAAACAACAACTTAGTATTTTCATTAACAGCTATGGTTTCAGAACAAAGCTCAGCTGTAAAGTCTCTGTTACAGAGTTTTTATCTCTTACACGAGTTAAACTAAATAGAACAGCTTTGCCCTGTATTTTTCTTCTTGACGTCTCTGTCTCTATTTATTACATACACTCAAGAGCAGTTATTTAAGTGAAAGAAAGATTTAACAGGCTCAAAGCTATTTGATTTCTCCTAATAAAGACAGCAAAGTGCTCAGTGCTTTAAGTAAACTGATATTTATTTAATGTACGGCTATAAAGATTTGCTGAAGTACCTTAATATGTAGCATACTATAATTAATTGTATTTGAAGTAACTGCCATTAGCTTATAAAATAATTATCTAAACAGATGACAAACACAATCTGAAATTCAGATTTGCGTTTTCTCTTGGTTCTCATTTCAATGATCTGAAAAGTTGAATGTTGAGCTATTCAAGCCTTAATTCTGCTTCTCTGTTTCCTGGTCCAGACCCACCTCTGTTATTTTTGTTTCACAATAATGTGAGCGAGGAAAGGATCTTTAATCCTGATGAGTCGCTAAACAACCTCAGGACTTGCTCGTTTTACCTCTGGCTTGAACCCTGCAACTCCCCCACGCTGACCATTTTATTAAAGCAGGCTCTTTTCCACTCAGATTAGTGAGGGCGTTGGCGTTGCGGCAGCGGTGCATCGCCGCCGTCGAAGATCATCAGACATTAGATCACTAGCAATTTTCCTCTAACGCAGTGTCATTTTTTAACAACTCAAAACATCCAAGTACATAACAGACAGCTTGGCTGTATTTTAAATTAGCACAAATGCTAAAGCCAGGAAATGTAATTCTCAGGATATCAGAACAAAAGGTTCAGAGAAAAAAGAATTCTTATATACCATAAGATTATCAGGGCTAGACTGTCACACCGTGACCTTGCTGGCGTCTAGCTAATCTGACAATATTTGGCAGAGCATTGTTTCAAATCAATAACTAATTAACAAAGTACAAAAGAAGTTGTACTGTTTTTGAGGCTTCTTGTTAAAAATGGCTTTTGGTTGCACATGGGCAGAAAGGTCGCTTTTATGACATCTTCACGAGTCTTTCAACATCTTGCCACTGTCAGATTAAATTACTTTTAGCAATTAATTGTCGTAAGTTAAAACAGAAGCACATTTGTTACAGCAGGTTGTCATAATGACATGGTGAGCAGTTGTTTTGATATGAATTTCTTCCACTGACCTTCTATCATATCTTAATTTTTTTGGTTGACCTAACTGGAAAATTGGGAGCAATCTTCTAACTCAGGCAGCACAGGCCAAACATTGGGGGTCTTATTGAGATCATAGACTGAACAATAACGGAACAGAAATTCCAGAGATAACTGAAGATCTGGAGAATAATATATATCTTCTATAGAATATGTAACCTATGATGTCTATGCTAGTGGGTGAGGTAAGAAAAATAAACCCTCAAAAACCCACATGGATGGAGCTTTTGTTACCATTATAAATGGTTCTTGATGCCATTTTAATCCTTTATTAGCCAACACTATTTGTTTCATGTGTTTTAAAACAAGGATTAAGTGGATTCAACATCTGCAACCTGTACCCATTCAAACCATTATTTAGTCTTGGAAGCTTGGATTTTATTGTGCTTTAATTAAAAATAACTCTACTCTTTAAGTTCCTTTTGTTAAACTTCTCTGTATCATGATGCACGCATATTGTCCGTCTTACAGATGAGTCCTCCAACATCTCTCGTCAAAGTTTGTATGAGTTTGCTATAGAACATTACACCAGGATGAAAACAGACAACATGCCTAACAAAAGCCCCCTGTATTTATTTGATAAATGCCAAATCCCGTTTCAGCTGTTTGCTGGGCTTTGCCATGCCATCCCATTACCAGACTCTCTCTGAAAGCAAATTCGGTTTGCTTATCAACAATTGTGCAAAGCCAATAAAATATATCAGGAAAAGATACAGGCATTATTGATTGAACACCTCCTCCTGCTTAATAACTCAGGTCCTTCTTCTGCGAGGTGGAGCAGATAGCCACCTGCACCCCTGGAGGAGGGGAAGAGCGCAAAGAGGAAGGACCAGCAAAGAAAACGTGATGAACTGACCACAACCCCCATTCCTCGTCCCCCTGCGCCGCTTGGGGGGAAGAGGTGGAGAAGTTGAGAGTGAACTTGAGCCCAAGAAGAAGGGAGGGGTGGGGGGAAGGTGTTTTAAGATTGCTCTTATTATCCTGCTCCGTTGTCAGTTGGAAATAAACTAAATTAATTTCCCTGAGTTGAGCCTGTTTTGCTCGTGATGGTAATTGCAGAGTGATGTCCCTGTCCTTATCTCGACCCATGAGTCTTGTGTCGTATTTTCTCTCCCCTGTCCAGTTGAGGAGGGGTGTGATAGAGCGGCTGGGTGGGCACCTGGCCTGCAGCCAAGGTCAACCCACCACATCCTCGTATTGCCACAAAATGTCCCGGTGCCTGGTGATAGGGAATGAAGTGCGGATAAACAGGAAAAGAGAGGCAGGACTGACTCCATCCTGCACTGCAGAAGAAAGAGATTGTGCAGAAGAACAGATCTGGGCAACTGTAGGACCTGTCCTTAATGATGGCAGTAAAAGAGCTGTAACCCCAAGAACAGTCTGAGTAAGTTGCCACTGGTCCTGGATGTCCTGTAGGAGCTGATTAACCAGATCTTCAGGCTAACTGAGACTTTGGAAGAGCTCTGATAGCTCTTATGGTTAACAACAGGTGAATGCTGTTTTAACAATCCACATCTAAAGTACTTTGCTATTTTTGTAGTTTAGCTCTGTTAGTGCAAATGTTTCTATACTAACATATTTTAAACCTTAAATCTTGTTCAGTAATCAAGCTGACAATGAGCAGTAAGAACTGATAGTTGCCAGGTACCAGATGTCCTGGAAATCCCCCAAACTGCGACCACATTCACTGTGCCCGATACCCCAGTACAACACCAGAATACTCAAAACTGCCTCTCCACCAAGCAGCACCGATTAGTTTTGGAGGTGGCAATGCAGGTGTCTGCACGAGCAGACTTCTTCCAATGACAGCATTCGCAGAAAACTGGACAGGAATATCTTAAATAATTCATAACCCTTTATGAACATGGGCAGAGGTTTAAGAGATGAAGAGAAACTGGGGGCCTGTCCATGGGCTTGAAGGCAACCTGTAGTTAATGGGCTGGCCTTCAGCTGAGATATAGATTCAGGTCTCACTTTGAAATTAACAGTGTAGACAAAATCTAAAAAGTCGCTGCGCACAGGTTTAATTAAACTGCTGTTCACTAATGCTTTAATAAAGTTGCAGCCTTTTTAATTCTACCGTGTCTATCCACTTCTAAACACACACTTGGCAAATAATCAATTTGAATGTCACAGGGTATTTTTTTTTCTTCCCGAAACTCAAGAACTGCTTTGTAGTTTAAAATGAAAGTTTGTGGACTGAAATTAACAATGTAGACAAAACGCTTTTGTGCCAAAGAAATAACAAAGGAGAGGGAGTAGGAAGGACATGGACAATACTTGTATCCTTCCCATTATTCAAAAATGGGCATGCCAGTAACATCTGGAGAACATCTGTGAAAAAACTGCTACTGCTATACTGCTCTAAGGGCCTTCAGCAAATTTAAGCAGATGATCTGGCTTGGGGAATTTCTTGATCTCTGAAGAAATCATGAATGTTCTCCTCAACACGCCCGTGTTAAAAATGCCAAGAAACACCACTGCCTGTCTGGAGGGGCTTACATCTTTCAAGGTGCACTCCTGTCGCAGTACCTGTGCATGGCCAGCTGGTATTAACCGTGCTAATAGCTAGGTAGGCTTCCTGGTCTCAATTACCTGAGCCTGCTCTTTGTAAGTGGGTCACCAGCCACAGCCTCAGTAGTACCAAAAGTTCTGAGACACTGAAATTCACCTCTCTTCACAATGTCCACAAAGCTTATCCATAACTTACATCCTTCTTTGAGGGCTGAGGTGGAACGCAGTAATCTTGAACCACTGAACCACATCAGCTGGAGAGCACCTCTGCAGGTCACCTGGTCCAACAGCCTGCCCAAAGCAGTGTCAGCCAGGACTGGTCACAAGTCACTGGTACTTCCCATCAAAAGCAAAAAGAGCGAGCTCTGTAGTTCCAGTGTGGCAGAAGTGTAAAAACACGAGTTGCGGAAGTTCCCCAAACCTCATGCATTTGAGACAGAGTGACTTTGAGCATGCTCCAGAGAGGTCCTGCAGATGACTATCGCTCCAGAAACGAAATCATTTACAGTATTTCCATGTCATAACCTTTTCTTTCCAACTTTTGTATGCTCTGTGGACCCCCAGCACCACTGAGGCAGTGGTCACCTTTTGCAGCTGCAGTCTGTCTTTGCTCAGTTCTAGCAGACCTGACGTTTGCCTGGTCACTTTATCTTTGGGTAGAAATAGGTGTTACTTCATAGTGTTGTTAGAAAATCATGTCATGGTTATTTATGACAACTGTAACAGAATAACAACAGTATCTGAACTTCCACTCCAGTGGTAATACTGTCTGGTGCCCATCAGGATAAAAATCCATTTAAATATCAGCCAAACACTATCAGTCAGTTGGGGTAGTTCAAAACAGAAAGGGAAAGGAAACGGTAAAAGAACATAACAAACCAACAGCCAGCAGCAGTGGAAAGGTATTTGAGACAGGCGGACTCCACAATCAAATCAGATGCCATTATTTTAAGATCTATCACAGCAATAACTCATTTGCCCACTTAAGGCAAAGCAGTCAGAGCCTTAAACATCACGCAGCATCTGAAAGCTTGACATATCTCAATGAGGAGGATTTCATACACGGCCAAGGTCTTCACTGGTTCGGGGTTTAAAAATAAGCAACAGCCATTAAACATAAGCCTACCCTTTTTTGGCAGCCAGTGCAAAGGACATGATCCTGTCATCAAATGTGTTTGTTCATTTTTCAAACAACAGGAAAAGTGGAGTACTTCGAGGCTCAGAGAGGTGTAGTGTAAGGAGGAACGTGTGAAGGCAGTGACTTATCAACGGGTAAGACCACAAAGTTAACTGCAGAACCTAGGAATCTTTCAAAACTACTTACACAGCCTGAACTTTGCTAAATTTCTTCATTACTTAATTTGCTAACTTCAAAAGAATTCCTCAGCAAACCAGATCCCTAAAAGAAATAAGTATCTGTCTCCTTAACGTCTACATGCAATTAAGGCTTCTGTTTTCCCAGGTTAAGAACAGAGTGGCTGTGACACAATTAAGTGATAATGTCAATTGCCCACTTTTCTAGGATATAGGCTGAACTTGCAAGATCCATGAAATCAGATTATTCAGTTACACAGCAGGTGGAAAAGATAGGAGATAGGGAGTGAAAAACCATCCCGGAAGGAAACACCAGTCCGAAAGAACAAACATATTGCAGATGCTTATGAAGTATCAGGCATATTGTCTGAATCAACTGTATTTTAAATTTCTTGCTGTTCTGTATGACTGGATGCACTGATTAAATCTTTGCTTTTAGTAAAAAGGAAACTTTCCAGTCCTATGCATCCTATGCCTGCACACATTATGTCAGAGCCCACCTCCCGCAGAGTCTGCAGGATGCTGAATAGGCACAAACGTGTTGGGTTTGTATGCTTTGGTGTCGGTAGTGCCCGTGTGCGTGCACACGCACGTGCACTTGTGTATGTGTGTAAAGGGGAACTGCCCCATGTACCTCACACTGCATTATAGGCATAACAATGGACTTCAGTTTAATTTAGAATCATAGAATCACCTAGGTTGGAAGGGACCTTTAAGACCATCGAGTCCAACCATCAACCCAACACTGCCAAAACCACCACTAAACCATGTCCCTCAGCACCGCATCTACACTTCTTTTAAGTACCTCCAGGGATGGCGACTCCACCACTTCCCTGGGCAGCCTCTTCCAATGCTTGATAACCCTTTTGGTGAAGAAATTTTTCCTAATACCCAATCTAAACCTGCCCTGGTGCAACTTGAGGCCGTTTCCTCTTGTCCTATCGCTTCTTACCTGGGAGAAGGGATCGACCCCCCCTCGCTACAACCTCCTCTCAGGTAGCTGTAGAGAGCGAGAAGGCCTCCCGTCAGCCTTCTCTTCTCCAGGCTGAACAGCCCCAGTTCCCTTAGCTGCTCCTCACAGGACTTGTGCTCCAAAGTGATACTAGACAATGCGTAAGTTGTAAAGTAAGTCTTTTGGGACAGAGCAACTCTTCCACTTACTCCCTAATTCAGTAAGGATGGGACAAAACCAGACGTAATATTTTTGTTGTTTTTTCAGAGGTGTAGAGGCTTAGCAACCAGGAGCAGTTATTTTATTAAAGAACTAAAAAATTGACACTTGGCTGGATGCATGGCAAATTATTTCAGCACGTCATGATGGTGAACTGAGGACCCCTCCTGCTACACGATCTTACAGCCGAATGGCATCTGGAGCTCGTGTGACCCTGATGTGTGATCCCCATAATTACTTGCCAGTAATAGATGAAGTGTGATTACGTTTGTCAACAGCTACAAACCCGGGGACGTCCCTTCCTTTCTGAAGAACCTGTTCAGTATAGTTGTGATACCTTTCTCACTCCATGCTTTTGCTAAAGGTACCAAACTAGAAGCTCCCAAATCATTGCTTACGAGCCCAGAAAAACTTAAGGCTCCTCAACACACACAACTCTTGGTAACTCTAAATGCAAGTTGGTCTTACTTTATTCAGTAGTTTCTCTCCAAGCAGTGCCATCTATTGGGAAAACTGACTAAAAATCAAATATTGCTTGATAATGAAGAAAATATACCTCATTGTCTACTGACAAATTCACTTTTGCCAAGTACTGACCAAAAAAAAATGCAGAGAAAGAGAATGAGAATCAACTGTTAAATAACAAAGTGTAGAAGAGTGCGGCTGAACAGCATGCAGCCCATTCAGGGTGAAAACCAGCTACTGACACCACCGACCACAAAAGACAAAAAGCATTTTTGATCAGTTTACCATCCCCTTTTAGCCAGGGACAGAAGGATAAAGCAAGGATTCAGCTGAGAAAGGAACGGCAAGATTTCTCAAAATTCAGATGAGCTCATGGCTGGAGATGCCATAAAACAGACTACCGTAGGAAAGACTTCTGTCTGGACAGTATGAAAATGAAGTTAACAGCTCTGAAGTTGGTAAAAAGTAGTTCTCAGGGTGTGCTGATCATCTACGGAGTTCACTAAGGCATAGCAAGAACACAGGTCACGACTCCGTTCTCCTCAGAGCTCACAATAAGGCATATTTCTTTGCCTGTATAGGGATGACAGTGAGCTGATTAAAAAGATAAACCTTGTTCTCAAGAGGTAAATAATTCAAAATAACATGGCATAGTAAGTAAACCCACAAAAAGTAAGGATTTTAGTAAAATCCTTCAGTCATAAGGATTTTAAAATGTAACAAATGAAAGGGCTATAATAACTAATTTTTCAAATTGTCAGCCACCTAAGAATTGCAGGGTAGGAACTGACAATTTTTCTGGGCAGCTTATTCCACATTTGTCCATGCCACCGTTTCCTCCACTACTTCTAGCCCCTTTGGCAGCCGTCACTGCTGCAGGCAGCCAAGCAGACTACAGAGGAACTACCAGATTTATCTTAATCCCAAAAGCTAGATTTTTTTTTTTTTTTAATATTTTTTCCTGAATTTTCACTTTGTTTTCTGTAGCAGATGAGGTGAAAACAACATCCTTGAACGTACTGTGCATCCTGTGCCCTGGTTCCCTGTCTGCTGACGTTCACTTCCTAGGACTCCACAAATGTTGTTTTCCTGACCTCTGTGCATCGTGATACAGTCCTCGTATCCCCCTACCCAAACCCCACAAATATTTCTAGAGGCGTGGGGTGGGGTGGTGCGTCCCCACAGAAAAGGTTTATTTTGCAACAACACCATTCATCTTAAGCTGACTATACATATTTATCTCAGAAATTAATGTTCATCATCTCTGGCTATATCAAGGCTCTTGTAACTGACTGGTCCCCAGGAAAGAGAAAAACACGTAAAGAATCTCCAAGTTTTATAAAAAGGTGTATGTTGCCAGTTGAGCACCTGCTAAATTTTTTCTGCCAGTTTTCCCAAACACACTGAAATCTAGCATCAAAACATGCAAGTGCATGCAGTAGGTTAAAGTATACTGGCCTTGTTTTGGGTATCAGCTAAAAAGATACTATCCTTTGATTCTGTTAGATAAATTATAAAGGACACTTGCAGAGAGCAATCTGTACTGGCAGGAGGATGGACCAGAAGACCTTTGAGGTCTTTTCAGTCCTTCACTGCCATCACTCTACAATCAAAGACAGGCAGTATCCGAGTACAAGAATTTTGAATAATTTTATTCACCTTTGCCTTCAACAAGTAGGTCCGCTTTCTGCTGAGCTAGTTTTCTTTACCACCAGCTCGCTAACTGGCCAGGTTTACCACGCCTGAACACAATCTGAAAGGAAGGAGGACTCATGTGACCTGTGAGACATGGTCTATTTTAGCACAATGGGAGCACTGCACAGCTCGTGGTGGGAGGAGAGAGGCAAGCTGGTTCTTTCTTTTGGAAACTCACACGGCTTGCCTCACGTTTTAGGAGCCGGATCTAACAATGCACATTTTGTCGGCATCATGTAATGAATATTTGAAAGACCAAAGCGAGATGGCTCAGATTTATTCCTTTTCTTTGATTAAACCATACTTGTGAAATGCAGAACAAAGACAGGGTATTGCAGAAGGAAGAGCCACTGGTGCTCTTGAAGAGATGCAAAATCTTCAGTGATTATCTGTGTGTCTGATCTCTCACTTGCTCAAGGAAAAGAAGACAAATACAACTTTTCTGGACTGGTGGATGCAAAACATACCATAAGAAGTCTTTACAATCTCAGGATTTTTTAAAATACCTGTTTTAACTGCAGAAGCTAAATAGCCTATGCATAAATTACTGAATACTACTATAGTTGAAACTCTATCTACTTTAGCTGCTTAATGCAAGATGCCTGTTGACAGCAGTATCTATAGAATGCAACATGATACATACACATTTTTCCTGTTATATAGAAACTACTACAGGGACTTAAAGCTTATATGACCCTTTAGGAATGATGCGGAGGCCTAACTGTAGGTGCTCAGTGCTACTGTAGATGCTTTAGAGTCCTCTGCTTGGCTTCCAGTTTGCTGGGCCAGGGTGCTGCAGGTCCTACAAGACATCGGCAGATCTCTCCACTGTCCCAAATACCCTGCAGAACCCAGAATGTCACTCCATGTTTACGCCCCAGCACCTGCACTGCAGTCTTTTAAACTCCGAACACCCAGCGGTACGTGGGACAAGAACAATAAAGCCATGGTAGTTTCTAAGCAGCTCTCATGAGCTTTCCATCACCAGCATGGTTTTGTTGTTGATTAGAAGTTTCTCAAGAACATAAGGAAGTAATGGGTAAATATGGGCAAAGTAAAACCACGTGCTATTTCACAAGTATAGGTAAAGTAATGCTGATAGTTGTAAAAGGGTGTGGGGAAAAAGAAAAGCATTGTGATACAAACATTGGGCTGAGACTTTGGAGGCTGGACTCCTGATGCCCAAGTCTGCCACAGACTTCCTCTGTGCTGGAGCATGTCCCTTACCTCTTGGGAGCTGTCTGCCTAGCGCTTGTCATTTTGTCTCTTCTGGTGAAATAAAGAGCTTATTAGCTTGGTCTCAGCAGCAGGCTGATGCAGTCACGCTGGCGCTGGAGGAGAGCAGGCGAGCACCTTGCCAAGTCAGAGGGTGGGCAGAGGGAGCCGGCATCTGCCCGGGGATGGTCACAGGGCCAGACCCGTGCAGCTGGCGGGACGGCAGCTACGCCGGGAAACAGCTCCGTCTGCAGCGTGAAATAAATCCCCCTCCCCTTCCCCGCGCCGAAAGGTCACCCCGCACAAGCAGACACTTGGGGGTGACCTTCCGTCGGGCAATGCCTTGTGTCAGCCCTGCCGAACAATGAGCAGAAATGGCACAACTGTGCCTGCACGCCTGCCAGGACTTCCTGCCCGCCAGCAGTCGCTGCGTACTTAACCGTATATTAATAAACCTGCCTTTTACCACTTTCTCCTAAATACTGGCACAAATTATCCTGATGCATCCATTTTTAGTAAAACAAATTAATTAGTTGCACTTGATCTTCTTCTATTTAATCTCCCACAGAAAATGGGAAAAAATTATTTATGAGAAGTGTGTTACATCCAAAATTAATTTAATTTCATTGGTATGCTGTTAGTATAAATAGTGCTGTGCTACAGCAAAAATGATATTTGCAGTAAGAATTATTAAAAAGCAGCTAAGCTCGGTGGAAAAAAAAGGACAAAATTCCTGGCATACAGGCCTGGGAAAGGCTTATTCCTTTCGCCCAGAAAACCTGACCCCATCAGTTGGTCTGATAAAAGTACTTCTTCCTAGTTCTTCCCTCACTGACTCTTTGATATCCTTTGACTATTGTGGCAACAACATTATTGCAAATTACTATTATTATAAAATTATGCAATTTATACTTTTTCCTTTAATAACATTTCAGAATCCATTCAGTATACTTGTTTAAGCGGTGAATGCTATTTAGAAGGGGATAAACACTGATTTACATTTCTAAGTGTCTTTTAACATAGAGAAGACACTGTCAATGTGAAAATCTGTAGGGAGTGGGAGATGGCTTGGAGGATGGAGGGAATAATCATGTCACATTTAAGCCTGTATGATCTGTTTCCATAGAAAAAGGTTAGAGATCAACAAATTCTCAGTTTAGCTCAGTAATAAATGAAGGTTGGCTAGACTATTAAGTTTCTGGGGGGAAGCATTAGCCAGTATGTACAGCAGCAGCCTCTGGTGGTCTAAGAAAAAATGGTAGTATGTATAAGTAAGGATAGAAATATGTTTTTTAAAAGGATGTATGTACATATTTAGCTATTTGACTCAATCCTCCATTCAACACATTAAAAAACAGATGCTTTTAAAATGATCTGCTGGCAATATGCTTGTTAAAATCTGAACAGTAAGAGTATTAAAATTCATATGCATTCATTAGCATGTTATATAAAAGTAAAATGCTTTTGTTTAATCATTCCATAAAGTATTATAGTCAATGGTGATTATCAAGAAGTTTTTTCCTTGGTTTGCATTGACAAAAAAACCCGCAAATTTATAAGATTGTTACTGAATTGATGACATTTTCTGTCTTCACTCGTGAATTTGGTTGGCAGATGTTTTCAAGAACAAAAAATTATGCCTTATTACAAAACATATTAAGCAGGTTTTCCTGCCATAATGTTTGACATGATGTTTATTGCCCAGACCAAATCAGTCCCTTTAACAAACTATAATGTACACCAGAAAGTACATTATTTCATAGTTAAGGAAACTTCCAGCATGAAACAATAAGTACTTTGATCTTTCAAGCACTGTGCTTAATGCACTACACACTCCCATAGTCATTTTTATTTGTACTCATTTTGTAAAAAAACACAGTACAATTTGAGATTTTGTATTTTAAGACTCTGCTTTTACATATTCTTGAGTGTCCCAGCTATTTTTTTTTTTCTAGAAAAATAAAGAAATACTTAAAGAAATTTAATCATGGAAGAGTTCCATTTTTCCAGTTCTTGGAAAATCTAACCGCACAAGTGGGAGCATCATCCAGACAGCTTTAATTAGTTCAAATGGCATTTCCTCATCGGATCACAACAGATCTCAATGACCCTAGGAGAACATAACAGGGGATATTTATTCCTACTACTCAACAGTCTGAAAGAATTTCTCCAGCATATTTGACACAAACAAGTTTCCATTCAATGTTATATGCAGTTGATGCCTTCTTGTGCGGATATTTTTCATCTAGTCCCTCTGTACCGATTTGCCCTGCTTGGCAAAGATGATGTAAGTCTTACTCAGGTTTTTCAAAATTCTTTGATGAGATCGTTATGAGGCATACACCATCCTTAAAGATTACTGTTTTACTGACAATACATTTTATTTCAAGAGCCCCGTGAGTCAAATGTATGCTATGCTACACAGTAAGTAAAGGTCATGTCTAAATTGCCCTTTGAGATTACCCCAAACCAGCTTCAACACCGTGCCCTGCAGCGGCCTGGGGTTGCCGTAAGCCTGGCAGAAAGTCCCAGGGCGCAAACAAATGGTGATTCCTGCAGCACTCATAACCCCATGGACCCAAGCACTGGAGGCAATTTTATTTCTGTATGTTGCCAACAAGACATCGCACCGTTTTGTTTGCATTGTGTGATGCCTGGACAGACCGACAACTGTGTCTGTGGCCAGGAAGGTGGAGCAGAGCTCCCTATGTTCATGGCTCCTTGTGGCATCACCTACAGAGTTAGCAGTTCTGCCCAACAGAGAAAACGGCACCCTATTGGTGGTCCAGGTTTGTTTCAGAAGCCGATAAGCAAGTAAATTGCAGTAATTTGTCCTGCCACACACCAAAGCAGGGACGTTTTTCATTCTGTTTCAAAAACTCTCTGTACTAGAACCTCATACAGAAAAAAACCCAAAGAATTCTTTCAGAATAAAACACCAACCACATCAGAAAAGTCGATTTCAGTCAATTCACCCAGGACAGGAGACCACCACGCACACTTTCACTAAAACTTATGCTACTTCTTTCCTTGGTTTGAAGGAAATCAAATAAAGGCAACATCAACAGTCATACGTGAGGGACAGAGCTGCGCAAAAAAGAAAATGTCACCGAGTCACGCATGTTACGTTTTGGGCATCAAACCTCCCAAAGCCAAATTTCATGCCTCATCAAGCCAAAGAGCCACAGGAAGATGGAACCGCTAAAAAGGTATCAAAAAAAGGCTCACTTTCAACAAGGGGACACTGGACTGCCTTGCTGGACAATACAGCAACATTGTCCACCTTGAGACAAGCCTGGTGGCCCTGCTGAAGAAGCAGGGTCTGGTTGGTGGGCAGAATGGCATCCCTCATAAAAAGCAGCGCTAGAAAAAACAGGGCCCTGTTGGTGACTTTGAATATGTATGTGCATCCTTTTGTTTCCCATACTCAGTAGCGAGATACCTCTCAAAAGGCATAGCAATATTTATGGTATTAGTGATAATCTCGCATCCAGGTTACAAACCCTTTTAACTAGCCAGTACAGCTGTATTTCTCCTACACACAATGTTATGCTAAACCACAATTAATAGGAACACGTTAAAATTTAAGATGATTCTAACATGCCTTTTGCTGTATTTTTCTGTTTCGCAGCAGAGAGGCATACACATTTTTACTGTTTTAACTATACTGTGGCGTTTTTGACATGTTTTACTGTTGAATGAAAATGCTAACTTTCATAATAAGGGCTTTGGAAATTGCATGACTCGGTCTCGAATGTGTAATGCATAGTATGTATATGAAGCAGAATGTGTCAAAGTGCAAATAATATTGTTTGTGCCCCCTGCAGAATTAGAAATCCTCGGGTAGCACTGTTATAACGATCCCATGCTGGTAGCATTACAAAGTGCAAAGGTTCACTGAGTAAGAAAAGAGCAAAGGACAGACTTTCCTCATTACACCATTCTCAAACTATTCTAGCTTAAATATTTATTAAGATATTAATAACTCTCCTCCTTTATCTGCTGTCTGAAGTTCAGCTGAAACACAATGGATGGCTGCTCATATGAAAACAATACATTATAGGGTAAATCTGCTACCACACAAGATGAACACCGGTATTTTCCACAATACATTATTAATTCAGCGGGTAATACGTTAAAAACCTATCAGGCTATAACTACTGCCTCCCCAATAAAAGACAACATAATACAATAAACGCATGCATGACATGTGAAGGTAGTATTTTGCCTAAGCTGTACTAGAAAGTGTTTCTTATGTACACCTCTGTTTATAAAATCATTTTTACAAAGTCTTCCTTAAATCATTCTCTTTCTTGATAGCACCAGTGAGTTCCTCTGGGGTTTATTTGAAGTTCCCCTTTGAAATTAGAAAGGAATGTTTTGCAACTCTTCCAAAACTTCACATTCGGTAAGTGACAAAAAATATCAATAGAATAAAGAGCCAGGAACTCTGTATGAACTCTTGAATGCCATCTCAGTCATGTGTCTGTTTTTAAAAAAGCATGCTGTTTACTAGCCAATATGGACAGTAAACACATCTATACCGCATTAAAGAAGGGCGAACAAAACCAAAAGAAACTTACTCTAATATACATCTGCATAGTTTCTTTTTCTTTTTGTGGATTTCGATACTTTTCGTAGAAGTCACGTCGCTTCTTTGTTTCTTTCTGGATTTTATCTTTTCTTTCCCTCTTTTCTGCAGGTTCATCTGAGCTATCAGAAGACAGCTGTACTTGGGCTTTTGTCTTCTCCACTTCAATATAGTTCTCATTGGGATTCAGTACTATTACTCCATAGCCTTCCTGTTTTAGAAGAGACACACACATGCACACAAAAAGAAGAAATATGAAAAGGGAGATTTAATGCTTGAAAATGCTTTGCATTTATTTAATGCTCTTAAAAACTTTTATATTTATTTCAGTAAGTTCACACAATATAATTTATAGAAGGGTATTTTAAGCGTACTCTCCTGTCATTAAAGGGATATTGATGTGTGAATATGTGTCTGTGTGTGCATTTATGCTCGTATGCATCCCTCAGTGTCAGAAAAGTCGCCTGTTTTACCTTTAAAATAATCTAATACGTTGTTTTATTCATAACCACTTCATACAACTTTTCCAGAAAACAGTATGAGAACTAAAAGGAAAATGTTAAGAACTCTACATAATGATGAATAAAAAAGCTTTATACCCAGCCAATAAAAACCTTTAAAACAAAAAGGATGGAGGGATTCCATATATAAAAATACATATATATTAAAGAAAACATGTGAAAATTATTCACCACAGTTTAAAATAGTAAACCCTTTTGTCTAGCTGACAACAAGCATACCCTGCAGAAGCCAATAGCGGCCATAACAATGAATCAATACCAAAACTGGTTCAGTAGTATTGCTTACAAGTCGACTCTTTTGCTGTGGGGATGACTTTTAAGTATATCTTTAAATCTGCTCTAAAACTTCACTGGGATTATGTCCTGTATTCAACAAACCCAGCGAAAATTCGTGACCTGCAGGATGCTTTTGAGCATACCAGCTGCATTTTTGTGCCTCAGAAAATGAGCTGGTTGAAAAATACATGAATTTATGAATGAGAAATAAATCTTGAATAAATCAGCCTATCATTTTATTATGATTTTTAAATGCTGGCAAATCACACAAGAATTGTAATATTCGTGGAAGATATAATCGCAAACGCAGGGAGAAAAGAGAAGCACGTGCGTTTAACAGATGAGTCCTTAAAGTTACCATGGGTTCCCAGTCAAAATCAAGCTGTCCTTTAAAAGTAAATTTTAATAAAGACTTACTTTTTGGAAACATCTATATTAATTATCTAGCTGAACAGCTTTATTCCAGCTTTTCACTTGGTGCTTCGTTTTGGGCTGGGCAGGAGGATCAAAGGGGTCCCCGTACCTAGCTGGCCAGAGCAAACCAAGCCCACGCCAACAAAAGATACTTTATTTGGGCTCGCTTTATTCTAATCTGTAGAGCCATTCACAAACCTTGTAGCGCATTGTGGCCACTGTCAGGTAGACAGATTGTCACTCGGTGATTTTCTACAGTTGGACACACTCGACTAGTTATCAAAATCACATCTGAAGGCAGTTCCTACCCCTCGTCCTTGTGCCCTGCTCAGACGTCTGCCGTAGCTTCTCCTCCCACCAAAAACCAAGTTAAAGGGCACGGTTGCACTCTGCTAAACAGGGTGAAATAGCGGCATTCAGGACACTGTCTCTGGCATAACGGACGTAGTCAAAAAAAGGTCACCATAGGCCAAAGAGAACATTGCCTACGGGCTTGACGCGGCGCCCTGAGTAAGTGGTCTCCTGTCACCCCGCTCCCCTGCCCGCCCTGCTGAGCAAATCCCAACTGGGGGGGCAAATGCAAACAAACAGGCAAAAAAACCCCAAAAAACAAAAAACCAAACATAAACAAAAGGGGAAGGGCAAAGGAAAAGGGAAAATTAGAGGAGGCGGAAGTTTAACACCTACCCTGGCCACTGGTGGTCACGTTGACCCCACTGTCCTATTGACACACAAAATTTCCAACTTGGAAAATGCAAAGCCCCAAAATCTGTGGCAGGGGAGAATGCTCCTCTCAAACATTACTCAAGTACAGGCCGCAGGTGAGAGGATGGTTTCTGAGCTCACGAGGCGCAGGGCTGGACCAAGTTTTGGTGGCAGGTTGGTGGTTTTGGGGCTCCCTGTGCTGTTCCCCATCCCGACCCGCTCCTTTGGAGCTACCGATGTGTTTCCCTCTCCCTACGGTGGCCAACGCCAAATTCATGTGTTTATCACAGGCCCACAAGTGTTATGGGGATTTGAAACTCCGTGTCCGCTTTAAGCTGACCACAAAACAGACACATAAATCATCAAAGAAGTAGAATTTGTCTAAGTTATTGATTATGTAACTGAAAATTACATGACCCATTTGTCCGATTTTATGAGGACACAATGTCAATTTTTCACATAGACATCAACCGATGAAATATGATTCCATTTTTAAGTTCACTATTTCATAGATCAATTAAAGGATTTTTATCAATTATACTTTAAGCAGTGTAACATGTCTCCCTTTACACTCTTCTCTTTAATTTCTCCCAGATAGCAGGCCCTTCCTATCACTAAAATTAAAATAATTAAGTAATAACTGAGATAGGCTTTCCCATAATTAAGAAAAAAATAATCTTGTAATTCAAAAGACTTTCTCCTAGGAAAGTAATCTCTTTTCAGATCATTTTGCTTACATGACATAGTGTATTTCCCCTTCCCTTGTCATTCTGCATCCTAAATTGCAAGATGTAAACAATGGTACCAGAAAGAAGATTTGATAGTTACATGTATAAAGCAACACGGGAAAACAAAATGACTGTTAAAATTGTACCCAGTTACAACCTCTCTCATTCAACCTTAGCCCAAGCGTTTTCTATTAAACACGAATAAGTCAGCTCTAAATAACATCTATGTAAACTATGTGGCTTTTAAGTTCAATTCAGTCTTAAAAAATGTATTTCATATCAGCATAGCTGCACCATTAAACTTCAGTGCAATCAGAAAATTAACCTGGAACTCCTCACTGACTTAGCGGGGCTGAGCAGAGAGCAAGTCAATGCAAAACTGGGCACACAAAACTACTAATATCTAAAAAAAGGCCTTTAGCAAACCTTAATAATAGTCAATATACAGTCTTTGACATGACTGTGTAGCAAAGACAAAAATCATATTCATTAAAAAGTGTCTTTTTAAATGAAAGTTGTGTTCAGAAGTGTGCATGTCACAATGTCTTTAAAATAGTCAATTTCAGCTATGCTGAGCTCAGAGTGTTATTAAAACATAGTGACCCATGATGTAAGTACCATCATCCAGGGGAGTTTTTAAGGCTTGCCACCATTGGTAAAACACTAGGTATGTTTTCAACAAACAAAACAGCGGAGCAGTAATTCTTTTCTCTGTGTCCAGTGCACACAGAAAGAGAAACCACTCTCCAAAGTGCGAAGTTTTTTCACGGTAAAAAGCTAAACTTTGGTACAACACTTCCCCCATCCATCATTAGCTGACAGAAGGAAGCCAAGCCCCGTGCCCTGCCACATGTCTGAGAGAATACAGATGTTGCACAGGAGCCAAGGTCTGCCTGCATCCCCCATTAGCGTATCTGCAATGAGACCCAATAACCAGGAGACGCTCTGCCTCTGATCTACAAATCCCGTGGACACAATCAGTTTCTCTCTCAGACTAAAACACCCAATTAACAGCTATTTCCCCAAATTCTAAGGCTTCAAGGTAGGTAAAGCGTAGCCTACACTAACTACCAGCATCCTCCAGGTAACTGCTTCTGGAGGTGGAGGGCTGAGCGCAAACTCCACTTTCAGGTTCATAAATAAAATACAATTAATACTCATGACTGAGCCAGCAAATGACAACGGAAGGAGAAGCAGGCTGATAAAGTCAAGTGCTGGAAAGGATCAGGAATCTTGGTTACGATATCTTCACTACAAAGCCAGAACAACGTAGAAGGGCCTTTTCTACCGTAAGACACGAGCCTGAAATGGAGCGGTACTTCCTGCCTCTTAGTGGAAGTTCAAGCGAGATGTTCAAAACAGAAGGAATACCAAAATTACTGCCTCTGGCAGTAAGAGTAAGGTTAAAAAGAACCCCACAGTATTTTAGGTAAACTCCAAATCCTTTGAAATCTCTTCTGCCTGGCCACATGAATAATGAGCCCAAAGCATTCAGCTCTGCATATTAATCCACCAAGATGGGACACCATATGTGACCAGAGAGGTCAGGGCTGGAGAGAAATCTTTTGACCTATGTAACTACCTTTTTGACTGCAAGTGAGGGTCTGCAAGAGACCATTTTCCTAAGCTTTATCAACGTGAATTTTCAAGTTCAGGTTTCTATTTACATTGCTGGCCACAAGACTGGAGTTAATTCCCAGGGAAAATGCAACCCAAAGTGCTCAGCTCTTAATCTGCCCGTGGTTCATACAGACACAGCCACATCCATTCATCTTTCTGAAAGATGTATGTTCTGTTCATTTCCCATCTTTTCGATGGGAAGGGTCCATCTATGTCACTGTTGCGACATCGGAGGTGCAACAGCGGGATGAGGTCATGACAACCAATCAGAAGTCACTAGTGAAGCGTTAAAGTAAACATAGCTGTTGGAGATGCAGCTCAGCTTGAAAAATGCCCCCTCCATTATTTGAGCAATTTTCTCAAGACGTGACCTGAGACTGAAACGCCCGAAATGTCAGTTGACTCCGCTTTCTGTTTCCACCCCATGTACATTTTGGCAACTGCACCCTGCGAATACTTTGCAATATTTCCATCCCGGCTACACCTCGGCTCCCTGAATTCCAGCGCCGTGTCCAAGTGTGCAAAAATGCCGCGCTACTGCCAAATACACATTGTCCCACTAAGTTCCCAACTTAAAATAGCTCATCAAGTTAGGCAGGAAAAGAAAACATGCCACAAAAAGTTTTTAGAGGACCACCTGTTGTCTATTATTTTTACATAGCACTTACTCATAAATCATAACACAGGGTAATTAATCAAGCTGTCAAAGAGAAGGTCGAAGGTTATGTGGGGGAGTCAGAAGGTCATGCATGGGCTGATAGAGGTCAGGGTCACACCGCATTCCTCATTATCAAGTTGGGATGAGAGACGGCCCAAGCAAACAAAAGTGAAAGCAGATGGAGAAGTGAGTGGATAAAAAAAAAGGAGAAAATTTCACAAACAAAAAGAAAAGTGAAAGAAGAATGTCTGTTGCCTTCAAACAAGGAGGAGAATAGAGCAGAAATACATTGAGATGTTCTCAAAAGGTCTCACACAATACAAAGAAACTACAGTTTGATTATTTAAATACACTTAATATAACTTTCCATCTGATCTTTTTGCAAATATTAAGCAACGCTGCAAAATGGGCACGGTAGTTTTGGTTCCATTTCACATCTGAAGTCAATACTTTCAAGGTGAATTAGACAAAAGGAACCTATTACCGTGATGAATGCTGATGGATATATAAAATTGCTTCTAAATGCTGAAATTAATTCCCGTTTATGGCTACAACCAATAGACATTCAATAAAAAAGTTATAACTTGTTTGAATGACGTATTAAGAACTATACTTTCATATACACAAATCCTCAAAAACACAAAGCATCATAAAAGTCCCTCTGGATGACACAACAGTTATAAAATATTCTATCATTACACTGACCTGAATTAGATGCAGAATACTGTGCAAAATTAGCTGTCACCCTTTCCTCAAAATCTTTGTTAATCTCATTTTGAATGTTTGCAGCTTTATCAACACATGCATCAATGTCAGCTCCTTGGTTACTGAACCGCTGTACTTGGAAGAAGATATAATTAAAATGTTTTGGCACAGAAAAGGTGAAATTGTATCTTCCCCTGTTCCCTGAGGAGTCTGTAAAACATGTAGGATATATTGACAAACACACACCCTTGTCTCGAGCCCTGACATCCCAGGTCACCCAACTGCTATTTATTTCAAAACATTCACTTTACACTTACCCAAACTGTCACCTGCTGTGTTACTAACTTTTAATGGATATTAGAGCTATAAAAACAATAAACTCTTCATTTCCTTTCTGTTACTGCCTTCTAATTCCTCACTGCGTTAGGTCTGTACCTATTTGCATGCAGAACTGTATTCATCTTATTTCACCATATATAGTATCTTTACGCTGGAAAGTATAAAACATGGTATTAGAATGTTTTCCTTTGCTTTTTGTTGATTTGGTGCTAGTGCAGCTATACTAAACAAATCAATGTTCAAGCCTAATAAAACCCCACCAGATAAGCTGTTACCACATTTGAGTTTACTGCTGAAAAGTTTTGATAAGAATTCATGTTTTACATCTACCTATAATTAGCAACCCCAATATGTCTATGCGTAAGATCAGCAATCCTGCTTTATGATGTTTGTTCCCAAGGCCAAAACTGAATAAACACATCCATGAATTATAAGGGTTTTACTCCCTCAGCTGTGTACTGTATTCTTGACAGGGATTTTTCACTCGGATTTTCAGCAGAAAATTATTTCTCATGGCAAGTGAAATACAAGAAACTGAGCTATAGCGTTAACTTAATTCTGCGAATTAACAGAAGAGAACGAGGTTCACGTTCAAAAACTGCTCCAAACGTTGTTTAATGAACCTCAGCCCCACCACCTCTCCCCTGATGTGAGACTCGGGCTGTCTCACTGGAGGCAGAATGGACGTGAACCCACCCCAGCCAGGCAGGCGGGATGCAGGACGGCAAAAAATCCATCCGCAACAACCGCCTGGGCGGCAGCAACAGTTTCTGCCCCTCTTCACTAAGTGCACACAGCTGTGGGGTCTGCACTGCTGATGAAAGAATGAAGCCACCAGCTGCCCCCAAGGCCTCGCATCATTTAAAGATACCTTATAGGAAGCCCTTCTGTAATTAAAGTCTGTATTCTGAAAGGTGTGTCATGTGTCTGTCGTGTGTGTCGTCCCCCCCCCCACCTTATGAAAATATTTTACTATTTTTTCTGACAAAAATTTCAGAAGCTTCAGCGGGGTACAAGATCTCAAACAAGAACCTCATGCATGTTTCACTTTTCCATTAAGATTTTAATTAAAAGGTAATTCAGATTGATATAGAACTTAACTTTTTGAAAGCAATGCAGCAGAAAGAATGGTAAACCAAATAATCTTCATAAAACCCACACAAATCACAAGTAATTATTGGTTCTATTTATCGATAGGGTAACTAAGCAGCATAGCAGTCACTCTCTGAAAGTTACGCTCAAATAAGGTGCAGAGATGAAGCTGGATTGCAGGATTTTTTAATGTTTCTATGGTATTTCTAGGCATCCCATTAGCTGACAGTGAAAGTTCTCAACTGCAAATTTTTCCAATCCACTGTGCCTCCTCCCTGAGAATGTCACAGTACGTCTTAATTATTCTCACTTGTACTTCATAATGAACATAACCCCAAACAGGCTTTAAGTATGTATTTTTTATGTAGCACAACATGAAAAATGAAGTAAGTTTATCCTAAAATACACCTCATTTCCTTCCCCTTTTTAATTGTGTAAGATGTTGTTGTAAACATTTTCTCCTTCTGACCTGTTCTTGTAGATATGTCCATGGGCTCAGAGGTTTGTCTGGATTTGTAACATCTTTAGCTTGCAGAGAGGCAACCCAAGTTGCCAAGTTCTTCTACTTTACCTTTCATCTCCAAGAATTTATATGTATTAAACCATTACAGAAAAAGATTAAACGTCAATCTCTTGGAAGGTCTGTATCTCAGTACTATAAAGGCAAAATACATCATGCACATAAGTGTTTTCTGTAAAATCTTGAAGTTATCCAAGTCTTGAAAGACAACTCCCATTTAGTGTTGAGCATTGTTTGTGACTGCAGTCTAAAAACCTTCTATCTCAATGACAGAAAATCCGGTTGATTTTAGCCTGTGCATGTATTCAGTCACTTCCCTGAGAAAACAGCCACTTGTAATCTAAAAGTAAAACTTCTGGTTTGCACCTATCTTCAACAAACAGGTGCAATTCGGCACATCGATGCTCCTTCCTTCCCACAGTGACCTATGTCAGAAGACCGTCTTATACTTCTTCTGCTAAATAATTTAATTACTTATGAGTTATGGTTTCTTTGTAACCTTTTAAATGACTAACTCATTAAAATGCAAAAATATGCAAAACATGATGTCACTGGGTCAAACAGCTGTGTTGGTAAAATTATGGCTGTGAAAGTCCCTAAGAACATGAAAATATTAATAATTTATATTGCTCATTATATGGCAAAAACTCTTTAAACAGATTTAGAGACAGATTAATTTTATAATCACAAAACACTACACTACCTCACGGTAACAAATCTTTTTACCATCTGCGACCCTTTTGTATACATAAAATATAGCTTAAAAATATTTTTGTTAATATGTTTTAAATTACAAATATTGATGAAAAATGCCTTGTGAACTCTGATAGGGATGTACAGAATTGTGGTTTTAAAAAAAATTTCTCTCTTTGTTACAGATTTTATGATTGTTTAAGTTTTCCTGAATAGACAGCACAGAGCAAGAACACATAGGTATTTCTTAAATGTCAGCAAGTCTTTACTGCAAATTCTTTGCAAATTAGTATCACATGCAGCCTGGTCTTGTGTTGCTTAAAAGGCTATCACTTTTTGAACCCTGAAGTTTTTTGGAATTTGTGAAGCAACAGACAAATATTGCTGCAAATATGTAAACAAAGCATTATCACACCCAAAGTTTAAAATGTCTCATGTCCGTGCTACACAGCCGATTCATAATGTTAAAATGAAAGGACAGAGAAACCTTCATTCCTGGGACTCTCTATTGATCGTGTCCTCTGACACACAGAGGGTTCAACTCGCAATAAACAAGACTGATTTTTTTGAAGCTGCTAGTTATGGGTTTCTGCAAGTCCTACTTTTTTCTGCTTTATACGTGCCAGACGTCGTCCTAAGGGCTACCAGAACTTTTCTGTGGAACTAATACAAGGTAGTGGCACAATCTGCTAATAACTGGATCCCTGGAAAAAAAATAAAGCATTCTACAGCAGGAAAAAAAAAAGCAAAACAAAAACCCTGCCATGGTATTTATTTACTTGCACACAGAGAACGATTTTTTTCCAACCCCTTTTTCTCTTTAAATTGCTGCAAAATACATAACCTAGTGGAGCACTGGACATGCTGAGAGTTTTGATGCTTAAATGAGTCTCAGGATAGTTTTATGTGAAAGGGAAGGGTTAATGGGGATTTTAAACTAATGAACACAGTGACACAGGGCTCTGAAGTAAGCCATGCATAGTTCTAAGCCAACCTTAGAATTTCCAACCCTTCCAGCACTGGCTTAGATCATACAGGCTCTACTAGAAATGTCAAGAATGTGAAGAGGCGTCTTTAGCCAAAAGGACACAACTTTAAGTACATAATGCTAGCTTACACTGGTTCGTTTATTCCCCTCTTCATTAGTGAGAAAATGGACTCTCGTAAATGCTTGTTAAAATCCCTACCTACACTCCTCTGGTTAATGTGAGTGATCCATTTGTGTTCATTTCTGCCTGACAACGCTTACTGGAAGATTAATTGCCCCATGTCAAACTGTAGCAACCCTTGTCCCCTTCTCATTTCCTTTTCTCTATGCTGCTGAAGTAATAATGGACCTTGTCTTTTGTTTTAAGACTGGGATTAGGAGAGAGTGAGTTTTTCTTCAGACGACTTTATGGAGTAGAGTTTGGTTGAATACTTATAAGATTTACCATGAAAAGGAAGCACATTGCCTTTTTTTTCGCCCACTGTTTAACTCCACGTACCTCCTCGTCTTTACCCTGCCTCTCCTCCTTACCTACATGAACTTGTGATAAGAAAACCTCAGCCGCGTATGTGCCGTGACCTGTACATAGATGTCACTGTGAATTCTCTCACCTGGGAAACATCAAAACTGCAACAAACCACTGGTGCCATTTGTCAAACGGCATCAAGCGCCCCCTCCCTCCCAGAAAACCCAAACCCACCTTGCAAAATATATCACTGTTTGCTAAACAACATCTTTTTGCTCGGTTGCTCGATAGTCTTACACAAGTTTACTAGGAAAGCTCAGGCAC
>VFFE01007005.1:192770-219253 GCA_008921705.1 Burhinus oedicnemus
CAAAAAAAAAAAAAAAAAAAGAAAAGAAAAACGCATGCTGCATATCGGGAAAATCTTCCTTACAGTGAAATTGTGGAATAATTTCTCAACAAACTAGAAGAAACACTCGGTGGCATAATGAAGGGAACAATACTGAACTAGCAGGGGGGCAGACCAAAAGATCTAAAAAGTATTTTCTCCATCTAATTCTAACGGACTATTAAAGGAGACAATCAATAGTCAGGGAGGTAAGTTATTTTGATAAGCTCCATGGTTTTCGTTCTTTCATAGGAAAGACCATGGTTGAAGTTGGGAGAAGAAAAAAAGAGGAAACACCAAGCTGTGTGCTTTCTTACAGTTACTGTTTCCCATTGTGGATGTTACCATTATCTTTACATATGAAGAGAGATTGAAATAATCTAGAGAGGTCCCCCACACTATAACACTGAGATAAAGAAGAACTTAAAAGAAACACCACATGGTCTGGCATCAAATTAAATGGGGAAGAACAGAGTCATGTTTCCTGGGGGAAGGAGACTGAATATTATGAGGTTAGTCACACTATTAGTGGGGCCAATAATGTCACTTAGAAGAAAAATAAGTGTGATACGTAACTAAATTTTTCACGTCGTTTCAGTTTGGCAGAGAGACACACTGCTGTACTGAAGTTAAAGAGCAACAGCACAATTCTATCAGGTAAAAGCAGCGAAGAAGGAATCCAGCCGTTTGGGCAGCTTTTTTCAACAATTCATCAAAAGAGCTGAATGGTGCAGGTGAAATTAGAGCCTAAAATGTGACTCTCATAATTAAAAAATATAAGCAAAACCAGTATTTGATACTAAAAGTGTAATGCAATGTCAGAACATACTTATATTTGAGTATCATATTCACATTATATTCCACACGTTTTTACCCACAGTCAGAGCACTAACAATTTAGACTGAATGGCTCAGGAAACAGCAGGTTTTCTTCATTACAGATGCTCTTGGTGCAGTTAATATAATCAGCTGCTTCAGGAAGAGCGTTAAGATGCATGAGCTACTAGTAAGTAGTTCAGAAATAGACCAGTTAAAAATATTGCCTACTGAAAGACTGAGCAAAAGAAGCATGGTCAAACGGCTTATGCACAGAACTATAAAAAACAAACTCTTAAACTGTAAACGAGCTGTGCTACTGAATTAGCACGTGTATTTCAGCCAAGTCACAAGCCTGTTGTGTCTCAATATCTGTAGCTGTGAAAAGGAGAATAAATAATATTTATCTTTTTACTTTATGAAGCTTTGGCTGGGAACCCTTTGGGGCAGGCAATGGGTCTCAACCTACTCTTCTAAAGAACTGAGCAAGTGACAGCACAAAAGAAGTACTACTATTGAGGACGCTGTGAGAGGGAAAATACTTGGGCAATAACATCAAATAAAGTTCTAGATACACATCTAGCATCTATCTTACATACGAAGCATCTGGCACTACTACATCATATTGTACTCAATACCACTCTTTTCTATTGTTCCATGTTACCAGCCCAGAAATTACTGAAAGAACATATCCACTTCCTCAACTCTTCTAAATGCTTTCTAATGGTTAAGTAAGTACTTTGTAGACTAAGAAAGAGCAGTAATTTCAGGACACTGATTATTACATGAGCAGACAGGCTCAGGAAAGTAATTTCTCAAAAACCAGCAACGAGATGAGCTTGGGGGACAGGAAGGGCAGCACAGTTTTCAATGAATCTGCAGAAGGGGACTAGGAAAAACAGAAAAAAAAAAAAAAAAGAAAGGACAATTTCCTCTGTGAATTGTGAAGCTGTTTCACCAAGGCCTTCCAAAGCTCCTCAGCGAGGATGCATTTTGCTGTGCGTTTGCGTGTGCGGCAGGTCCAGCACCCTTTGAACAGTGACATGTGTCACCACTACACGGACACTTTACGCCTCCTTGTCCTCCCCTGTGATGGTAGGAAAGGGAAGATTCCTCTCCTGGCTCCTTCAGAGATGAACAGCAGTTTTGGCAAGGCATAGAAGAAGGGCTGGTCTGGGGTCTACAGTCCCTGTAACGTCTTGAAGAACCACAGTTGCAGCATGCAACCTTTCTACTTCAGGCAGAGATGAGTACAAATTCGACCGTAATGGGCAAGCGCTGCTGGGCAACACCTGCACCGTTCAAACAATCACTTGCTAGCCTGAACTTGGCATCTAAACCAGCCCTATCACAGGCACAACATTTTATAAAAGTCTGCAGCTTGCTTTTCTTCATGCTCCGCAGACTTCACATTCTGGCATGTTTCTGAAGCAAGCTAAAGACAATGCATGCTGGAGTACGCCTTGATGTTTGGATGGAAAGGTTCACCTAACTGACAACAGATGGAGACACAATGCATAACCCGCTGCATGATTCATTTAAAGACTCTCTCTCACTAGGCAACTTAGCATTTCAGTAATCAAACTACACTCTCGGAGAGCCGGGTGGGTATAAAGGGTTGGCTCCCTCCTAGATCGGTGCCAGACTCTGCAAATAAGGTCAGCAATGAAAGTGGCTTTGGAAAGAATACTACTAAGTTAATTAACCGGTTCAGATAAAACTCTGAGCTCATCTTGGAGATGAACTTAGGCTGCCAAGTGTCAAGAAGGGAAAATGCTTTCATATGTTTTCTGTGTTTAGCTACCATTCCCAAAAACCTCCAGGAACTCACAAGATCTATCACTGTTTTGACGGAATGCCTGGATGAAGAGTACAGAAGACATCAGCTATCAAGCCACACACAAAGTTTGACAAATGATGTCACACATGCACAACACTTACCTAGCAGCTGCAGACACATATACACCACTGATACTGGGTTCAAGCCCTTGTCAATAACTGAAGGTAGCAAAGCCTGCCTTTTGGCAGGCAGGAGCTGATCAAAGTTCCTATGAGCACTCTCATCTGAAATGCTGTTAGAGATTATTTCTGTGCTCATAAGGAATTCAAGCAGAGAGGAAAAGGAGCGAAGTAGATAGTCCACACAAAGACAGATTGACAAATATTCCTTGTGTTAGTACACATGTTAGTATCCTCAATTTTGTGAATACTCCCAGCAATGTGGCAGTGCTGAAGGGTGGCAACCTCTATGAGCAGGACCCTACTGCAACTCTTCAGGTAGTTTATGTGGGTTAGAAATATTCAGAAGTTAAGTCAAAACCAAAGAAGCAGCTGAGGATACGGAATGGTGGAGGCGAACACGGTGATCTCAATGGGCTGGAATATTTGTTGAGTTCATGTCTAGGATGCAGTGAAGACTTGCATTTTTTCTTTGGAAAACTTCTTCCCCTGAATTATGATGGCAACTTGTCTAGAGTTTAAAGAAAGCAACAAGGCCACTTCTCTTGTAAAAGGCTCTCATGAGAAGTGTCCTTCAAGAGGAATGTGGAAGAGAGGTGGATTAATGGTAAAAAGTGGATTTACATAGTGTAACAATGGATAATGAACGTTACACTACGTCAAATAAACAGGGCAAGGTGCCTTTCAAGGCTGTGCCTTTTTCCACATCAAATCTCTTGATGAAGCGTATGTATCACAGCCATTGCTGAGGAGGAGGAAAGCTGGTAAATTTTGCCATACTTTGGCTTTTCTGAAGCAATTTACCTGGAGAGACAGTAACATTCTCTACTTCAGCTGAGGGCAGCCGAGTTCTTGCTTTTTGAGCAAATATCTGTAGGTATGCTTTAATTTATATCAGAAACGAGCGTTCGTAATCCCTGGTCCCCAAGGCCTGGCTATAGCATGCACTTCCCTGGGGATGTCATTATGTTGTACACACAGTCACCCAGCAACCACCCATCTGAAAGTGGTGAAAATGGTAACCCTTGCCATTTCTACAACCATCTTTGCTACCAACTGTCCTTCTTTATTTCCTAGAGGTTCTCCTTGATGACACAAAAAAATTCCGATAGCAAAGTACCACTTAGTCCCAGATTAAAAAGGAGAATTTGGCAATTTGGCATAGAAATTGCCTCAGAAAAGGAAAGGAATACAACCTTTTTTGAAAGTATGTCCAGCTCTGGACGGTTTTTGCAGTTGAGATACTGCTGAGTTTTTTCCTCCCCTTTCCGTCTCTTTTCTTCTACCCAACCTTCAACCTGACGCCAAGTTAGAAAACTGATCTTGGCACTTGTGAAAAATCATAGCTTCAATGACAGAATATAAATTCTAATACACACATACAGATAAATCTGTACTACACACACAGAAAAACTATGTGGATGAATATATTCACCCAACTGTACTCTCTCTTACTTTTTTACAAAACGTATAAATTCTTGGTTATGAATTTAAGCTTCACAGGCCTACACCTTCACAAAAATTATAAATGTTTCAAATTCTACTAATAAACTTTAAGGAAAATCCCTATAACTACACTATTATTGTAGTCTGACATAAACCTTAATGTGCAGTTAAGGAGTGACATAAAATAAAAACTGTTATACTTGCAGCTTGTCTAGTTAGAAATCCCACCATCTTTATCTCTTAAAAAAGATATATTTTTCATGTAAAAAGACACATATCTCTTTAATAAAGCAAAGATGTTATTAAAAGTAAGCCCATGTCTGCAAAGCTTATCGACTATGTGATATAAACCTTAAATGCAGTAGTAACTATTTCAGAAAGAATACAAAAGCCACATCAAAATGATACAAGACTAAGACTCACAAATGTAAGGAAATTATTTCCAACTGGCCACAGAATGTGGAATTATCTTTTTCTACAACTCACCGCATTTTACCTAGGTAATGCAGCTCACATGGCAAAGTACAGTTCTAAAATAATTCATTGTTCAGAGACCCTTATCAGCTGCAAAGCCAAAGCTGGAGCGGGGCCATATCAGCTGCAGAGCCAACGTACAACAGAGTGAAGAGTGGAAAGGACAGATTGCAGTGTCTCCCCATTCTACTCCTGCTATTGCAAAATACCAACCTCTGAATTTCCATCCTGTTTGTTCCATGAATGCCCGTTTATTATTCAAATGGAACTATGGCATATTAGTATGAAAAAGAGCGATACAGAAAACAAATTCAAGAGATTCTGCTACAGCCTTTTTATCCTTTTAGGAAGGTTCGTTTTTGCATGAAACCTTGCACAGTAAGATTTCTAATATTATACAAAGATAGGAGAGCACGCATAGTGTCGGTACCATTTGTTTAAAAATAAAAATAAAAAATCCCAGAAGGGCACCGCATAAATCCTTAACTTCCATTTAGAGCCTGAACAAAACAAGCATGCACACCAAACAAGGAAGCGGATGGCCCCAAACCCCAATTCCCACCTCAGTGTCAATCAAAACTCAGCATCTGTAATGTATGTTTTGATTTTTTTTTAAATGAGGAAGGAATGATGCAAATGGTAACATCTAGACTTGTCATCTGTATACCAAAGCTCTCATTCAGCTGAACATATGCTGAAATTTAAGCATATTGAAACAAAGCCCAAGTCTCAGCCAAACTGAATTCAAAGCGGCTGAGATATTAAGGCAACACTTCTGCAAGACATACAAGTGTACGATAAAACTGAAGCACGATCTTAATTTTCCATTAGTTCAAAAACGCATGTTAAAGCACCACCTTTGTAATAGTAGATGCTATAATGGAGGTTTTCATCATTACATCTCAAAGCAGTTTTACAGGGAAACATGGTGGTTCTCCCTTTGCAAGAAACACGCCATGGGCAAAAATGACTCTACGCAAACTCCGCGGCCATTCCGCGACGCAAGATGGGGTGGCGGGTACCAGAGTAGGTGGAGATACAGGACCACGGCAGCGCTTCCCCAGGAACGTAACGTGAAGTTTCAAACAAACACTGAGCGTGCTCTCTTTATTTTAGGTAGGTGCAAGATTTGGCTCACGTAAGCAGTAAGATTTTAAAGTGCAGTTTAACAATAACACCTTATTTAGATAGCGCCTGTACACACGAGTGTTTTCCTTTTTGTTAAACACTACATAATTTTCTTAATAGCTTTGAGAAACACATACTACTAGACTGAAAACACAAACTGCACCTGGTATTCACCAATCCATCTGCCTAATATATGATGCCTATATATATTTTCAGATCCATACATAAAAATGGCTTTCCTGTACAAGAGATCTTTACTATCTGCTGCTCTTTTTTTGAAGTTTGTGAGATTTCACAGTGTAAGCATCAAGAAGTAATGTATTTTCATTTAATTTGGTGTCTAAGTTTCCCGCATGCATCTGAAAATGCTGATCTAATTGCATACAACGGAGAATAAGCCTTTGCCTAAAAAACCCAGACTAGGTATATTCTTCATCTATTTCAGTCATTTAAATTATAATTCAAGTTGCACGTAAATAAAAAGCACATATATGCATCACTGGCAAAAAACCCCCAGTAGTTATTTATAACTAATTAGCTTTAAAAGTAGAATTTAGAAAAAGAAAAGCTCTGGAAAAAAAAAAAAAAAGAAATCACTAAATTGCTTTAGACGTTCAGTGTCTGAGTGACGCATTTTAAGATGAGCTGACTCAACCCCGAAATGGGGAACCCGTGACAACACTGGCGACCTCCTGATAAGGGCAGCGCTGTAAGTCACCTTAGAGTGATGCTTCTCCAGGTCGGGCTGGGATGCAGCTCTTCTCCCCAGCACTGCTGCCAACCAGGGCTGCCCTCTGCCGACCACCCTCCTCGCTAGGTCCCCCCACTGTGCCAGTAATTAATTAGCACAAGGCCGGGGGGGGGGGAGGCGCAGACAGATTAGATGTGCTGCAAATACCCAGTTTGGAAACCAGCTGTAAGGTTCCTGTTCAAAGGAGACGACTTCTGCAATGCGTTTTGAAGAAAAAGGAAAATTAAGACCTTTAATCTGCCCTAATGCATCACACCTGAATAATGGCACTACAATTATCAAGCAATTTTTGCCAGTTTATCTGTAGCTGACTGTAAGATATAAACCTAATTTAATGGGGAACTTTATATATGGGGGAAAAAAAAAGTAAAATCCCCTAACATTAAAATAATTTATGATTATTAAAATAATCCATAAATTAAAATATCCTGTAAATGGACTCTCAAAAAATAGAAGGCATTACTATATTATTTTACCAAATTAATGTTAACCTGAATAAAAAAAACCTGTTCTGCTTTGTCAAAATCGTAATAGTACACTTTAGCCTCACATTTAGAAATAACACATACAAGAATTCACAAATAAAATTTAAAATATACATTACCAATATGATATAAATCACAAAGGTAAATCCAAATAAACATTATAAAAATAAATTATTGAAGCATAGTCTGAAATATCTACATGCTCTCTACCTTCGAGTTACTCTTTATTACTCACTCTCTGGTAACAGTACATTTCCCACAGGGATCGATTATGTAAATCTATACATATAAAAAAATGTATGAAACACAGTTCAAACAAAAGACCATAATTCAGGCTCAACTTTAATATATCTAGAAGTAAAGTTACACCAACTACCATTTTCCCTAACTTCCTTCAGTCTCTAATTATGTGACAACAGCAAAACCTATGAATGTAATTTGTGAAACTGTCTACACTTTAAGACTCTTAACAGAACTGTAAATTGAAAGAGCAAACAAAAATTCTCCTGCAATGAGTCACACTTTGCGGTAATATTTTAGAAAGAAATATTACATGGTAACAGATATAGGTTCTGATATTCTCTTTGGAGCCAAATTCATCACATACATCTGAATATTTAATATGCTGACAAACAGTTATGACAACATCCTTGTTCCTATCACACATACAATTTTTGAAGATGGTGGTCTTTGCATTCAACTAAGAAAGTAAAAATAACAACACAGTATCTTGCAGTCTGTGTTCCTACCAAAATTCTCTGTAGTTTTACGACTGAGGAAATGCACATCAATCAAGCATTCCTAAAGTGTGTTTCCACCTTTCACGCATCTAGAACTTGATAAATATGTTAATGTTGATCTGCACCGTGAATACACACATGCACAAAGACCCACCAAAAGTCATTATATCTGCTATTTGATTATTGTCTGCGTGCTGCAGCATGTGAATTTTCAACTCTAGCATCATTTGGGTTCTTCTTTACAGTCTGAATATTGTTTTTGTATATGGGAAGGAAGCAGTAAATCGCTGCCAGCGGCAATACAAAGAACAAAAAATGAGTTCTTTCACTCGAAAGATTTTTGTCTCCTTCTTCGTACTGCATTCAGAGGCAAGAACTTATTCAACAAGTTGCTATCAGTGTTTCTTACACTGGAGGGTAAAGGCTGCTGAAAATATTAATCTGATGAGGAGTTAAAACCATAAGCTTATACACATACTGCAGGAGCTAGGCTACTTTTGTACATCAAATGAAAAACAACCTGTGTTTATCTTGAGAGATCTGAGAGATTTTCTTATCTGGAGTTTCTACTGTGTACCTTAACGCATTTTGATATATAATGCAGTACAAAAATACTTACCAGCATCAATCCGATCTCAAATGATGTAACACTAGTACAACTAAGAACCGATGTTTTTAACTGCTTGTCCGATTAACGTATTGTCGTTTTAGGGAAGGCCTGTCATCATTTCAATATATATCGCACACCCTGAAGTAGACTACGTAAACAAAGAAAGAGATAGCAATGTGCTTGCCACCCTGACGCACGCGAATATGCTGGCGTTTTCCTTTCCATTGAAAAAGCCGAATGAATTACGAGCAAGAGATCTGACAAATTACTATCTCGTTTGCTGCCGCTGAGAACGCATTGTGATCCCCACGAAGCAACATGCCTCAGCCGGCCGATTTACCGATTTAGCTGCATCGCCCGGCGTTCCCCCACCACGAGGATTTCCATACTCCCGTTTCCCAGTTTAGTTTATTTGACGCCGCTCTTCCCTCCCTTTGATCCTGCCTGGTACGCGGCCGGCGCTGAGCTGCCCTGGGTGGTCTCCCATCAGATCCCCGCCATCAGTGTCTCTCTCCACCGGTTGCCTTCTGGGGGGACTCCTATCAGCTGTGCTCTTACATGCATCTGACAACTTTATTAGCTGGCTCCGATAGCGCTTCAGAACATCTCCACGGCGTGCACACACCCTTCCTCAAACAATCCCACCTTTGTAGTTGACTTAGAACAAATAATTCTATGAACACTTCAGCTTTTATACTCAATAATAAGGTTGAAATGAAGAGAAATTTCACATTATGTGTGAGCCTGGGGTTGGTTTTCATGTTTGGGCTCAAAAAATCAATCCTGGATTGATTTTTGTGTATATATCGTTATTGTCAGAGGATTAATTGATGAATTTTTCATTTGATGAGTCAGGTGGAATGGGCTCCAAGGCACACAGTGAGGAGAATTTTAATTTACTCTGCTTCTTGGTGCTAAGCAGCAAAATTATCAATTGCAATACTTACTCTGTTAGAATTCTCTTGCTCAAAAACAACATTTAGAGTGCAAAGCTGAATTTCTGAGTGTATGCACATCCCACATTAAAACATGCTTAAATTAGAAGTTTCTGAATGGATTTTCATTTTGTTTTTTGAAAGCGACCTTTAGTTTTAAATCTTCTTTGCAGATTTTCACACTTACTATCATTAAAACATATTCGGAATTCAGACTTTGGGAAAAACAAGCCTAGATTAACACAAGAAATCTCAATTCAATAGAAGGTATACCCTTACAAGTTTCACTTACACTGTACCAGAATTTTTTTTACCATGGCTTTCAAATGAAAAAAAAAAAAAAAAAAAAAAAAAAAAGAGAGAGAGAGGAAAAAAAATAAAAAGACGATCTAAACTGACACTAAATGGTGACAATTAAAGGATAAAAACATCTTTATTTCCTCCACAACACTGCTCCTTCCGACAACATTATGAGAGAGTCATCCTTTGTAACCATGTTCTTAGAAAATTCCTTCCCTAAGCCCCTGTCCGGCAACGGGACTGCACACACCATCCACCTCCCAAGATCAAGGCACAGATCTCTCTCCCAGACCAGGTGAGGGCAAAAACATCAAGTTGAGAGACAATAAAAGACAGAAACGAGGTGAGGGGAAATACTGAAGTCAACAGACAATGAAAGACTAGGAAAAAAGCATTCAGATAAAACAAGCTTTGCAGAGGTTTCAAGAATGTAAGATTTGAATGACAAAACTGGGAACATTTTTTCTGGTGGGGGAAAATGTAATCTTTTCAAAGTTTGCTACCTCAAATGGCTCAATTTTCTTAAATTAATGTCACAATTCTTATTTTTTGTAAAATGATGCAATTGCTATTTAAAAAAAAAAGCGTAATTTGGAAATGATGTTATTCCCGTAAGTGTAAATGAAGAACACATTTCTCTCTCATACTTGTTATTCAATACTTGTCTTAAGCTGTCCATCACTAATTATGACATCATTGTAGATGTCAGTGAAGACTTGCAGTCACTAGGTTTTACTTAAGAAACTCAGAGCCTTTCACAAGAATGAATGCAATTTCTAATAATTAGCATTATCCATTACCCATTAAATCTCATAAAATAAGAGGAAAATCCCTTGACATTTCCAAATAATCAAACTGCCCCTCCGCTATCCCACAAAATAACCTGTGCTGATTTTAACAATCATGTTTCAACCTGCAAAAGAAAGGGATTCTTTTCCAGAAGCATCAATAACTGCTCTCACTCTCACTCTTCCATTGCACAATCTGTTGTGCGGCAGACATCCAAAGTCATCTCAAAACACTGCATGAGTGTTGATTTAAAGGTTAACTAGTCATCTTTTTTTTTTTTTATTTTTTTTTCCCCTCCTCTCCCCATGTCTTCTGGTGGAGTTGCTCAATTAACTTCCAAGTATCATCTGATATGCAGACTGGGAGTCAAGTTAGAGCATAAAATATGCAACCACTTCCATGGTGGCATCAGTTTGGATTCCCTGGCCTCTGAACCCAACCTCTGGCGGAATGCAACCGCAGGCTGGGATACTGGGAAAAGGACACCTCCAAAGGCACATCTGCAGAGAGTCCAAACGCTCCTACCCAGGCTGACCTGGTCAGGCGCTCTGGAAGTCGTGCAGTGGCCACTAGCTCCAACCATGGGCAGAGGAGCATCCATCTGCACTTGGCAACCTACGGACCACTTCATTCTGGTCTTCAGATTCCTTGGCAGCTTTAGATTTTCTCTCCCAGACTAAACTTTCTGTACCGTTTGCATCTAGCTGTATACACCAGTCATGCGCTGGACCTGTGCCTAAAATGCCATCTCCGGAGCATTCCTGTGATGGTATGTACAGTACATTCCCACCAAATACAGAAAGTAGATACCGGCCAGATCTAGGATTTAGTATTAAAATATTCACTGATAACAACTGTTATTTTTTTCCTCTAGATTCCTAATTTCCTCAGGTTTTTTCTGCTCCTTCACAACAGAATTTTTAAGTAACACCTAGCTGATTCTCCTTATTTATTCATTTATTGCTCTATCAAATTAGGTGAGAAAAGGCATAATTATTCCAATTGGCTCTTTTTTGCAGGGTTTCCTTAAAATAGTGTAAAGACTTGGCTTTTAACTGAATTTACTGCTTCATTCATTGCCTTACAGAAAAGCTGGTTTCTCCTGTCTCTTTCTTGTCCTTGGAATGGCCAATGAAAAATACTTTGCTGCTGCTGTTGCTGTTACAGATTCATTTTTCCTTTCTTTGCTATTTAATGCATTTATCTTTAACAAGGGGTTTTTAATTTACTAATAACAAGCTAGTTCTCTTTCCTCCTTCCATAGGCTTCTGGATAAAGATATCTGAATATGATATGTGATTATAACATCATTGTTCATGTACGTATTATATCACACCATATCCATAGTCAACACTTAACCTGAAGCCCCAACATACTACACAGTTCTGAGCACAATGTGCCAATTTGTTAAAAGTTAAGCCTAGGTCCTGGAATAAGGTTTTTTCTGTTTTCCTCTAACTTACATCCACCACTTCTCTCCAAAAATGAAAACACTGAGAACATTCATGACCATCCGAGCAGAAATGTATTGCTAAATTGCATCTTTTCATTTCCTCTGCAATCCCTTGGAGATTATTTAGGACATCTCCTTAGTGTAGAGTTTATGCAGGTAGTTTTCTCATAAGATTTCCATAATAATTCTGAAAATTGCTAGCATACACTCTTTGTATATTTTATGCAAAACATTTTTCCATACATCAGTATTAGATTTACTACATAACAAACCATCCAGTAAATAATAGAGGAATAGCGGAGAGAGGAACAATAGAGGAGTTTTAGTACTAGGTTTTGGGCTCACCTTCACTTCTGCTCCATGCCTTACCCAAACTCCTACAAAATCACAGTGACAGATTTGAGTTTTTCATTTTCTTGAACAAGCTGCACTGCGCTATTCTTTAAATTCAATTTGGAATTTATCACACATAGGTGCAGCAAAGGAAAATAGACTTTTTAAGCCTTAAGAATAAAGCTCCTAATCATCCAATATATTTACTAGTCTCTGTTTACATGGACTTTAAACAAAACATAACTTTTTTTCTTCACACCAAGCAGAATATTTCTATGAAAATGGCTGCTGATTACAGCACTTCTTTAACAACATTTGGCTTGAGGTTTGGGGGTTTTTGCAGATCAGCGTAACTAAACTCTGGCGTTGGGCAGACATTGCCTATGATTCAGGATTTCTGTATCTAAGAGGTGAACTATTTTTGCACAGTAAATTGGCTGTAAAATCAGCAATTGGTGTCCAGGAATAGAATAGAGCAGCAATTTTTGCAGTAATTTTTAAGCCATAGAAGCATACAGCACCAAGTGAGTGAAATGCAAAGGATAGCAACTACTGATCTAGCTTGTCGTCTATACAGAATACAAAAATTGAATGACAAAGCCCTGCACTAAATAGAACTTAAAGGAATACAGTACATTTTATTTCAATAACCCCTTCTAGTCTGGTTGTAGATTTGTATGAGTGACAGCTACAGTCCAAATTATTATAAGCTATTGGATCTAAACATGTTCTTAGGTGTTTACAGAGATTACAAACCTAAATTCCTCCTAACTGCTTTAGAAAAAATCCAATCCTTTATAATTACTAGCAATAATCTCAGCTCAAAATAAAAAGGCAAGGAACTTGATGGGACTGAAAGCAGTGCCAAGCAAACCAACTCCATTCTATTTCATGTACAGAATCCATACATCTCTCTATAAATAATTTTAGTTACTAAGTGCAACCATATAAAAAAGATAACAACGTGACCACCAGCTAACTATTAAAGGATAGAATTTGATAAACGATGGTCCAGTCTTGCCAAAAGAACCACTCTGAATGGTGACAGTGAGCAGTACAGGGTGGTTAGAATGGTGTATCTCCACATTTTGTGTGACTAGTAGCCAGCAAAGAGACTTACTTATAGCGTGTCTATACCTGAATCAACAACTGTTGATGCACTCAAGATGCAGCCTTCTCAATGACATTTACTTTTCCAAAGAACCTATTATTTTCAGAGCAACTTTTTCATTGATGAAACATGTATCTGTACGTGTACCACCATCACATAGTTCTGAAGTATCTACCTGAAAAGTTACCCACGTATAGGCTTTAATTAATTTCTATTTTAAATTGTAAATTTCTGATCGGACCTGTTTTCAAACAGATGATACATTTTTGAAAGCTCTCCTAATAAAATATAAGTTCTATTCACCTGAATGGAACCTGTGTTTTCTGGGACATAATAAAGACTTCCTACATTTTCTAATATTTCCCTTATACCTGATTCTCAAAATACTAGCAGGAAATCAGGAGACCAATGTCAAAAGCTATTCATCATATACCCAAGAAAAACATACACAAACCCAGAAGTCATATAAAAGAATGGATATATGTCCTTTCGTCTTTTCATAACAAGACTTTTCTGGAGATTTCAGACGGATTAACATCTACTCTGTGAAGGCCAGCCTGCCGTTCTTTTGTCAAGAAAAGCCTAGATACTACACTGAAATAAAATTTATCTTGCATAGAATGCTGTAATAAACCATTTTTATATTAAATATATTAAGCTCAAGTGAAAAACAAAGGTAAGTCTTTCCGACATTTGCTGAAGAGATGCCAAAGACAGTTGCAATGAAAGCTAAAATTATTTTTATGGCAGTCACCTATTCTGCTAAAAAAATTCCGTCTTTCAACACTGCTGAGCTAAAAGTTTCACTTGTTAACCAGATGGATATTCTAAAATACCTTTACTTAGCTTAAACATACATATACGTACAAATAGTTGCACTGCGGAGGTGTGCTAATACTTGGCAAATAACTACATATAAATTTCCACCTTGCCAACAAGGATGAGATTTTTAGAAGAAAGAACACTTAATAGTTCACAGTGAAAATGGAAAAGCACAATATTATCATTAATTTTGTACAATGAGTTGCAGATATGCAATGTAAGTTACAGTAACTGGAAACATTATCACCAGTATGCAAAAATCAGGAAGTTCTCAGGCCAGTATGCAATTACGTACATTTATGATGAAGCATCACTGTCATCCCCACAGTCAAGTCAGTGACACTGAGACCTCCGTGACTACAAGCACACTAACAGCATTGCTCCTGATGCCCTACCACTTTTGAGAAGAGTTTTCAAAGTTCCCTCTTGAGCTTTTTCCCAGTGCCAAGTGCTCTGTTCTAGCTATGGGTTCCAAGGAGAAAGCTGCAGAAAAGGCAGGGTCCATAGCATGTTTCTAGCTACTTCTACAAATTCTACATAGGAACAGTGAAAGTTTTAAGACGTGAAGAAAGATAAATATTCAAAACAAAGTTGTAAGGTGCTAATATACGAACTAGATTGATAAATATTAACAAGATTTTAACCCTCACCTGGTAAGTAAGGTTTATAATTCTTCAGACTGCAACAAAATTATTTTGGTACGGCAAGAATTTGAGCAATGCATACACTCCTCCTCATCCTTTTTACTGGTAGTGCTTTTTCTGGGTTTTTCTTGCTGGTACATTCACACTAAAAGAAGCTGCTTAATTTTCTAAGCAAAGTGTCAAAAACCAACATTTGTTAAAAAAAAAAATAATAATAAAATTACCACCACTCAGGCTTAGCTGGGTTTATATAAACCAACCAACCAACCAAAAGAACAGCAGTACAAAGTGTTTTGGGAACCCCGGCGGGACAAAAGCTGCCTTTGTAGTGGGACCGCAGCCACCCTACGAGTCTTCAAGGTGACATGGTTGGGGAGGGAAGGGGGAAGCACCGCATCAGTGGCAGGTGCAGAATGTTTAATCTAGCGCTGAAAGGCCACTGTCCCCAACACATGGCAACTGGGCTAACAGGATTGACACCGGGGGACTGGCTCAGCAAGTACACCGACCGCTGAATGGCGGGGGCTTCTCCCAGCAGCTGCCTGGACGTCAATCAGCTGAAGGGGAATGCTACAGGGGTCACCGTTTGGGGCCAGTTCTCTATGCCTGACATTTCTATCCGTTAGTCAGAAAGACAATGAGAGAGCCACAAAGCCCAAGCATTACCATAGCCCCATTCAGCAGCACAACAAAAATTGAGGGGAGTGGGAAAGGCCTCCCAACACAAAATGATCAACAGGAGAACAACTCAACCTACCCTCCTCCAGGGAAGGAACCGGGAGAGCGCCATGGCACCGAGCACTCCGCCAGGGAAGGTTAATCCCACACAAATCATTTTTTCACTTCCACGCTGAAGTTTAGTAAACCTTATTTCTAAGCAAAACAGGACGTCCACAGCTGGCCTTGTGGGCAATGTCCTTTTAATGTGAACAGCCCGGGTTTTTAAAAAAAAAAAAAAAACAAAACGAACAACTCTAAAAGGCAATCACAAGTCATAGAACAGTTGTAGAACATTATAAGTTACGAGATCCATCATTTGGTTGCACAGAATAATTAGTAAGATTAGATTACAATATCTATTAACCCGTAAATCCATAGCAAGATGAGACAGAAGCTTATCTAGGAGATAAACTGTCATATCCAGAGAATAAGTTTCAGACGAAACCACAGCTAAAGCAGCCTTGCCTATCACGCAGGCTGACAATCTTCACCTTTGTCCAGCAGGTAAGTTAAAAACAATTGAAGTTTAGCAAACAATTAAAATATGCAAGATACCAGCATCCAGATGGGGATCAGGGTTTAAGTAACCCAAACAGAGCAAAACAATTCAAAATCTGCTTTTGACTTTCTTACTTCTCTGGTGTTAAAACAAATCACTTAACTTACTTTGCCTCTATATTTTACCTTCAAGAAAGGATTTGTAACAGTTCATACAAAAGGACAGAGGGTCACACGTGGTACGAGTGGTAGCATAAACTCTATGGTTAATACCAGCATAAAGTTTAAGAATAAATTGTATGAAAAAACTGAGCACAAACTGACTTCAAAAGTTTAATTACCTACAGAGACAGAAGATCAGCATCTAAAAACAGGAGAAACTGAACACTGGCAAGACTGTCGAAGTTAGTTACACTGGAATTGTATGTGCAGAAGAATATCGAGACATGAGCGCACGACTCCAGCCCTTCATTCAGAGGAGGGGACGACCACTCAGGAAAATTACTGACCAATTTATCGCTACATCCTCATGCATAAACAAGATAAAACCTAAAAGAATTGCACTTTCACCTGACAGATCTGAGATCCGAGATCCACATCTTCTTGAAAAAGTGACTGCAGCATGTATTTGTGAATAACAGCTTATTTCCATTGCAATGCTTCTATGTTTTGTTCATTACTGTCCCTCATTTGTGATGATTTTTACCCTTCAACCTCTCTTTTGCATAAAGACAAGGGCACTGAAGCTCCTGGTACCCAAGCAGTTTTTTTTCTTAATTCAGAAGTTGAGTTAAGCAAAAGTGTTCATAAGCCAAACACATAAGAGACATTAAATGCTAGAGTGTGAACATTTCTCACAGAAAGTAAAATTGGATTTCTTAACCTTCTAACCTAAAATTCAGAACAAATAGCATACAATTCAAATAGGTGAAAGAAAAATCTCTTTCCTCTCTAAACAGTACACTGACACAAGCTCACAAAACCATCAAATTCTAACTAAAACAATGTGATAAAAAAACAGAGCAGTTCAGTTGCTGCAGATATCTTCTTCTTTGTAAGATTTTACTGCATATTCCTTTTCTGCCTGTGCAAATAAAACTTTAAAGTGCCATGCACCCAGATGCACAAGTGGTGTGCTGTGAAAGCAGTATCTTTAAAGGGTTTGAAAAGTGGAGATTTCTGTTCAGCTGCATGGTCAGATGTGGTTTTTTGGGAAGGAATATCCTTCCAATCTTTCAAGAAATATACGGAAAGACAAGGTTTGCATATCCTCAGAAGTCAGTAGAAATATTTTGGATTAGCATCCACCATACATATGCTACACTAAGTTTTACACATAAATGAAGTTGTTAGAAATAGTTTTTTCATCTGTTATGAGTGACACAGGAGGAGCCAAGTCAAAGAATTAAAACAAAACCCTGAAGTGGTGGAAATAAAAATAAAGCTTACATTGCACATATCTGGTGTACCACACATTTACAAGAATATATACGAGTTCCAATTGTGCACTGTCCATAACCCGTCATGATTTAAAGACACAATCAAAACAAAAAGAGGGAAAGATTCACTTGTATTATAATGAATCCCACGTTAGGGAGGAGAAATTAGGTTAGTATGCTTCATTTTCCCACTACTGATAAATATAACAGGTTAAGTTCCTCTCTTTCAAAAATGAAGCAACAAAATAGCTCTCAAGTCTATTATTTACTCTATTACTAATCTTTTATTTTTTTTTAGTTAACTCCTTTCTGAAAGACTATTTCCAAACTACCTACAAGAAAAAGTGTTTCTCAATAATGTTGCTGTAAATGACAAATGCTTTGAGCCTAAGAAAAAAAATAAATTATCACCTTTGAATGCTATAAATGTTACTCAGAATTGTTATATTAGTTATTATTAATGCCTAGCATTCCCAAAGTAGTATGAGAAAATGTCAAGGAATAACTTAAAAGTGATGCAGGTTGAACAGCAATGCAAAAGGAAAGCATTATAAATGAGTACCTTCCTATTGCATAAAGTGAACAGTCTGTAGCTGAGTATGAAAAAAAGGCAGAACTAGACTCTTCTTTTGCACAGTTCATTTTTTACAGCTGACCTTCAGTTTGCTCAAATATATAACATCACCATAGTCTATTCATTTCCCTGCAAAAGCAGATTTCTCAAGTATACGTTATTATGTCTCTGAAAAAAGTAAATCTTCTTTAGTTAAGCACCAGGCAATGGAAAAATATTATTTAAGAGATCACACACAAAGGATCAAATCAAAGCCTGAAAAATGACTGGCTACAAACTAAAGCAAACCTATATCCAGTAACTTCTCATGTATAAGTATATTGAGAAAAACAGAACTTCAGCCTTGGTCTTTGGTAACTTTTGAATAGTACTCCTCTTTCCCTTACTATACAATCTTCCACAAAATTGGTCATTACAAATCTACTCTGTTTCACTGAAATGGTGGATAGCTACCTGCGAACAAATTGCTCCACTTTCAATGCTGACCCATTTCGGTGTCTCTTGGATGTTTAGGGTTACCTAGACAAAAAGATGGTATCGTTCTTTGGGGATGGAAAGCAGTTTCACAGTTTTATCCTAAGAAACTCAGAAAAGCATATTTTACATTTAAATGACCCTGTCTCTTCATAAGATTAATATTGTATGGCACATGGTCTTCCACAGGAGTTCACTGGAAAAATCGTATTTTTTCAGATTCTGGACAATCAAGAATTTATTTTCATCAAGCAGCCAGAAGACTCTAGAAACTTCAGCTTCTGCTTTAATAACAGTAGTAGAAATAAAAAAGAACTATGGACCTTTTCAAGTATCATTAGTACTCAGTGTTCTTCTCCACAAGACAGAGCAAACTGTGTGACACTACAGATGGGTGAACTACAGTATCTTGAGGGAAAAATGCAAAAACAACAAAAAAGCATGTTTCCCTATCAACACCCACAGTTTTTGTTTAACTACAGTGGTACGTGGAAAAGAATATCAACATTGAGACACTGGCCAGGGTGTCAGGAGAAAGGAGTGTCATTTTCAGGCTTTTTTGCATAGCTGGTGTAAGAGGCTTGATTTCAGGGCACCTGTTACCACACCTCAGTTACCACTGCATGTAAAATGTGTTTAATTCCTTTCCTCTTCCCACTGAGAGTCTTCTCAGAAGCATGACTATACGCACCCATTGTGTTGAGCACAGTGAATTCTCCTGCCTTAGCTGCAACCTCCCCACAAATGTAACACAGGACAAGTAAAATAATAAAAAATGTATTTCAGAATAAAGTCATTCAGTGTCAGATTCACAATCATTAGATCAAAACGGTCTGAGCACCATCATTCTGCAGAGCTGGCCAAAAAGACAGACTCTGGCCACAGAACATTTCTTTTTAATCTCAGCATTTCTAAAGATTTGTTTGGGTTTGTTTGTTTGGTTTTGTTTTGTTTTTCCAGCCAAAAATTCAAAAACCTAAACAGCTCTGCCAGAAATGTTGACAGTGGGAAGAGCAGGTTACCTCTTCATGATGGGATCTTCTGACAAATAGTAGACTTTAAAGACTGTGACTTCTGCTCGTTCAAATAGGCACTTCAGTACGTACAGCTTGGATGCCATCCATAAAAGATAGCACCAACTACAGCAAAGGCTCCTAAGCATAACCCCTTCTTGGGTCTGTGGGGGTCTGGAGGGCTTCTTCATGTCACCTGGCCAACTGGACACAGCTCTCAACTCCCTTTTGCAAATGCCAGCAATGCTCTTCTCTTTTCAGCAGGAACATCCCAAGGCAGCTGAGAAGGCAGCACAGCTCTCAATCCTGATTATTCTCAGTCAATGAAGGACCACACTTGCTAACTCTTTATTTCTTCCTGCACTGATAGGCAGAGCATTGTTTTCTCCCATCAGTTTTTCCTCTGCATCTGGACAGGTTGTATTAAATTTCTCTTAAAAAATAAGGATTTCCTGGCCTTCTCTAGTGACTTTTCACTAGTCATTGCTGTTCGCTCACTTTTCACCACCACAACCTTTCTCTTCTGGCTTTATATTGCTATCACACAACAAACTGGGTTCCTATGCCTTAGGGGACAGCAGCCGTGCTCATCCATGCACTCCATGAGCGAAAAATATACTCTTTGTTTCCAGCTTTTTAAACTTGTCCTTCATTTGAGCAACAGAACTGATTTTTACATCCTCTGGAGAAGGAACTTTATTCAGAATCTGATTCTTTATGTCTCTTCCTATCACATGGTATCTACAAGATATTACACAAGGCCATCTGCCTTCCTACTCATCTTTATTAGAAGGTCCTCACCATTCCCCTCTGTGACTACCCATTCAGCACATTGCATATGACAGCTAGAGGAGTTTGTAAATCCTGTAATTATACCTGAGAGGTCCAAAGGTACATACTTGCCTTGCTGTTAGCACACCATAATCATTTAACATAACAGCTTTAGGCTTAATCACCCCTCAAATATGAGAAGTCCTCTTTTGGGACCTGTGGTTAGATAGGTCAGCACTGAACTACTGCAGGATGAGATTCTGGAAAAGCCTAGGAGTTGTGAGTCAGAACTGAACCTGAACACCTTCTGTTACATGATCCCAGCTAAGATTATCCAAGAACCGGACAGTAATCAAGTTGCTATAGCCTTCCATAATTTTATGTGTGGCCATACGGTAAGCCACAGTGTATGACATACTGCACAGCTGAAGAACAACTGACTCTTAACTCATGCTCAACAATCCAGGTACTCCAGCAGTCATCTTCCAATGTCACAGTTTAATGCTTAGTCTCTGTCCTCAGACCAGTGGGTGTTCCAGCAACTCTCGGTCTATGAAACATCCAGGATATATACATCAAGACATATATTTTTTTTTAGAAAAAAAAAAAAATATTGGAAGAGAATACAAAACAAATTCCCAGAACAGATTAACTGAATGCAGAACCTGGTCAACAGGAGATACCGTAAAGCTTTTCTTCCTTACAAAGTACCTCCATCCTGTTACTCAGAAACTGACATAATCTTCTGACCAAAAAATCAAACAGTAAGAACACAAGACTTCAGTCTCATTCATCAGGTGAAGAGTATCCCAACACAGAACTTTTATCATTAAAAGCAGAAGATTTTCTTGTTGCTGGTCTCCAATTTCATGACTAAGGAACACTGATACTGCGGTGAAGGGTGACTGGAAATCAATTAATTGGCTAATCCCTAAGGCTGATAAAATTTCAATCACTTTCTTCCTACTCACAACTTTACCAAACTTTAGCTATAGTTTATAGCTGTCGTTTGCCCCAGGCTGAGCTGTGTTGAAAATTTCACAGTAAACAGTTCATCTATATCCAAGAGGAAGTCAGAATACAAACACATTGTTTGCCGATTTTACAAAAATCTAGCAAACTTTGCTATGAAACACTCTAGTGCACCTGTTTTTTGAATCAGAGATTTGAAATTTGGCTGGAATTTCTTCCTCCCATTCCCATAAGATTGCAATTTACACATTCTCAATAGACACTTCTTAAATTTTAGCAGCTACATTATAAAAAGACTTAACGAAGCAAGTCCTGGCAAAGCAGATGAAGGTCTGCACTCGCCAAATTCATGTCTGGACATATGAATGAAAAATACAGATGTGTCCCTGAACCAGTGTGTTCCCTGTGCACCAAAAAATACAGGGCAGAAGAAAGCTATTCAATACAAATTCAAGAGGAGAGGAAAGAAGAGAGTAGGAGGGAAGGTAGGTGGTCATTTGGACGTGGATATTAGAACACAAAACAAAGGTCTGGAAACTGGTGGGTGGGAATGAAAGACAGAAACAGCTCAGGAGGTTTACTTCTAAACCAATATTAAACTGTCCAGAAACAAAAGTCTGAAAGACTATACCTCCATAAACTGTTCTCAGTCACAGTTTCCGTCAAGAATAGTGACGCTCCAACTTCATCCTCAATCCAAAATGCTGATTTTATAGATATTCACACAACACATGTATCCCATATATAATTTTTAAAGAAAAGTGGAAGAGCGATGACTTCTCCAGACAAACATTGCATTCTACCACAAGCAATAAAGATGTATATCCACTTCAGAAATTGGCTGGGAAAATGCCTACAATGGAAAGTGTTTGAAAATCTACTGCTTTCTCATAATTCACTTCATAAGAAAACCAGTGAGTAGTATTGCAAACTGAAACATCCTTAAGGCAAAATACCTGAGCTGAAATACATCAGCCTGTTTCTTTGTGTATTTGTGAATATACCCATGAATCAAGTTTTGTTTTCCTAAACAGGCCGGTATATGAGGCAATCAGTACAACAGTATTTATCCACAACGTTTAAGAGGCAGACTCCAACTTTAACTGTTACCCGTTATCCCCTAAATATATGTCAGGATAACAATATCCAGAATTTGATTTCAAAATATTAATACTATTTCATTAGCAGCTCAGAACACGGATAAACACTGTACCAGTTACTGTACAAAGGTAAAGACCTTCCCTGCTCTAGGACAAAGTAGGCCATATCTTTCAAAGCAGATTTGTAGCTTTTTTACTGTACACAAAATTAGTTAGGAAGCTGTAAGAGCACTGTAATTACTTAATAATGTCAGTAAAGGCATACACACAAAATAGTATAGTAGAATATTCTAAATCAGGTGCATATGATTCTTCCTAATTCTGAGTGCTCTATTTTGCTACCTGAACATTAGTGAAACTGATTACATTCAGCATTATTTTTTAAACTTTATTTTTAAAATTAAATACACTTAACATAAATCAGATGGCATTATTTTTAAACACAATACCACAACTTGTACAAAACGGACACAAGGACTGATGCAGTCTGCATCAGAACATTATAGCCTCCATGCATGTTCTTGATCCCTAGGGGCATGTCCCCCTCCATGCATAAAGCCAGCATTATAATTACTGCAAGACATCATCAGAGGGGAACAAAAAGGCAAAAAGTAGGTACCAAAACTTGAAAAATCCCACCATCTAAACATCTTTTTGCACATGTTAAATTTTTTTTTTACAGCCAAGCTACTAGAGCTTTCTTTTTATTCCTTCCTAGAAGGCATAGAGCCTTCTCTTCCCAGTAAAGAAATTAAGAGTAGTAAGAAAAATTTCCCATTAAATCTGTCCCTGGACTAGATCTAAATAGAACCTTCCCGAACTTCAGACTTGTGTTACTCCAGAAGGATAAAGTGGAAGAGAAAGGCAAGGAATTTACACTGTCTGGTTTGAAAAAGGGTAAAGAGACCCCTTCCTGGTAGGAAGGTAGGATGGCATAGAGGATGTCTGGAATGCTATAAATTCCAGGGGCTGGAGGGATACTGGGACAGAGCAGACTGCCTTGCGAAGACTTTACCTGCCTTGACAAGCAAGTTGACAAGCCAGGCCTAAATCACTCAACTCGTACTTAGTTTGGACTTACTTTACAGAGAGGAAGGATGACTGTGCAATGCTTGGGCAAAGCCGCCTCACCGCAGCTTCTGGAAAGGACCATCCACCCAACACTACACCTCACCGCACGCTTGTGAGCAGTCTCACGGCAGAGGAGAAGGACCAAAAGCGACTGAGTCCCCCCTCACCTCTCGAGGGGGTTCCTGCAGAACAAGGCTGGGGATGCCAGTGGGGCTGATGCAGGAGCTGCCACCGCCGCTGCCGGCGTGCACCAGTTTGCTGCGACCCGCTCGCTAGGGCTGATGGTCTGCACACCTCTTGCACGCTCGATCTTTGTTTAAAATTGGATTAAAAATAGGTCTACTGCCAAACCCAGCATTTACAGCTGTGCATCAGCACCAACTTCATAAAAAAACCCCAAAAGGAAGTACATTAGCATAAACGTCTTGTGACCGTATCTCAGAATATTGAGACATTTACACTTGTAAAATTGAAAATTTAAAGAGAAGGCAGTAATTATCATTTTTTATGTGGACATACTGCATTAAAAAAAACCTGACTTATGAGTAGTATCTCAATAAATATAGATGCTGAATGTCACCACAGTAAATACCTCATATTTTTGACACGGATCCAGTACTCTTTTACATAGGAGCAGTAGACAGATTTCATTTAGCTGAGCACATGGTGCAGCAAAGATATTTCTCCAGTTCTATATAGTTTTTATAAGACTATGTCAACTGTCATTCTTATGAATCTTCTCTTTTTGGAGAATTATTACCTATTCCTAATGAGTTCCTTACTTACGTCAATAAGGGTGTCCAGAGGAAAAAAACCCCAACATACAACAGCTATATCAAATTAAATCACAATGCAAGTCAACCTGCATGACATTTGAAATACTATTACCTTTGAGTAATAGACAGTACAACTCCTTTTTAATACAGTGTAAATTACTGTGTTCAAAGAAAACAGTAAGCTGAAACAGCACTTTTTCAGTGCTGTAAAACTTAATCAGCATTTCAAAAAAAGAAAAGTCACGTGCAGCTTCCAGACCTAAAAGACATAGGAAATGAACTACAATTTTCCTTGAATGCCACACATCTCGTATTAACATTTATAAAATTGAAAAGTTACCACCAACTAGATAATTAAGATACATTTATTTTTCTCTACATGCACATGCTTATACTTGCATACACACACAGAGGGACTTCAGAAAGGAATAGTTTTAATTTGAAAAATTTAAACTAGGAAAAAAAATGGCTGAAAAAAGTATTTGCCTAGCTCTAAATGTAAAATGATCACACCATAAAACTATTACCATGTTGGGTAAGTTCTTCTAAATTAACCTCTTGAAGAGGAACATAAAGACTTGAGAGAGACATGAATGTTTTAAAAATATTAATTACATGGAATTGGTCAGAAGTTGAACTAACAAATACTTATTTTGATGGTTGTTGATGCTTAGAGATTATTTTACATTGGAGTGCTTGTCAAATCCTACATAACCTCCTGAACAAAATTTGATACAAGTATGGCTAGAAGCGAGACCTTCATTTTGAGCATGAAAACATTAAAGCACTTCTTTTTATCTGAGAAGGGAGTAATTTGAATAGTTCAGCCAGACTCTCACACACAGTTTTTATTTAAAACTCCCTCTACTCTCTTGTCCTCATACCTGTATGAGACTACATTTAGAAAAATAAATTAAATGTACAGAAAACCCCACAGGACATGACAGGTAGAGCAGGTGAACATAAGGTATGGGTTGGGGGGAGGATTAATCTGAATCAAAGATAGCTGAACATTGCTATTTTAAGAAAGGACCCATTTCAAAATAAGGCAAAAAGGCAAATACTGATCTAACATGATGAATAAAAATACAATGTACAAAATATGAAGAATGTGAATATCAGTAAAAAAGATCAAATTAATGACACTTATGACACTGCTTATATAAACAAAGGCAGTAAATGTTTGAGTCAACATGAAGTATTAATTAGCAAATGATACTTTAATCAGTTGTTAGTAATAACTGTTTTCAGTATTTGTTTGACAATAACAACACTGTATCATTAAAACGGAATCCCAGAGTCACTTATTTTTATCATCAGCTGGTATCAGTTGACTATTAGCACTGAGACAGCCTCAAATTCAGTATAAATATCATTGTTCATGAACCAGGGCTGTCAAGTCTTGAAAATCCTGTATCTGATCTCAACCATGCGTGATGTGGAAGGTGCATATTCCACATGAGTAGCTTCTGTATTTCATGGAAAAGCCTCCTGTTATCAGCATTCAGGAACTCATTCCAGAAGACTCAATCATATTTCTCCCAACGCTGGGGGAAGAGTTGGGATTCAAAACACAGGCTCCGTTATCGAGGGTCAGCATAAACTCAATCACCTGTGCACTGAACCACCGTCAACATTTTCTGCCTGTATTTTTAAGATGATTTTCAGAGTACAAAGAATGTTTGCTTATCAGCTGGGTGTATATGCTCTTAAGGAAAACTTACAAATGGCAGTAACTCCTTGGAAACAAACTTTAAAATAAACGATAATATTTAATACCTTCACAATTTTAAGGATTCTTACTCATCAGAAGCAAGCAACAGTGTAAGACCACAGCACTATTATGGATAACTGTTTCCTAGCTAAAAAAGCAATTAAAATGAATCGCTACCAAAAAAAAAAAAAAAAAGATTAAGTTGTTTTCCCTCATGTATCAGCAATTATTTACACCCAAGTCATTATCTGTTCTGCCCTCCAAAGCAATCTAAAGTCTTGCTGCCTTTGGCATAATAGAGATGGAGGCTGCACGTAGCACATGGTATAACAGGTTAAGCTATCCGCGCCAGTCTCTCCCTTTCCTAAGAGGATTAGCATTGCAATATGGTATAACAAATGGTTGTGAATAAACAAGATGGTACACCTGGACTACCCCAAAAATAATCATCCAACTGAATAGCCTCAAAACAGGTTTACTCTTTAAATGTTGCCGAGATGAAAGGAAACTAAATTTGTAACCCCAGAATTTAAAAAAAAAAAAAAAAA
>VFFE01007005.1:219273-238696 GCA_008921705.1 Burhinus oedicnemus
GTTATTTTTCTCATGCTATTACCCCTATGTCAGGTATTAATACTCCTTTAAATAATACTAACAATATCTAAGCTATCTAAGTGTGCTGAATTTGAAACTAGGCAACATTTCTTGGATGGCTTTTAAAAAAATAATTTTTTAAAAAAAATCAAGTAACAGTCAGTTGCTGTGGTTGCATTTTATTAGCATCGCTGGGACCACAGCTATCTTTAGGTAACAAATGTGCCGAACTTCCAATGACACAGAAAGCATCCAGCAGTTTCTTTGTACTTGTGCAGTAAGCTGATGTCCTCTTCATTCCCTAGAGGAAAACTATCAGAGTACTCCAAAATTATTCTCCATGTTCAAACTTAGGTAAGCTGAGCTCCTGTTTCCCCAAGAAAAAAGCCTCCTCTGTAAGCAGATCAACTTCAGCTTCTCCTTGCCTAATGCTCAGTGGACTTCAAAGCACAGAACCCACTTCTCCAACTACTACAGAAGGAACACTATTTCGTGAAGCAGGAGCCAACTTTTGCCCCCCTTCTTGCTTGTTTTGTTCCCCTATATCACTGGTATCACCTCGACATCTCCCAGCCAAATCTTCAGATCACCATCCATGTGGTTACCACTCAACAGCGAACCAGAGAAGTGTACCTCTTCATAACCTTCTCTTCCTCCTGAAGAGCCTGGTGACCGAGGTTCTCATAGGGACCATGGGAGCCCCTGAACTACCTAAGTGAACACCAGGACCGTAATTCCTTAATTTTTGACACCCCAAGTAAATGTCCTCATCACTGAATTAAAGAATTTACCTATATCTCTCACCATCTCTTCCTGGCACTGCTTCAGTCATTGTATATATGACTAAATAATAACATCCCCTCAAAAGTGTTGTACCAGAAAGAAATAGTTTCTTTTGTTCCCTTAACTTCCTGGTTAGGAGAGCAGTATCTGTTCATCCTGCTCAATCCACTGCTCACTGGTAACTCCAGCTTTTGCATCCCGGTTTTCACTTTTTCCAAGAAATTAACTGAACTTGCTTATGGTAGTCTCATTACTCTCCACAGAGAAAAGCAGTAGAGAAAAAGATACAGTTTTGACCTACACAGAGGGTTTTTTTTCGTTTGTCTGTTTGGTTTTGTTTTTAAGGAAAGCAGAGGTGACATTTCTGAACTAGTTTTTGCACAAAAGGCAAGTAAGAACTACTTTTTAAAATTTTTAATTTTTTTATAACAATGAAAACCTAGTGTCCAGCAAATGTTTTAAGCTACCTGCAGATGTTTCACACTCACAACAGATCAGCAGAATTTTCAAATCCCAGATACTATTATCCACTTCAAATTCACATAGCTTATTAGAAAAAAAAAATTCCATGTTCTGCTGTCATCAGCACTGTAATCTTATGCTTTGATAAGGTCTGCTGGTTTCATTCAAGGATAAGACCTCTTCATAGAAGAAACAGTGGAAGATCCAAGGAAAATAATTCCTTAATTCAAACTGGCAACACTGTATGAGGAGTTATCACAATTTTCATTCAGGCCATTTACTGTCTAGACCAGTCATTTTCATTTCATAAGAGACAGAAGTACCTAAATCAACTAGAGGATTGAACACCAGAAAACCCAGAAAAGGATGCAATTTTTATTATTATCAACTAAAATTGGAGTTCTTATACTCAGTCTACCATAATTTCCTGCATTTGGAAGAGTAATTTATAGGATCTGTATATGAAGTAGACATGATATCAGCATGTAACTATCTGCATTCTCTTTTTAGTCACAACATAATGATTCCAAATACGTTCAGTGGGGTTCAACTTCCAGAACATATTGCCTTGTCTAACCAGATATGCATCCAATTCCCACTACGGTGATTATAGGATACAAAAAATCACCACACATTTTAATCTGCATTTTGCAGGTAAAAAATAATTGCAAATAGTATGTGTTCTGAACATGTAGTACATTCACCAGAATTTTAAGATGTACAAGAAGAGAAAGTGGGTTTTAGAGTAGCTACAATTACTTGACTAAATAGAACTACAAATTTAAAAACCATGCTAAGAAAGAGGGAAGTCAAAAGATAAGAGCACAAAGTCTGATGTCCCAATGCGATAAAATAATTACATTTTTTTAAAGATATTTTCTCAAACTCTTCGGGGTTTTTTTCATGTGTTTTTAAAAGAAGTGTTCAAAATGCAGAAATACATCATCTGTTTTTAAGGATAATAACCATTTGAGGAAATGGAGTCTGATCCCTGCCACACTGGCATAATCATTGCATAAAATAAATAAAAATAACAAAACATGAAAAAGAACTGTAACTCCTCTACTAGAGATACTCTCTTAAAGATTATCTGTCAATTTAGGGATAGTATCCCACTTTTAAATGCTCAGCCTCTCATGTTGGCCAAGAGAGAAGCATCTCTAGAAAAGAACGAAAATGCAGGCATGTAAGCATTGCTATGAAAACTTACGTAGCTATAGCTATTTGGGTTTCCTGGGAAAGGTTTTGGAACTTGCACTCTAGAAATTAACCTCCTACACTGGACCTACCACACACCTATATTACACTCAATAACCTTAAAGCATTTTTGTTCTGTCTGAGTCTTGATTTAAAATGAACAAAAATTTTACGTTAGAAGGCAACAAGCATCACTTTCACAAGACTAAGTTTCTTTTTCACACAAAGTGCAGTCTGGTGCTTTGTTAGTGGATTATACAAAACAAAAATTACCTAATGGTCCAATGTTTTAATATGTTTTCTTTCTTTGCTTTATTAAAAAAAAAGAAAACATGTTTGAAGAGAACCATTTTCTATACCAACTACTTTAAAGCCAACTGCAAAAAAATTCAGCTTCATTTAGCAAAATGTGTAATAATCACAGTGACAACACTGGTATTTAGAATAGAACATTAGCTTAGTTTGGTAAGTTTAATAGAAATAGTGAGTCCTAAATAGGCTTTTCTAATGTTTACTACAGGAAGTTTCATTTAGGTAGCAAGATGCAAGAGACGAATTACACCTACGAAGTTCCTATGTTAAAAACATTACACAAATTGTGCATTGTCTCTCACACAGATGTAAATGCAACAAAATAAATGTCCATAAAATGTGTTTTTTACTGTCAAGTATTGATAGGTGAATCAGAATGAATCAGTATTCAGTGCAAAACTGAAAAAGACTGTGCCTCTAATAAATTCAGTACAAGCCTAGCAAAAAAGCCTGCTGTTATCATGAAAGCTCATGTTATCATGAGATTACAACAGACGTTGAGTGAGAATACGTACAAATTTAATGAAATGTAAAAGAAAACACTTCAAATCATAACAAATTTCTGTAGTGCCTTCTATTACATCTCATCGCCTGCTAAGGGCTCTTGTCACGTTAGCTGCCATATTAAACTACATGGCAGCACCGCCACAACATGACATACAACTAAAATTTCTTTTACTGTAAGAGAGAAACTTGGTTCCATTAGAAAGAAGTTCTGAAAAAAAACAAGCAAGGATTCCCATTGTAAATAAAACGACCATATTGATCATTTGAATACTGTTTAACAAATTAAAACATCACAGACTTAGAGCTCTGCATACACAGGTACACACATACACATGCATAGGCACACACAACCGTACACACGTGCACTTTCACTTACCTCAATAGCTCTCTTTATATACGGTATCTGCGTGCCACTGTCCAGATCTTCGTTAATTATAAGTCTCCTAGCCCACTGCCCAGCTCTGACAACGCCATTACCATGAATTAGGACCAACAGCTTATCAGGATTTGTTAAGGCGTCTTCACTCATAAATATAAAACTCTTTGGTTCACTCTCAGTCGCATCAACCTGCAATTACAGACAACACACACTTTTATGTATCAATAAAATTTTTTAAAAGAACATCTGTAGTTATAAAGTTAACCACCAAATCGATATAAAAACTTTCACCATTTAACAGCTATTTGTATTCATATTATAAGGAATAATGTGTGCCCACTACTAACTAAAAATAAAGCAAGAGCTAGTATATGTGCAATGTAACTTCAAAACATAAAAATATACCACGGTTTGGAACAGTAATCCAAGGGATACTTAAATCAAAAAAGGGGTAAAAAGTATGCTAAAGCTTTGAAAAATCAGTTGTTTACAGAAATTTACTGGCAAAAAAGAAAGTCCATAAATGATCAATCTGGGGGTGGGGGAAAACAACTAATTTGTCACCTCTGATATGCCTGAAGCAACAATAAAAGTCTTACATAATACGAAAAAAATCCTAGAGATTTCCATCTCAGCCACCTCAACATAAATAGCCAATAAGCTACGTATGAACCAGTACTGTAAATTTGTCTATTATAAATTTAATAGGCTAGGCCTAATAAAAATGTAGAAATCCAATCTGGGTCTAAATAATGGCTTCATTAAGAGTCCTGCACCTGGGCCAATGCTCAGCTACTTTGCTACAGGAACAGATCAACAACCAGCTTTGATACTCAGAAAACCATAATCTAATTCCAAGTTTTGTCCTTACTCTAGAGAGTAAAGTAGCACTTTTCGCTCAGTGAAAACAGAACTTTTATAAAACAGGTCTACACGTGGTTTGGCAAGCCTGGCTCACGGCAAAAGAACTGTGCTGGTGTGAACATGGTTTGGACGGGAAGAAACACCCTGTTGACTCATTCTTGGCTTTCTACCGTATGAATACATAGGAAAGGAAGAACAGGATGGGCAGATATCCCCATCCTACTGAACTCCCCACCCCACGACTCACACAGGTTGACTGTGCAGCTGCTAGGAACGACCCTGGACTGTCTCACGCTCCACGACTGCGACGAAAAGCAGGTCAGGATATCAGCCTTACGTTGAGTCAGGAGGAATGGCCAGTCATGGATTATGTCAGTTTTTCTCACGTACATGGGTATGTATTCTTAAACTACCCTTACTTTAGGAAAAATTAATTCAGCATGAATCTCCAGACTTTTGTAATGCAAGCCCTACCTAGTATTTTTTTAATGAAGTCAGTGAGGCTACTTGAACAAAAGGAATTCCTAACTGGAAGAACTGTCGTATCTCTCTTCAGCATCTGCTGCTGCACCAAAGAACTTATTTCCTGCTCCAAAATGATGTAACATCTCATGTGCCTCAGCTTGCACTTTCCACACCAGGAAACGCACTTGCCTTCTCTCACACTTTGCATGAAAATAGAAAATATGGTAAAAAACACCTTCCACTGAAAAAGAGTTTTGAATATAACAGGAACCACACTGGGGATACAGCCAGATCACATTGCCGCTTCTGAAGCAGCAGTACTAATACCTTAAAATTTAACATGGCTTAGGTAAAAAGGCAACACAATCTCAGATAGCATTAGAAAGATGTAATTGACTTTTGCAGGTAAACTGAATACTTATGACACTGGAATTAAGAGAAAACATTGTGGACTTGCATTTCAAGACATACATCAGCTGTAAGTTTTAGTATTTATAAACTAACCTTTGTTTAGTATTTAGGAAATAGTAGCACTTAGTAATCACGTGTACTAGAAGACATAACTAGTTCACACTTCTGCAAATACCTTAAAGTTAAAAATATCTACCAAGATCATAAAAAATAACCTTTCATTCTCTTCCTCGAAATAATCACATTTGGAAACTTTTCTTCAAGCTAATTTATCTTCAAACAGTAGTAATTCATTAGACCAAGGTCTCAGTAAAGAATGCACATAAAGGTCACTCCTGTGCACAACCTTACTTTATTGACAAATCAACGTAGAATACCATTTAGTGCTAGACAGTGAGTCTGCATAAAATAATTTATATTTATAAGCCACCTTCTCTTCTGGACCTACTAATGATCATTTATTTCTGATCCTTTATTTAAACACAAATCAAGTAAATTCAGTAAAATGTCAAACTTCAATTAGTTTAATTTTGCAATTTGATTCAACATTGTTATTCACATGCAATAATAACCTTCCAGTAATATGTAGCTAGGAATGTCAATCCAATCTAAATTCTGCTGATGATTTACTGCTTGAAAGTAATGTTTAAAGTTTAATTTTCCTTTTCTCAGGTTTATTTTTCCAACACACAGCTATGTCTGAAGGTTTATGAATGTATGCAGTTATGGTGAATTCTCTGAGTTATGTACTCTACATACATTATGACATTCTTAAGGTTTTCACGCAGTGAATTAATTTTTCCATATGAGTTCTGTCTCACATGAGCTATCACCTAATACAGTAGTACCACTCTGTAGAAGATTTCAGTAGTGTACTAGTTAGTATTTTGCACAGTTGCTAACAATATATAGGGTAAGATCAAACTATACTTGATACCTAATCTTACTGATGTTCATGCTACCATTGATGTCCATGGCTCAACTCTCAGTTTGAAGCCATTACCAACCCAAGATGCACGAGACCTGAGTAGGCTCTAGGGGTCTTGTATTTTGTACATTGGAAGTTTTTAAGTTTAAGATTGAATGCTAAATTTTTAAGGGGGGAAAAAAAAATCAACTAACATTTTTCTTATTTCAGTTAAGAAACACAATAAAAATTATGAGCTCAGAGCCTACAAACAAGTGAAACAGGTGTAACTTGTGACTGGAGGAAAAGAACATGACAAATACATGGAACTGAAACTGAAAAGACTCAAAAAGATTGTGAGAATTGTGAGCAGCTGGTGGAGAGAGAAAACTGCTCATTTGCTTCGCAAGATAAGAAAGTCTTCTGTTATGTGGTTCTACATAAAGCTCGCTAACTTACTTATGTTCCAGTCTTCACAATATTGAATATCCTGATTTATAATTTTTCACTTAAAATTGTAAAAAATGAAAACTGCTGATCAATACTACAAGCACATAATTAGCACCTGGCGATTACCACAACTAACTTAACATACCTAAAACTAGTGGAATTTTTACAAAACAAGTATTGACTGGACTTAGGTAACAAAATAGCCAAAAAGAACATGGAGTGCAGGTAAGAGACCATTATTTCCAAAAGAAAAATATTGCTGGCTGTCTACTAGATCAAGAGAACTACTGAATGAAGCTCTACCTATTCAAGTGAAAAAGCAAAGCATTGATGTTAGAAGATTCTGCAAAGTGAGACTTTTCAGTGCCATTGTCAATAAAATATGTTAGTAATTAATTAAAATTCCATCTCAGGCCTTCCCAGAAGCTGTTAAAGATGCATGTAATTCAGAAGCACCCTCTATTTGTCCTCAACAGCTAAAGAACAGCAAAGATCAATCACTGATTATGCCATTAAAACTGGAGAAATACAAAGACTTCATCTGGATAAAAAAATTGTGGTCTTCTTTATATTCATAATACAACCTTCAATGGAGCACAAAATGAGAAATTTAAAAGAAATAATTGAATGCCTCCCCCCTCAATACGAGTCTCTTCATTTAAATTTTCAAATCCAGTAGTATATGTTGAACATCAAGAGAACTACAATACTTTACAGTAACAATAATGCAATATGCATCTTTGCCTCCCAGTGTAAGAAAAAATGTTCAGATTGATGTTTCGTCAGGGATGCTGACATACTAAAATAATTGGCGAGCTTTCCTGATTTCCAAACTGCTCTTATTTTGATATCTGAAAATAAATTTACGAACAATTGTGTCCAAAGCTGAAGTTGCCACCTGAGAAAGCAAAATGAAGACAGCAAGTTGGACTTTGCACAGGAGGTTGAAATTAAGAAAGATGAGAGAACATGAAATGCTGTCATCCTAAGCCTTTGAAGCATACCATTTCCATACACTACTAAAATCATGCTGGAAAAAAAAAAAAAGCACTCCACTTAACACAGCCCTGAAACACATTTCATATATTCAAACAGCATTACACTGCCTACTTCATTGTCAGCTGACAGAAAAAGGAAGGCCAATACACCAACTTTCTGATCACCTGTGACAAAGTTCAGAAAAAATAATACTTTTGTATTGATCTCTAAAATGCTCATATAATAAGGTCATAGTCATAAAAGCAGCCATCCTGGTTGGATCAAGGTCCCAGGGTCCTGTTTCTGACAACTGGCAGATGGCTTAGGGAAACAGTAGGAGAACGGAGTGTTCATAGCAATTCTTCCCTGGTTTTGGCAACCCGTAACTTTGGAGCCTCCACAGCCACAGTTTACAACTGGACAAGCACGCACAATAGCTCAATGCACCTATCCCACCTTGGTACTGTCAGATGGTTTTTTTGAATGCATTTATACTTTTCTCCTAGACAGTATTCTGTGGCAATGAGTTCCACAATATAATTGGGACATATATAAAATAGTACTGCCTCTCTTTCAGTAGTGGTCTCCTGCCTGATAATTTAAACTTGATGCCCCTTAGCTTCTCTATTATGAAAAAAGCAAAAAAGCCATTCCCTATTCATCTTCTCTACAGCTTTCATGATTTTATAGATTTGTCATATTCCTTCCTCAGTCATCTATTTTCCAAGCTGAAGAATCTTTGTCTAATCTTTCTTTGTCTGAAAAGCATTTCGTGCCTGTGATCATCCTTGCAACCCTCCTCTGTACTTTTTTTTTTTAAATTCTTCATATCCTTTTTGATATGGTCTCCAGACTCCATGCAGTGTTCAAGATGGGGACCCACATAATGAGTGGAATGATGATGTTTTTCTGTTTTGTTCTCAACACCTCATAATTCCTAACATCCTATTTGCTTTGAGGGTTTTTGACTGCCATTGAGCACTAACTGATGTTCTCAGAGAACTATTCACAATCACTCCAAGCTCTTTCCCGAGTTGTAATAGCTCATTTAGAGGCCACCATTGTGTTTACAGAGTGAGTTATTTTCCCCATAATTTCACATTTACTAGAATTGAATCTCATGTCATTTTATCCTCCAATCATTCAGCATCATGAAATAATTCCCTAACTCATCATAATCAGCTTTACATTTAAGTATTCTAAATAATGTTTGAAAAAAACAGCAAACTTTGCTAACTTCTATTAATTATTTTTTTTCCTTTTCTTCACAATTATGTCAGTGTAGGCGTTAATAACCCTGCACCGGTAACAACTTATTTAATCTGTAAAATATGAACATGTTTTTTTCCCCTTTTAACCAATTATTAACTCATAAGGGGACTCCTTCCTCCTGTGCCATGACAGTGTCTTTTTAAAAAGCACTTAGTAAGCTTGTTGACAGCTTGTTGGAAATCCACCTACTCTCTTACCAACAAGATCTTTCTTTTTCACGTGATCCCTGACTCCTTCAATGAATTCTAGTAGGTTTTTTAAAAAGAAACCTGTATTGCCTTTCCCCCCACTATATTATTTCCTTCTGCTACACAGGAATCGCTACAAATCACTCCTGGAGGCCTTTCAAAGGCTATCACATTTACTTTTTTTCCATTCCTCTGATGAAAATAGCTGATTTCAGCAGTAAATTACATGCTAGTTGGTTGTTCTGCAGCATCATACTTGACTTCCTATAGTACCCTGGGCTTAAAAGCCATCTCATCCTGGAATTTGATTATTATATGATATATCAATTTGGTCTAAGATCTCCTCTAGTGATATGTCAGCTTTCAGACAGTTCCTCAGAATTATATCCTGTTTAAAAAAAATCAGTACTATTCAAGTGTGGGAACTGGACAAATAACATCAGCAATAACCCCCTTAGTTTTTCTCCTTCGAGCTGAGCATTCCTTTTGCATGCAGCTCATCTATCAGGCTCATCAGCTCTTTTACTACTAGCCTTCACAGCTCTAACAAGCCCCTCAAATTCAGTTTTGGGTGATGTTACTGTGGTTTTATATGTAACTTGCCAGCATTTATATTCTTTTCCATTTTCCTCACTTGAACACGACTTATTCATGCTGCAAGCTGTCTTATTACTTCTATTAGTCTCCTTTACCACTCCAAACTAGGTTACTTTTGTGTTGTTACTTGTGAGTCTGTCAGTGGTGATTTAAACATAGCCTTTAGACAGATCTAATTTTTCACCTTCTACATACATTGTTTCACTTTTGTAGTCCTCTTCATAACCTATTTTTGACTGTAGTGAGGGCTTCCTACACATAATAGTCATTACTAAGGAACGGTGCTCATACCTCGTGCCAAATTTTCCACACTGCTCAAAATTAAACAGCTGCATATATTTTGTGAGTTCTTACTTTGCTCCAAAATGCAATTAAATTATGACACTTTGCAGAAGCTGGAAGCAATACATTCGAGAACAGCTTAAATGTGCTACTGACAAACTACATCAGGACACCAGTGATTACTACATAATTTATAAATAAGAGTAAACACAGATTAATTCAACAGCAGGAATTAGGGCCACTCCTCTCCCAAGCCAGACACCCAAATCTCAAAGCTGTGCAGAAGAGTTCCCACGTGTGTGACAGAGGTGATGGACGTGTTGTAATACTTACTCCAAGTTTGCTGATCTTCATTTTTTGAAGCTAACAGAGCAGCCTTAGCATTGCATTACTTACAGGCATATTGCTTTTTACAAAGGACATTCAAAGAAAGTCGTATAGCCTCAAATTCAGGCACTTGGAAGTTTACAAATGCCAGCTTCCTGGTTTGTTGGAGAGAGGGTGACATGGCTCGGGGAAGTTTTTCGACACATCAGCTATCTGGAACACAGAAGGACTCCGTGGACAAAAACTTTCCCAACAAAGAAAACCAGTAGTACAAAGAAGTTAGAGGGACCACCACCAACTCTGCAGCAGGCAGACTGCCACCACGAACCCAATCCTCTTCTCCGTCTACACAGGGAAATCTGAAGTGGGGGAATGCTTTCCCAAGCAGCCTTGGGTCTTGGGGCATGGATGTAGTCCCTAGCACACTGGGAGCGCGGAGGAACACTGACGGTCTCTCTCTGACTGCTCTGTGGAGCTCCTCGCACAGCTCCTTCTGCCTTCACCAGGAGATACTGGCAAAGCCTGGCTGGGAAACCTTGAGTAGTTTGGGCAGGTTATCAAAACATTCCCTAAACACCACCACTTAGGGAATGGAAATGGGAATGGTGAAACTTTATAGAACTGTTAAAATAGAGGAAATTTTCCTTCCTTAGCCCAAATCAGTTTTCCTTGCCTGAATATGACAAACTGGCTAAGAACAACAGGAATGCAAAAGCTTCTCAAAGACCGTCAGAATCCTTTACGGTAGTGATGGAAAACCAACACGGTGCTGTCACACCACAGTCTCCCCTACACTCACCACTATGGAATATAAAAATGCCCGAACATCATCATGGTATCACATGTATTTACAAACACCCTCATACATGTTCTTTGGGGAATGCCTCATCGTTTCCAAGGGTTGATCAAATATTTTCACTAAACAACAGCAGCACCTTATATTACATACATGGTACAAGTTACTGAAGAAGCATGTTTTGAAAAAAGACTTGGGAGTAGTTTACTGAAACTCAATTTGAGTTTATTCCTCTGCCTGTAAAGGCACATTTGTTCCCTACATCCAGCTGCAGACATCTCAAAACATTCACAAATGCTTTTAAACAAGCTTATGGTTCCTCTACCAACACTACCACGTTTTGAAAATTCTGGTACCTGGTAAGGCTGGAGAAATCAAAGACATGAGAAGTGAAGCAGAAGCGTGTCTCCAGATGCAGGCACGTGCTGCATGTGAAGGCAGCGTCTGGACACAATGCCCTGCACAGAGTCCTAGCACACCTTGTCTTCATCCGAATACAGGATGTTGGCTCTGCTTTTTACAGATCCAAACAAATGATGACTTCGAAGGGGGAGGGGGCGGAAATCATACTTACTGGGAGGGTTACTTTCTTCAATTGGCATTCCTTCTGCAGTAGTTCATAAACATATTTAGTAATGATCTGCAAGAAAAAAGAAAAGATAAAAAGAAATGCAAACAGACATTAAACCGCTTACAGTAATGACATATCCAGGCAGACAACTTAAAGGCTAGTTGGCTGAACTTCTAAGCACTTGTATATGTTCTGCCACTTATCTGAATTCTTTACTATACGACTAATTATAGAACTTGGAGCTTTACACAAAAAAGTCTTCTCCATCCCTCTGAAAAGGCTGCTTGCCAGTACAAGGAAATGGTAACCGTACCTGTGAATCCATCGTGTGCTGCTGTGTGAATAATTATGTGCCTCAAAACTAAGGATTATAACCAATTAATATATACTCAGGGGTACAAGAAAGACTCTCTTTTGCAAAGAAATACTTTAAAAGCTTTTTTTCCATAAGCAGGACTCCTGAAACCCTCTCCCCTGCAGGTTCACTTCATGAGCTACATGGAGAGCAGATCTTTAGTCACCCTTAGCACAAGTTGCCTTGCCATTTCTATTCACTGAACAGGGGAGGGATGGGTCAAAGGTTTCTAAATAGAAGAAAAACCCTGACTGATTCCCCTCTATGGGGGAGTTTAAGTCTCTTGTCTCCATGCAGAAATAAAATTGAAATTTTAGACCTGAAACAAAAGGAATTATTTCAAAGAGCAACCAAAAAAATCAACCTAGTCGCAGCAAAAGACTTGCCGTCTCAAATGTAACAGAGTTCACGCTTCAAAGGCTTGCCTAATATCTAGGGAAATTTTTTTTCACCCTTATATATTCTAAGAAAAATGGAGATGGAGATGTAAGAACTTTCTAACTATTATTAATTTGGGAATTAAGCTGAGGAACAAACTAAAGTGCTTTGTCCATATGGGGCTGTAAAAATGGTTTGGAAGTAACCGTCTGGATTTCACTGGCTAGAGGAGTTAAAAAAAAGAAAAGGAAAAAAAAGGGCAAATTAAAGAGGGGAAAAAAGTGCTCATTAAGAGCCTCAAATGGTGCTTGCCTTCCCTTTAAAGCTTGGGGAACTATGTTTAAATTCCAGACAGGACAAGATCTAAGTCCCAAAGTATTAATCCAAGAATATCTGGGTACAACCCCAGCTGGTATTCTTTAGTCCAACCCCTCAAGGCCACAATTACAGCCATCTGAACCCACAGCACATTAAGCCACAACAGAAACATCGCTGTAACAAAGCTCGCAAGTGATGGCATCTTAACAACATGCTATGAACTGAGCAAGTAGGAGCCAGGGTATCATAAACTTCAATTTTAATTTTCCAAATGCACAATTACCAAATAAAAGTTTCAATGAAGTCCAAAAGTTTTCATTATGTACATGTGAGCAAACACAATATGCAAACGTTTGGAACACATTTGAACAAATTAGAGGTACTGATGAAAGCCAATTAAAAATGCTGGCACGTGCCCCTCCCTTCCTTTCACAAAAACCCCAAATCTTTATTAGGATTATGCGAATTCTTTGCTACCCTGCTCAAATATGTTTATTGATAGAATTATGTTCAAAAATCTTTATGGTTTTAAAGAAAATCAGTCTTACTGAACATTACTATCTACAGGGAAACTGCATTTGGAGAAGGAATTTAGCTGTGAGCGATGAGTTGATTTAAGACATGTTTATCCCCAAAGCAGTATGTTAGGAACATGCATACAGTGTAATTTTACCTTCAGGGCCAAACTTTTTATGGTTCACCGAAATCAACTTCAGTGTAATGCCAACAAGTAAAGCAGTTAAGTTCCTGCAGCCTCAGATGCTGATCTTGTACAGACATTAAAATGACTGTAATGATAATATGGCCTCAAACATAGAAATTTTATTTTTCACTCTAAATCCAGGCATCTACTAACCGTCAAACACACTAAAAGAACACTTGGAAAAGAAAAAAATTGCTATGAAGAAAATACATTTTAGACACCACTTGCAAAAATCTACCCATTTTTGCAGCTATGTGTTTGCATCTATTTCTTCTATTCTCTCTCATCTATTTCGACTGTGATGTCTTCAGGGCAGAAGTAAACCTTTACTCATTTTTTCCACAGCCTGGCTCAATGGGGCTCTGATCCTAACTGGCTCTTCAGGCACTACTCTTAATATAATAAATAGAGATATCAGCCTTAAAGATGGGACTGTTAAATCAGTAGAGCTCTCTGGTATAGCAAAGACTTAACCTAATGAATGCTTTTAATAAAAGTACACATGAAGAAAGATATAGCCTGTTGGAGTCTCAGGTGTCAAGTGTGAGATGACGATCCTCGGGCAGCTCGGCACCTAGATGGTTTCCAGGGCCCAGACAGACTTGAGGAAAAACTGCCCCAGTATACAGGAGACTACAGGAGGGGTTTTTCTGGCAGCAGCAGATCAACAAGTTCAGGGATATCCTAGCAATGGCTGGTACACTGTCGGCTTTAAAGGACAGAAGGTGATACCTAAGATTTCTTGAAGTCCATCATACCCCAAAATCTCCCAGATTTGAAAACATCATCACAATGGCCAGGTTTCCTGCACTTAGCATGGATGTGCCTGGACAATCTAGTAAAATACTGTCCTACCCAGGAATATGGCTGCAAGTACTGAAAATGCTACAAATCCAACATTACTTTTGGAATGCTATGCTTTTAACTACTTCTTGTGATTTTATGGCTGATCTGTAATTCTGAAAAATTAACTTTTTAAATATCTTTTCTATAGGCATTAAAAAGAGAAGGGAACTGTGCTGTATTACTCATATAGCACTAGTTAGACTTACTATTACAAATCTATACAATTTGAATAGCCATAACTTCCTTTAAGTAGTAAACTTAGCTTGTGTATCCTGGTATTTTATCTTTATGATCTGGAAATTCTTGTAGGATGTTGAAAAGCGTCTTGTGACTTCTCGCACGAGAAGGCGAGTATGGTTACACTCTGTGAACTCTCCTGGACTGATCAGCTGTCATACGGTTGCTCATGACCACGGCTATTTAGTGACAGAGGCTGTTCAGTCCAGTCCAGTATAAATAACTCACCTGGACTATCAAGCAACAAACTGCCCAGTACAAGCCAAGGCAAACCGTAACACTTGTTAGAGGGCCCTACTCGTTATTCATACTAACCCGGGATATTTATGCTTTTTCTAAGTCTCTTGCAACTCACAGGGTGTGCCAACACCGTGAGCAGTACGCTGCACTGTAATTCAAGGTAAAAAGGTTGCTGGTGAGCAGGCAACACCACGTCTGAGATGGCAAAGGATAAAGAAGAAATGGTATGGCTTGCCCAAATTGTGTGAAATTAATTGCCTGATTAACAGAGGGAAAAATGCTAGTTCTGTATTTCTTGTATGAGACACTGGAAACTTCAACCCCATTTCACAGTATCTCTGCTTTTCATTCACTTCCAAGTGCAGTCTATTAGGAAAACACATCCCAAATAGGGTAAGCATCTGAACTAAGCACTGTCAAGGTTTCTTACTGCCTGTTCTGAGAAATGGGGGAAAAAACCTAAACACAAACCCCCCAAAAATCTGTCTCTCATCACCTATTCTGATAGCAAGGGAGAAATCCTTTCCAACCACAAAAAGGTACTTAGCCTAACACTTCCACTCTCCAAAAAAGTTGTATTCAAGCTGTAGGACAGGAGAAAGTTTCTTCCCAGCACAAAGTGGTCCTCTTTGGAAGGACTGACTTATCCTTCAATTTGCTCTCAGTGAGCTGAGGAGCCAGTGTTCTGCTTTCCATAAGCCTGACGATCTTCCACCCTAAATGAAGTCACAACTTTTCTTACTTCTGTTGGACTAGAAAAAAATTCCCAGAATGAAGGCAGGCCAGGCCGATGACAGCAGGGACCACAGCCCAGTGAAACACAATGAATAGTAAAAACAGTAGATTAACCTGGGCATATTAAAAACACAAATATCTAATCTCTGCTGCCATTTCCTTGTTAGTTTTCCTTCATCTACTGTGGACAAGGTTGAGAGCAGTAATGCATATGGCTCAGGACAGGAACCAAACTTCAGTGCTCACAACTGTGCTTCTGAGGAGCTTAAAACAGTCAGTCTTCTGATTTATGTTGGATATAACAGTGTGAATACCTCCAGAATTACCTTTTCAAAGACCTAGTGGCCTCAAATATGACATCTGCAAAGTTCAATAGTCTTATGGATAATTGGAGGAGAGACCTATGGCATGAACAGTGATCCTTCACATGGATCCAGAACATAACCTTTTTTAATTTCAGAGAAATTTGATTTGATGGCTTGGATGGACAGTGAAAAGGACAGACACAGAGACGACCACAGAAAGAAAAGAGAAACACATTATCTTACGACAGAGCTGAGATTTTAGCCTTCCATTGCTAAATATTCTGCACAATGGTGGCCAAGATGATAATGCTGCATACAGTCTGCAGAACAAAACTGAAACTCCAGGTGGAAAGGTTGTTCTGGTACACAAAACCCTAGTACACGTTAACTGGTGAGGTCCTGGCTTCCTATGACATGTGTTCTTTTAAGATTCTATTGTTCATATAGAGGACTTTCTTCAGGACTGTTTTAAATTACCAAAAAGCATTGAAAAATTCTATTAGCAGCATAATTTGTAAAACCTTTGCAATGCAGCATCCTGAAGATCAAAAGATCAATAGCTGCATACAACTATGTGAAAAGAGAAATTAAAGACTAAGAGCCATTGAGACCAACACATTTAAAGTTACAAAGATCCTGAAGGTACTGAAGCCTAAACATGATTATAAGCAGAAACAAATACCAAAGAGAGTCTTCAATGCACTAAGTATTGGAGGTCTTTAAGCAGCAAAAGTCTGGAAAAGAGGACAACTGAAAGCACGTCCACAAAGCAAGAAGGCAACTCCAAAATAATTCAGTTTAAAATAATATACCCTCATTGTAAGTCTGTAAGAAACTGGAAGAAGCCCTTATAACACGTATCAAAAATGTCAAGAACCAGCCCGGCACACATGAGGAAGAGCAGAACTGCAGCTGACCCACGGGTGAACTTTTTCGTAACGGAGATAACCAGGTATACAGACAACAGATCACAACTCAACGACTTGTTTTGTAGCACCTACATCCTAATCCAGAGGAGCTGCTTCAGTACATACCACATCAAAAACCATGCTGGGATGCAGTGAAGTGCACTGAGCCCTACTTGTCAAGCCCCTCTCCCGCTGTGCTTTACAACCCTAGTCCTCTGAATTCTCTTTTTTCCCCCTGAGCATGCTCCCACTTTCAAAACCAACCACAGGTAACTCTTAGCCACCACCAGACTACGTATACGAACAGAATGGCAAACCCGTGGCAGAGGGCAAAAAAGAAAAAGACAAAGTAAACTCCTCAAACTTGCAAAATGTTTTCTCAAGAGCAAATTCTCTGCTAAAAACATATTAAAGAAGTGGCATAGGCCCGTGTGATTTGCAGCCTTTCGCTTCTAAACCGGCACCTACCAGTAGTCACTGGAAATCATTACCACGCAATGCATGTTCATGGATTCACGACAGATGTGAGGAACCCTTCGGTTAGCACAAAGTCCCTTTGAAGACAATCAAACACCACATGTCCCTCTCTTTTCCCATATGTGCATCCCTCATGACCAAAACACCAATAACCGTGTCAAATGGTGGGTGTATGGTTAACACATGATAAAGAATAAAGCATGTGTGACACGACAAAGGATAAAGTGCATGCGAGCAGTTGACATTACCACCATTCACATGGCAGAGGACGGATTACAAAACCTTGGGAGAAAGGATAAGGGAGCGCGAGCTGTTAACCCAAGTGGTCCACACCATTGCCTGCTCCTACACACTTCCAGCAGATTTCTGGGAAGAAAGGAAACAGAGCAAATTACCGGTTAAATATATTCTTCTGGTGGACCAGATGCAGCTGGATGGATCTGAGATTTCCCACATTGTGTTCCTCATTCACAGCTATTCAGAACACAAACAGAACCCCATCACCACCATTACTACTCTTGTTACCACTTTTCACTACTCCAAGGACTAAACGCAAATGGAGACAGAACTACTCTCTCAAAGTTAACAGAGGCTACTTCCCATCAAGAGTGAGATGTGTTGGCAATGATATGCTTACTCAGCGGATAGGAGGCTTCTGCCTCCAAAGATGCCAACTTGTGAAACGACACTCCTTAAACACCTTATCAGATCACTTTTTTCATTAATTTTTAAAGACAGTTCTCGAAGTACATGAAAGTGCAGAGCGCAAGAGATTCTAATGTCAATAATTTTGCTTGTAGGTTTTTATTAGTGGCCAGATTTTTTAGAATAATATAGCTATTACATTTAAAATTGAGGAGATTTTAGCTCATAAAACATAGGTGCAATGGCACTTTCCTTCTTGCTTGACTTCCTGGTTTTTCAGTCATATCATAAAAAGGGTTAGCACATTATTGGTGTCATTAGTAGTTTATTATTCCTCTATTAACCTTATGAGTTAACTATACTTGAACCTTGGTTTAATCTCCTACATAAACATATATTACAAAAAAAAAAGAGAAAAAAGGGGAAAAAATTACAATGAAAAATACTACTGAAAAAGACTTGATCAGATACCACTGAAGTCTGACCATCTCTACCTTCTACAATAACTCGCTCAGACATAATTTTCTATGCTTTGAGTTGAAGTAAAGAAAAATGTAAGGATTTCTGTTTTTCTTTAGAGAATGCAGAAACAATTCAACTTTAGGTTCACTTGTGAGTTCCCACCCTGTGACAGAAGTGCACTTAAAATGTGTAACCGTTGAACATTACCAGTTCGCCTCACAAATCCACATATAGACCAAAATCAACCTCATTTGCCTTTGTGTTTTTTTTTCCTAAAGTGGTATGCTCAACTTGATTTTGCACAGGACAGCAAGAGATTCACCATGAGCTCCCCAGAACTCTAAAATGCTTTCAGCTACTAATTCAGACCTGACGTAACAAGTTACAACCTCTTGAATCAGACTTTCTAAAAAAAAAAAAAAAAAAAAAAATCTTTCACTGGCACAGAAAGGATACTATTTTCAAATAATTTACATTCAGCCAAAGAGATCAGGCCTCTCAACACTACTGGTATTTTCTAAGAACTTCAAGGCAGTGTACACGGGTTGGCGGTTTTATCACTGATCTTAAAAATAAACAGGTATAAACCACTAGAAGCAATGCCATTACGAGTAACGGATTTTCTTGTTTTATAAGATTCGTCTCCTCATTGGTAACAAGCACTTTAACGCAAAAAGAGAAAATGAGCACAAGAAGGAAACAGTCCTTATAACATACAGCAGTCTACCCACAACTTTTTCCTCTTTGCAGTGTAAGAGCAGTAACTTTCAGTGAAACAAATGCAAAATGAATTCCAACTGACTGCCCTGCGGCAAATCTCAAGTGATGGGACTGACCCGAGGCTTGCTACTGTGGCTACCATAGCCTTGGTTGAATGAGCTTTATTTTGACCCTCAAGTGACAAACCTGCCAATAAGTAACAATGAGAGATGCAAAGGAACTTTCTGACATACTGCTCTTGGAGACAGACTTACCTAAGAACTGGGACAAACAAAAAAACCCCACCATCACCATGCCAGAACAAAAAAGTCCTAAAAGCTGAATGGCCTTTCTAAAGGCTCTGTTC
>VFFE01007005.1:246365-316290 GCA_008921705.1 Burhinus oedicnemus
CCCCCCCCCCCAAATATTAACCTTGATGGTTAATCTACTTTATGTGATGAGCTGGACATAATATTGTGCACATACTTTAAAGCAGTTTATTTAGTGGGACAAGACTTCTCTGATGATGTAAAATTAACTGTATCTTATCATACATGAAACATGCAAGGAATTTCTGACTTAGGTGTTCTTTTTCTTTGCTTTCCTTATCTGTTCTACATAAATCTAAGTTATTTTCTTGGGCTGTGGTGTGGTAACTGTAAAAAGTAACCATGATACTTCTGCTACCTGCTTATACGCTTCCGTAGGTCAGACAGGCTGCAATCACAAGATTGCAGTCCTTGAACAGGACTGCAGCAGAGGCATTATATCGTGACCCCCACTACAATCTACACATGTGCACATCCTATTTGACTTATGTAAAGACATCGGTAGCCAAGCAAACTGTCAGTAGAGGTAAAAGTCTCTTCATTAGTGATGGTACTACAAAAACATTTGCAAATACTAAATGGCCTCCAAGCAATCACCAAATTGTAATTACCCAGTGCTAGAGCTGTAAGAGACATGCAGAGGGACAGACAATAACTCCCTACTGATGTCAGGGGTACTCTGATTACTCTTAAGACTATGGAAAGAGAATGTCAATGTAACCTTTTTCATATGAAATCTCATTATCAACATAACCTATATGACTGGCAAAATGCAAGATACAATCCCAGTAGCAGATTTTAGTAGTCCTTTCTTTATAATTCCAGGTAATTTCAATGTCATGATGAAACAGGGGCCGAAGCTGACTGTTGGCAATTTCAGTAGCCATAGTATCAACTGAAAGTGCGGTAGGAACAATAAACACAGACATCTACTTAAAATACAAGAAGACATACATCATGTGAGTCTAATCTTGAGTTTAACCTAGAATCCAACTCTCCTGGCCAGAAAAAAATTTAAATAATTCAACCTTGAACTGGAATGGTATGTCTGCAACAACTGAACTGTTGTCACAAAATTGTTCTCAATCGTACTTCAAACTTGCCACATGGATTAATCGGCAGTTAGAAGCAGCTGCAACACCATGTTCTGTGCACTTCTGTTGCCATTTTAAATTTTAAAAAGCAAATGGAGAGGCTCTCCACAAAATTCAATGCCGCAATAGCAATGACTGAACCAGAATCACAAAATTATGAACAGTTCACTAAATTGTCTATTAGGAGCACATATCAAGAGGCTGCAGAACAAATTGTGTGCCTGAAATAACAGATCAATGAATGAAGAATAAAGAGATGTAAGAAGTGGAGATGTTGACGAACCATTGTAATTTCTGAAGAATCAATTTCCATACAGCCAGAGTAATGGCAGAACATCACAGATAGTGTATTCATGACTTTTAACAGCAAAAAATCATGGATTACCAAATGGAAATTTATTAGTGCTCCAAGAAAGAGAGAATGATGCTGTAACATAAGGCCAGGAAGTACACTAATTTCTTAAAATTAGTAAAAATCAGTAAAAACAGCCCACAATATATAAGTACAGTAAAAAAAAAAGAGGTTGCCTTGGGCAAGATGGATATACCCTTTAAAAATTAGAAAAACAGCAGACAATGAGCTAACGATAGAAACACTGAATACAGAAAATATTTTTGTCTGATGATAAAAGTCTAGCTACTTTATCATCTCACTATATGTCCAGTTACGTAGGCGTTCAGCCACAAATACATATAAGAGAAGTCCTGAAGCCAAATGACGATGTTTCAAAGCAAAGGCCTAAGGCCAGGTTTAACTACATCACCTTATGAATTATATGAGCTGCTGCTTCTTAAGCTATCACAGTTTGCTAAACACATCTTACCCTAGACTTCAAAATGGCTACTCAGAGGGTAATATACCGCTTCTGTACTATTCAACATCTACGTCAGTGACCCACCAATCTATGGCACAAAAGAAGGTTTTATCCATGCAAATAAATGCCAAGGGTCTTGCCGGTCAGCATCCCCTGTGTTCTCAGATAATTATATAAACACTCATAGTGCCAAAAACAGACAACAGAGCATTTATAAATTTGTGGCTTGTTGGAAGAACTGTGTAATATCAAGCACCTAGCAGACAACAGACTGAAATACAGATCAGCTTCTTTTTTCTCTAAAAACACAAAACAAATAAACAACTTACAACAATTCACCCTGTTGGATTCCTTACCTCAAACCTTCCCTGCCTTCTACCCACCAATATAAACAAAGTGCATTTTCAAAGATCACTCAAACCTGAACATGGAGAATGACTGTAACTATGGCAAAATGCACAAGACAGATCACCGATGTAAGGTACCCACACCCCACGTCCTCGTTAACCAAAAATCACAAAAAGTCGTTCATACTGCTATGGGTTTTAGCTGTGGCACTCACTATTCAGAGGCACCGTATGAGGAATTTGATGGTGTAGCCAAACATGTGTAAGAAGGTGTGGTGGCACAGGAACCCACATGGAGACACACTAATCTTTATTGTGCCTTGTCCAACTCATTTAACTGGAAAATGGGGATATTTGAACAATACAGGCACACACAAAGGTCTGCACATACAGGCTATGGCATAGGTGCCAACCTGTTTTCAGCAGGAAGAAATGTGTATCAAGTAACTCAGGCACATTCCCTGGTTTGGAAAAACATATGGTTGAGGTGGAAGGATGTGAGAAGCAGCAGCAGTAGCCCCCATCGTCTCCTCCCCTGCCACAGTTCTTGCAGGAACAAGGAGGAGGAGGAGGTAAAAAGGAAGGTCCTTCAATTCCAGATAACAAGCTCTAGCAGGACAAAGCGGTGCTCAGCGGCCGTGCAGCTCCAACACATCCAGCACAGAGCCCAGGCTGTCCCCAAAATGAAACGGAGGGGCTGAGCTGGCCACAGAGCACCAGACCACTGCTCGGCAGAGGGCTGGCAGGGTCAGCAGCAGCTTTTTGTCACAGTCGCACAAGCAGACAGGCTGTCTCCATCACAGAGCCTCTTTGGGAGCCACAGCAACAAACTGGGAGACAGATAGCCCATGTTACCCATCCTGCTAGAGTCACAGCAGTCTGGCCTGCAGGAGCTTTTCATTTTATCGGAACGAAAAAGTAAAACCTGCACCACTGGAAATCCACTATGGTTTCCCTAAGAATCAGGATCATTTGAGCAATTATTCTCAAAGAACAGAAATTCTTTGTAACAGAATGGAGTACGTGTAATTAAACGGAGGTTTGTATGTGTGAAAACACTGCACTGCACAGCCCTGCAGTGTTACACTGCACACATGTCAATCTCCCTCTTTCTCTCCCCTCCTGGTGTACTGCTCTCCACTGAACCTCCTCCTTCCACTTCTCTCTGCCTGGCAGTACCCAAACTAATGCTGGTGGGAACTGTTGGACCATAGTTCACTCCACTCTGCTGGTTAAGGACAGATGGAGTGCTATTCCTGTTAGTCAAGATGGGCAGAGACTTCTGCCACGCACTCCTTTCTTGAGCCTGCCATGCTCAGTGCCTACAGAAGCTCCCAGAGCCTATCCTGCTGTACCTCGAAAAGGCCATGTAATCAGATATTATTTCTTCAGCTTTAACAAATGCACTCTTGGCAGCACGAGAAAACTATATGAAACCATTTGGTGATAAATTTAAGTATATACTTATTTACACATCCAAGAAACTCAGTCAAGATGCTTTATACTATTTACTTTGCAACAGCGTAGGACTGGCTGTCATTTCAGACATTTTAGTTTTCTTTTTAGTACACAAGTGTACTGGCTAGGGGGGCACAAGATGTTGGGAGGGGACACAGCCGGGACAGCTGACCCCAACGGACCACAGGGATATTCCATACCATATGATGTCACGCTCAGCAATAAAAAGCTGGGGGAAAGCAGGAGGAAGGGGGGACGTTCAGAATTATCATCCAATAAGGCTCTTGTCTTCCCAAGTCACCATCCTGCACGAAGAAATCCTGCTTTCCTGGAGATGGCTAAACACCCGCCTGCTCATGCAAAGCAGTGAATTAATTCCTTATATTGCTTTGTTTGCATGCGCAGCTTTTGCTTTACCTATTAAACTGTATTTCGGCCCAGGAATTTTCTCACTTTTACCTTTTTGATTCTCTTCCCCATCCCATGGGGATGTGACTGTGGGGGGATGAACTACCCACTGGGGTTAAACCACGACAACCAGAAAGTTTAAAAGACAAAATGTCCAAACATGCATAATCAAACATACCTCCGAGTAGCATGAATTAATGTAACAGAATGAGTAAGTGAGGAATAAACGTGTTTAATCCTTACTAAAACAACACCACTAATGAAAGTAGACAAGCCATGAGGCAAAAGCAGTTCTTGAATGACATGCCATGATGATTCCAACACAAACCGCTGGGCAATATCATACAGTCTCTAAGAAAAAGATCCTAGTTTGTGCGCAGAACTGTGCATCCCCTTTCTCCAAAAGCCACTTTGACGTGAGCAGCATTACTACCTAGATGTGAGTGTGCCAAGGCTGCTCTGTTCGTTGGGCAGGGGAGGTTGTGACAGCACGAGGAAGACCTCAGCACACACAGCTTTGCATTCACTGAGGTCAGATGCCTTCCTTCAAGTCAATGCTCTGACTCCTAAAGCATTACAGTAAGCATGGCACTGAAATTAAAGTCATTTTCACACAGAAAAGGAAACCATGGTCAGTTGCTTCTACACCTACTACATCCACAACATTGCTACCAAAAGCCTGGGAAGAACCAGTAGCATCCAAATATCTAATACAGCAACAAACAGTTAACCAATTAATCATCAGATCCCTACTTAATCAATCTAGAGGATCCTTGTCTCTCCTGGTAACATGGGAAAACCAGTCAATGTATTTATCTTTAGCTAGAAAGTAAAATGCCACAGTTTTTTACCCAGTGCTTCACCTTGAGAAGGAAGTTAAAGAAAATACCACGCAGTATAATATTCTCTGATTTGTGTAATCTACATGATAGCCTATTTTGAACACATACTAAAGTCAAATTGTAGTCTAAACCACATCTTAAGCTATACAGCAAATAATGGAAATTACTGTTAGAGTGTTAACACACAACAAATCCTGAAATACCTTTTGTTAAATAACTGCAGCCTCACTAAATCTTTATTAACATATATAAAAGTATCACTTCTACAGAGAAACATAACACAAAACACAGCACACTGATGTATATATGCATGCATACATGCACACAATTTATATACCTCTCCAAGAGCTTCATAGCGCTTTTGGTTCCATCTATGCAAATCTTCACGATAATTAAAAACAAATGGCTCCCCAGTTTTTATGTGTCTTAACTGCCCTTCTGTAAAAGAAACAAAATAATTACATTTTAATATACTTCTTCATTAAGACACACTGAATTCCTGAAAATTTTAAAAGAAGTCTACATCTAAAAACTGGGTTATTATGAATTCCCTCTCATTTTTGGTTATAGTATTTTCAAAGGAAAACTGTAGCGTAACAACAAAATGCATTCCCCTTGAACGCTAGATAAAGCTAAACACAAGTGATGACAGTGAAATTACATGCAGATATCAAATGCCAAACTGCTTTGCAAGAAATATTTATGTCTCAACTGCTACGGATTAACAGTGAAATGTAAACATTAGCAGTTAATATTTGATCTGCAATGTCAATTAGGTGATCAAATTGTACCTACAAATCCCCTACTTCAAAACCAACTGCATTTATGAAGAAATGTGAGTACGAAACAGGCTGAAGGCTGGAAGGAAAGAAAACATTTGTTTCCAAAATGAACAATATTCTAAATTAATCTGAAAACAAACATGTCCACAGTTAAGGTAAATATCTTAACTCCTAGGCACAGTGCAAACAAGAAAGAGCTCTTAGATTCAGCGTACACCGAATCTAAGTGAGATTATAACAGCAGAATAAAACAGGATGCTTGACCAGAGCAAGAACACATGCTATTCTTAGACTCCAATGTAACTTTCTGTAGTCAGCCTTGTTTATAGCAAAAGTTTAGCAGCATACCCAACCACAGATGGAGACATGGACTGAGTTAAAACAGTAACAACAATAAAATGGAAACCAATAGGAAACAAACTGCAGAAAACAGATATTTTTACCAGTAATGTTTCAGCTTATTAGACAAAACACAAGTTATGATCTCAGACAATCACAAAACTGCAGTAAATTAGAGAAACATTAAAAACAGGGATGTGTGCAAGTATCTCCTTTGAAAGCTGAAATGTCTGCATGATGAAAGTAAGGTTTCTCAGCAAAATGTTTCCTCTTGAATAGTACGAAATTGCTAACCTAGTTCACACATTTTCAGGACCTTTACATTTTGATTCTTGATACTTCAAATAAAATACTTAAGATCTGATATCTCTAATAGTTATGCTTATCTGCTTATTTGAAATTTTTTTCCAGACCTGTCTTACCTCATGTACCAGACATCAGGGAAATATTTTTCCCCAACTTGATATCACCTGTCTCAGGTCCAAATACCCTTCTTCTCATATTTTCATAACAACTCTGCCTTCAGCTGTTCCTTCTCAGCTAGTTACTCTTCAAGTATGCCATTCAATAGTACAAGAAGTTGCTCTCTCCACAAGTAAAGTGGAGCAAATACCTGGTATATTTTTCCTTTGGTTTTCTGGGACCCTTGTCTTCCATCTGATTCTTTAAATCTGATAAAAATCTTCCTTACCTTTCCATCATAAAAAGAAGCATGATTATGACGTAAGAGTACATGACCGAACAGTTGAATTAACTGTACAAAAGCAAAATGGAGACCTTTTTGCTTTGCTGACCAGTAGCATATGTAATAGATTCTGCTGCATTCTATGGAAATCGCTCAGGCTGTGAGGTTAGTGATAGAATATTCAGTAACATCATTCCCCAAAATTCAAATTTCAGCCCTTTTTATCAACCACATATGAACCATTAACTCTGAAGTCAGTAAGGAAGGCAGTAGACACTGTGCAGATCTAAAAATAAGGAGCTGAAAAGTGACAGAGCTGAACCCCTCCCATCAAAGAAAGAGCATCACTTTCATGACACTTTTAGTCTCTAAGTACCTTCCTGTGAAAGCCATCAGGGTATTAAAAAGCTAAGTGTTGCATAAATGACTATCATTTAAAGGAAAGCTCTTTTTTTTCTTTAAAAGTGGAAGATGTAAGACAGGCAGATTTAGAAACTAAAGTTCCTCTGTTCACAGAACAGGCACTGCAAAGAAGCAGAATTGTAAACCTCCTCATTTGTCCTACAGGTTTCAAACAATCTTGAAAGAGCCATTTCCTGGAGTCTGGTATTACTTTAGCTCATAGACTTATTTCTCAGCTGGATTTTAAAATGTACGCACTGGAAATTATAAATACTACTAACTCATTTAACACACAGACTCAGCTAGCTGGAAGTACTTGTAGTCATCACCCACTGAGCTGTAATGCAAAACCAAGACCCACACCAGAAGGGTAACACATTGCTCATCCTTCCATCAATATAAATAGGTGTTCTCCTATTGGTATTAATGAAATAGCTGGGATAAATGATCATCTAAATAAATTCTTTTGTATCCATAAAAATGAATCAGTAAATAAAACGTTTCTTCAATGAGTGACCACTCTTTGATTTTGCTTTTTAATGCTAATGCTACAGAAATTACTTCCATAATTTTTGTATCAACACTTCTGTAACAGAAAACAAGTCATAAAGTATGCACAGCACAAACCTACAGTATTGTATAAAATGAGGGATTTCTGTGACAGTTTTATGAAATTAAAAAAATATATTACTTAGCCAGATGCACAAGTCTGTTAACACTACAGCTTAAAACTTTGTTCTTAACAGGATAGTGTGAAATTCTAATAGGGACTTACAAGATATAAATAAAGTTCTGATAACCTCTTACCATTATTCTAAGTATAGCCTTTACAAAGCACATATGACTTACTTTCGTTAAAAACATACTCAAAGCCTTCCAGAGTATCAGGAAATTCAAGTGGTGGCTCATCTTTTTTCATTAGTTCATCCAAGTCTATTCTAGACAATAAATCTAAAAAAGGAAAAGAAAAATTACATAATGAATGCTATGTCTTTTTTATTTCACTGTTATCACTGACAAAATGTGTTTATTCAGATTTGTAGGTCTTAAGGGCAGAAGGACATCCTACTTATTACTAAACATAGGATTTCGTTATGGGAAATCTTATTCCAGATTCAAAAGCTGGGCCTCACTGTCAGTATATCTTCTTATTTATTTATTTACCTATCTATCTCTAATGTTGATCAAAAAACGTCCAGGGACAGAGACGCCACCAAAGACATAGTGATTTGTTTCAATGATTCATTACTCTCAATGTTAAAATACCTCTCTGGTATGCATCATGGTTTTAACGCGAACTAACCTAGCTTCAATACCAAGTCATTGATACACTCTTGTTTGCCTTCTTGAAGAGCTCAGATTACCAAATGCATGTCATCTCACAGTCATTTTCCAGGTGTGTGATCACAACACTCCTTAACCTCACCTTTGATACCCAAATAGACTGAGTTATCCGAATCCTTCTCTCAACCACCCTCCTCTAATAACTCTCAAGGCAGCGAAGACCGCCATCCATTTTATAGCAAGCCATGACATACACATTGTTTTCAGACTAGGACGGTACCACCTAGTACAGTCTGCATTCACTAATGCACGTACGCTAAAACAAGTATAGTCTTTACCCTAGATTTAAGGATTTATATTTAACCAGAGGCAAGCATATAGGTACACCTTTTGGTTACATCTAACTACTAAACAATTACTGCATACACAGATAATACTGTACAATCATCGCTCCTCTCCTCATTGTTCATCACCCACACAACCGGATGCTATCATTTTAACATACTTCCTGATTATTAGTAAAAAATCATCAAAAAAAGATTCAGCAGGATGCCACTGAAACATATTTTTCTATTTCCTTGTAGATGAATTTGAAGACCACACAAACATTCAGTTCAGGAGTTCTACACTGACTTTTCATGATTATTGTTTCATAAATCAAGATAGCATGTGTTTCCAAGGAAATGCATTAAGCATTCTAAGTATATTGGTTTATTACCTTTACCATCCAAAGTTGTAGCTCAAAGGGAAGAAAACAGTTTGAAAGGACTCATTTTCTTTAAACTTGCTTCATTTGACATTAACTACACTTCCATCCTTTAATTACTTAAAATCATTATTTGAATAGGATTTGTATCACTATTTTTGCTTAGTCTTGTCACCAGTGACAAGCCTATAGGTTACCCATGTTACCTAAGCTTATTACTGGTACATTAATCCTTTGAAACTTCCACAGTGTTTAAAATGTACTGAAAATTAGCTTCAACATTCTTGAGAGTTCCCTGGTCCGCTCTTTTATAACTCTTCGGGTTCAGATGACATTCACTCCAGCGTCCATACGATTGTCTCCAGCTCCTCCTTCTCTAAGTGATTTCACCAGGCAAAGCTGAGGACCAAAGGCCATCTTGTATGGCCACTGAAATTCAACATCTCTCCAACCCATACTATGGTATCTGAGCACCTCTGTGGTATCTAAACAGCTATACAACATCGGATGTTGACTGGAAGATTTCTAAATGTGGTTTTCTCAACCATAGCTCACTTTTACATCAGATCTGTTTAACAGCAAGTCCTGTGACATTCAATTCATGTAAGCAATCATACGCTTATTCTTGTGCACAGTCCTTTGAAAGTTCTGGAGGAGCTGCTTTGGTCCTCAACAGAATGACAGAAGAAAGAAAAGAACTTTGACAAAGAAGTTTTTCACAATAGGATGTAAAAAGCATGCCTTTTCTTCCTCTGTACTTCCACAACATCAAGGTAGCAAAACAGTCTTTAGCACGTCTTTCCTTGATGAAGCGACTCCAGTCACACCACATCTCTAGAATTTAATTTTACCAGAGTTTTCATGTCTTCTGTGACCTATTTGGAAATGTGTTTACACAGAAGTGTCAGTAACTATATGATAAAATATCCATCTTCTGAGGAGCAAGGGCAATACTGTATGAACTACATTAAGGTTATCTGCAGTATGTACAGCTTGTCATGATTTACAGCTTCCATCAGAGTCACTCAGGGAGACTGCAATTGGCCTGCACTCCAACCACCGACACGGCCACTTTCTTCCTGTGCAATTTTTCAAGTTAAAATTAGCTGAAGTGTTCTTATAACTCTGAGATTCTCTCAAGATCTGGTCCACCATTCTCGCCTATGATCTTGGACTCTCCAACTCAATTCGAGACCACTTCAACACAGCACAAAACCTGCAGGAGACCTTCTATAGCTCAATGGTTGTTCACTAGATCACATGAAGAAAACATCCTCACAGAAAGTTTTCACTATGTGGAATATTTCTTGGACACTAATCCTAAATGAAGATCAAATTAATGCCAAGCATAAAATGCGAGTTTTACTATTCCAAACATGAAGTATCATCTCCTCAAAATATACTAATTTGACAGAATTAGTACAAGGTTTGAAAAAAGCACCACATATGTTGTCACCAAACGTTTCACAAAAACACAGTTGTAACTGAAGAAACATCATCTACCATCTATCACTGCAAAACAGAACATATATTCCTAATACTACTTTGGTAGAAGTCCAATTTCTACACTGGACTTGCAAGGTATATTCCTTCTCTTTTGAAAGATGATTTAGAGAGTAAATGTGTGATGCAAGCACTTTAAATCCAATGTTTGGTTAGCTTACTTGTAGGTCTAACCAACTCCATGTACTTCCAAAATTGAAAAACACTATTTAAAAGATGTCATTTCCTTAATTTATTTTTTCCTCACGAAAATTACTCCGCTAAGTCACTTATGTCCATTTACTTTTTTAAAACATACAATACAACGAGAACTTTATAAAATCAACATGGAAATCAATGTCCTGAAAATGTTTTCCCTGCTAACATTCTAGTCAAAGATAATTTTTAAAAGCTGTAATATGGTTGCATAATTATAAAACATTAGTGGCATAAAAATTAAATGGTAACTCCCAGAAACTAAGAACACAAAAGCACCAGTCAACTTTCTCAAAGGATAATTATGAAAATTAAAAAAAAAAAAAAGGATATCTTATCCTGTTACTTCTTACCACAGATCATTATTTTTCATATCCTCTTACGAAAATACTGGTAATGGACCCACCATTAGACAAAAAGCATTAGCATGGATGGACTAATAGTCTCTTCCAGTGTTGCAATTCCCAGACTCTAACCCATAGTTACATCAAACTATTTTCCTTTCCTTAGTAATTGTTTCTGAAATGTCAATATATGTCAAAAGAAGGCAAAAGGACTCATACCCTTTAATGCAGTAGTCTTCTCTTTTTCATCTGGACCTCCTTGCTGGAGCTGAGCCATCATTACCCCAACTGTCAACAGATTTAAAATACTGAGGTAAATGTACATTAATCTTCAAAGGACAACCTGAAAATGAACAAGAGTTGGAAATTAACAAATTTACTGACCTCTGCTTCAACAGATCTCATTTGCCACTGTTTACATCACAAAAATCCAGAACTTGTTCCAAAAGCAAAACTTCCCTGAGTATTATAAACCCCTATGATATCTAAGATAAAATTAAAACTAACCTTTTCCTCTCCTTCAAAACTTATACTGGACACTCTAAAGTCTCATCACACTATCCTGAATTAAGATGGTTTACACCAAAGTGTGACACACACCCCATTATCACGTTTGGTCAAAGATTCAAGTTCACAAGAATGAACACTAACTTCTCCCTAATCCTAAAAGGACAACTACCTAATCGATACTTGGTTTTTGTAATTCTAATGTAACACCAGTAAATGAGAAGCCTTTTAGAGGAGGACCACACTTGTAAGGCCAAAGCAGAAGGCACAAGAAAAACCAAAACATAATAAACAGAACTTCCACAATCTTTAAGGATTTTCTTCATCTATTAACTCCACCGTATTGTTCTTACTGTACTATATAGTTTTGTTTTACTAAAAACTACAGAGAGCACACAGTTTTAAACCACCATCATTTCTATAATTCATTATCGACATTGAAATGTACAGAGTAAATGTCCAGCTAAGGAACGAACCTCAATATATTCAAGGTGAGAATGTACACGAAAAAATATATTTCTAAACTTCTACTGCACAGAAGGCAACCCAGACATTTAAATCTGCAATCCCTTTCATCCTGAATCTGACACCATGGGAACAAACTACCACGTCACAATCACCACTTCTTCCTTCTCAATAAAAAGACCTCTGTGCCTTGAATTCTTCTTCATCTTTTTTTGGTTCTTTGTTTTATCTGTCAGTCATTACCAATTTGTTTCATTCTTCTCCCCAGTAAACTTTCTCATGGATGAGTCTGAATGAACTGTACCTCTGTAGCAATTTGTAACTTTCAAACAAAGAGTAACAGGATTCACCAACTACTACCAGCTCCCTAATAATTAGACCTGTAAGACAGAACCTCAAAAATGGTTTATTTTAAGTAACAGCAGTTCACTGTAAGGGCAGCAGAAAAAAATTAAAAATAAATAAAGCATAATAAAGACTACTTTTCTGTTGTTTTTAGAGAAAAGCTATTACGTGAAACATTTTCTTGTAGATTAAGGAAAAACAGCAATTTAAGGGATAGTTCTTATTAACTAAGGGGAGGGTTTGTGGGGAGGTGTGTTGTTTGTTTGCTTAAGATGGGGTTCAAGAAAATTCAATAATCCATTCTACAAGTTGGACCTATGGGAGACTTTGACACCTTCCTTTGGAGAATGCTATTCAGATTAAGCTGATGGGAAATGACTTTGACACCTTCCTTTGGAGAAGGCCATTCAGCTTAAGCTGATGGGAAAGGACAGTACACTGCCAAAAGTCTTTTAAAGACACAACTCCACCAGGAAAGCTCTGCTTAGATTGTGTACTTTTTAAGTTACGACACAACTCAACATGATTCAGTTAAAGTGTGCATCTTTTGGATAACACTTTAATCACATTAGCACTCATAACAAAAGTAATCAAAAATAACAGCAAAACCACACAGACGTTTTTTTGGTATTTTCTAGCATATAACGTAGTCAATGTAAGTATTAAAATTACTCAAATTTCAATTTGCACATGTGGATGGTATTAAAGAATTTTCTCACATACTTCCAGGTAGTCCAGTGACAAAAGTTCACCAAATACAAAATCTTGTCCATCACCAGTGTGTTCACTTGCAGTGCAAAACCATGTACATTCTAGTAAATCACTCTGAAATTAACCCATTCCAGTTAAAGTTTTTAGAAATGCTAGAAAATGATAGTGATGGTGTTTTGTGATAGCCCAGATGAAAATTCTTCTAGTCGTACAAATTCGGTAGTCCTTCCTACACAACATTTGAAAATTCATCATCGGGTATAGGTAAGTTAATGCAGTTACAAAATACACATAGGTGCTCAGACTTGTTCTTACCCAAGGGAAGAAACATAAAATATTTCTGAGCAGATTTACCTTGACAAACTAATCCCCACTCCCTAATCAGATCAATCCATGGCATTTTTGCATCTACAATGGATACCCTTCTTCCTTTAACAGATGAAGACCCTGCCACTGAGGAAAAAGTAGGTAACTGAACAGCTGCACTTGCCAAGCTAGAAGCACCAAAATAAACAAACAAACAAATAAATGTGAATTTAGCTTTGAGAGAATTTCCAGTTCTTTTTAACAAAGTAAAAAGCTGTTACAGCAGCCACTGGAGGGAGGACTTGATATTAGAATGAGGATGAAACACACAGTATTTTATGCATTGTTTGTGTGAACACAGCAGTTTGTTGAATCCCTCACTGATACTTGTTTAAATGACAAATAGAAGAAATCAGATGAGAGGGTTGGATTTCCTTTCTTTGACAGATAGATGTCGAATCAACTACAGTCTGACAGTGCAGAAATGAACAGTGGGAAAATTATAAAGCTCTCTGAATGGTTGCTTACAGAAAAATGCAGGAATTTCAGTTTATTCTAGGCATCAGTTTCAAGCCCCAGTGATCGTCCACTGCATGCACTGACCACTCCATGTAATTCACAAATACCATCATCAAGTTTCTTGTAATAAATACAGATTACTTCAAATGAGTTATTCTGTACAATTACTTAGATGATTCTTTTAAAAACATATTTCCTGCGATTGCTTTTTGCATTAGCAACAGCAAGCATACTTCCTAAAAAACAAGTTACTATTTTACCTGAAGAAATACTTACAGTAAATAAGTTTATTGCCAAGAGTGTATATTTATTTGTGTGTATCTTGCTTTCCCATGCAAACTTAAGTATACTGTCACAAAATATCTTGCGCATATCCTGTGCCTGTTCAACTCAATGCCCAGCAATACTTAAAATAATTGGACAGCAGAAATACTCTGGTTTCGTGGTTTCACATGAGACAACAAGGCTGCATTTTCATCATACCCCTATTAATGCAACTATGAAAGTGATGGCTTCACAAACAAATGGTCATTAAATTTAAAAAAACAAACCAAAACAAAGAACAACCAAACCCAACAGACTTTTCCCACACTTCAGGGAATATACATACATATTTCATGTTCTTGTTTGTAAAGTGGTACTGGAAGTTTGGACCACTGAGCTTGTGATTGTGTAACAGTGTTAGTCTTCAAATCAAACTAGACACTGTATCATATATTTCGACTCTGAAAAAAATGCACACATACACAGATTTCTACAGACTTCAGTTATTCTACCTTGTGTAAATGCAGCTAGAAATGTGGCAAAAAAATGTAGTATATTATTTTGCTCTACATTAGCAATACCTGACATTAAGTCAATGCTACAAGTGTTCCAAATAAAGGCTATAAATAATTGTAGTGCTAACCCACCGCAAGTGCAAGACAAGAAGAAAACACACAAGTATTTTCAAATAGGACAAGTCCATCAAGTTTATCTGGACATAATCTGAAGAGGAGTTATCAGAATGCTTCTTTGTACTGCACTGCTTTATTAGAGTGCAGCTGAATTAGTCTTGCTCTCTGTAAACTGACATCCCAAGGAAGCTTAGGGACAAGTATGGTTTAGATTTGTGCAACGTGGCTGATGACTGAGTGAGACCCAGTTTTTCTTCAAAGAGATGGCTGGGTGACAGTTTGGCTCTAGTCCCTTCTCTGTATTGGCTCAACAAAGCCAAAAATTACATACCTTAATCTTAGTAGTATTTTCTGTCTAATCAGATTTTACCTATTCCTGCTTTTAGGGCACTACAGGTGATATCAGTAACAACTGCTTCAATTAAGGTTGTACTTCACTTTCCTTCACTTACAAGATGCTATTTTTAACTGCTTATAGGTTTGCCAAACTTCAGCTCTGAAAGCCAATTATTTCCAGTCTGCTTTAGACTAAACGGTTTTGAAAAAGTTCAGCTAAAATGTCTACCTCCTGTATAAGAAGGTTCAGAGACAGTATCTTCTGCTCAGTTCTGCTGATGTTAATGAGCAGCTACAGCATCTCCATGTTGCACAGATCAGAAATTTAGCCAGAGGATCAGCTTAGCAGTATGTGCCTCTTGCCATTACCCTTAAAGCCTGCCCAGATCTGCTCAACTAAAAATTACTTTTTGCACATGTTTAATATAGACTTATTAAGACTTATCTGAATTTCCAGAAAATTTACCTATTTCCCTACAGCATGCTCCACACGGCTGCAAAAAGCCAGAGGGAAGATGCACAGGAGGGGAGTAATAAATGCTAGAAGAGCAGGATCTTTAACCACCAGAATACAAAGAAACTGGCAAGGATCCCAAAGTCCCTGAATCTCAGTACATCTTTGCATTCTACCAAATGGTGGTGGTACTTGCTGATAAAGTACATGACTGCAGCTGACACTAAGGGTTGATTTATTTGCACAGCAGCTACCTTCCAATGCTATTTACCCTGTAAGCTCAAAAAGCAGAGGACTACGAGCTATATGCATTAGCGTCCTGACCATGTCAGCAACTCAGTTGTTTACACAAGGCAGAGTCAATAGAATTCCACGTGCTGAAGCCTTAATTATTTCAGTTTAATTTTCTGGAAATACTGGAAATGACCTTCATAAACATATGCATGTAAACATGATCAAATAAACATGGTAAAAGAATACAAAGAGGCAGCACAACCTCAACACAGCCTCTGGGAGGTTTACAACGTGATGGTCTTACCGACCAAACACAAGGTTCAAAATGATCACCAAGAATCCTTCTGTAGTAGCAACAGCTTTGAATACACATACTAGTTTTGTCTGGGATAGATTTAGTTTTCTTCCTAGCAGCTTGCACAGGGCTACATTTTGGATTTGTGCTGAAAACAGCGTGGCTAACACGGGGATGTTTTTGTTACTGCTGAGCCATGCTCACATAGCATCAAGGCCTGTTCTGCTCCTCACACCGCCCCACCAGCGAGCAGGCTGCGGGGCACAAGATGTTGGGAGGGGACACAGCCGGGACAGCTGACCTTGACTGACCACGGGGATGTTCCATACCATATGGTGTCACGCTCAGTACATAAAGCTGCGGGAAGAAGAAGGAAGGGGGGACATTCAGAATTATGGCATTTGTCCTCCCAAGTCACCGTTATGCGTGATGGAGCCCTGCTTTCCTGGAGATGGCTAAATATCTGCAATTCCTGATTTTGTTTTGCTTGCGTGCGTGGCTTTCGTTTTCACTGTTAAACTGTCTCTAAACTCATGAGATTTGTCTCCTCTACCCTTCTGATTCTCTCCCCCATCCCACTGGGGGGAGAGTGAGCAAGCAGCTGATTGGGCTTGGGTGCCTACAGGGATTAAACCACAACAACACATAATATAATACTCCTCTAAATAAGCAGAATATCAATAATTAAGTGTATGGAGAACCTGCTTCTGTTGAGGCAGATGGATAGTTACCTAACGAATCAGGCAAGCAACTCTGGTGACAGAAAAAGTGATCCTGCAATGCAGGCAGGAGAACACTGCCTGGAGAACACTGTTCACAGCAGGAATTTGCGGGTGTTCTTACAGAATATTACTCAACTCCTGAAAAACAACACATTGTCAGATACCCTCTTTTTGTATATTTCCCATTTTCTGGGCATTCAGCCTGAATGATTTCCTTCAATGCTCAGAACTATGGACCATTGGATTCCTGTTTTAAGAAGAACTTTGAAGAACCTTCCCTAGCTTTCCCAATCTCAGCACCCAAGATGAGTGTACACTGATAAGCAGAACATTAATTTCAATTAATTTCACCACCACCTTCCACTAAAAGGCCAGTAAGAATCCTCCATGAACAGCAGACACCAGGTAAAATTCAAGGAATTAACATTTATGAAGAACTAACACCTTGCCATTGAAGCCTCACAAAAAGCCCATGTAATATGTTATAATGCAACATTCAGAGGAAGATTTGTATTGTGTTGTTCCATTAGCGCACGGGGCTACATCTCAACTGATGAAGACAAAAATGTTCAAGCAATGTAATCATTTGGCAAACAGTTGTGTGAAATGCTCTTTAATTACAGAATCAGATTTTCCTGTCAGTGTACATCGCAAGGATAAGTCGTAAGGATTTGGTATAATATTCCTCCATAATATACCTGAAATTGCCCTGTGATAGTTTATAAAACTGTTTTGGATGAGATTTTAAGATGATTGTACTAGACTGTTGGTTTTAACGGGATCCTGGCTTGAAAGATGGAGTGAAGACTGACTCTCAATAGCCTCATCTCTGTACATACTAAGCAGTTACAAGACAAAGCCAGAATTTTTAATCTTTTTTTAATGCTGTTTTCTCTCAAGCAATCCCACGGGTCAGCTGCGAGAGAAAAAGGCCTCTGAACACAGAAGAACTCGAAGACTATTAAAAAAGCCTTCTCTTAGGAGAGACACCAAAGTAATTTGCAGGACAGCCACAGAAGAGAGAAAGAGACTGGAAAACTCTAGGGAAATGATTCCAGCTTAGGCTACCATCAAAAGATGCTAAAAAGCCCCAGAAATATGCATATGTCTCTAGTACTTTAAAATCACTTATTTTCTCTCCCTCTTTGCTCTTAAGTAATAGTGTGACTTTCAGAAGGGCTGTCTGCCATTAACTGAAGACTCCTGAAAAGAAGACAGACAAAGCAGGTGGACATGCAGCAAATCCAGGTCTGTAGCCCAGATCCTTGTACACAGCAAGGCATTTCTAATTCTACTTCCAGACCCTGTGCTGGGGAGGTGCACAGAAAGAGACTAGGGGAGGGTAAGAGGTGCAGCCAGTCTCCTCTGACATACCTGTTTCCTCCAACGCCTTCCAGAACGTGCACATGCAAAGAATAAATATCACCACCCCGCTTGACTACCCTGCATCTAATGCAGATACTCTGATGACACAGGAATATCCAAAACAGGTGGATGCCACGCAGAATCAAATCGCATACAACTGAAATGAGCATGCAGGGCTACTGAAGACATCAGTTCATCACCCAGATACCTTATTTCAGAATCAGACTAAAATACCCCGAATTCCCATTGTGTACATACCTCCTCTTGGCAGCAGCGTCTGCTGCAAGAAATCTGCATTACAGCTCTGCCCACAAGCTTTTCCTGCTGTAGGACATCCGTTTCTTCGATTTTATAATTTCTCTCAGCTTTACTAATACAGTACGTCAAATGTCTTTGCTCTGCCCTCTACCTGAGAGGCAGCACATGCTCTGTGGCCAGCTCAACCAAGAAGTACGGCTTCATTTCAGCTATCTGGTAGGCAAAGCAAATAGCCCCGTGAAACACATGCAGCCCACAAATTTGCTTCTGCTGGATTGTCATAAAGCAGCACTGTATTATAATGTATATATAAAGAATATGAATAATGCAAACACATTCTTTTAGTTGATTGATTAAGATTAACTTGATCTTGAAATTCTGACTGCATCATGCCTGCATTTTTTTTTTCTTCACATCAGTAGATCTTCTTTTACTTTCTACTACAAAACAATAAAAAGAATAAAGATTAAAAAAGCAAGGTAGGTAAATTTCATTTTCTATACTGGTTCTAATGAAAAACTAATATTTACATTAAAAATAGTCCATTAATTGCCTAAGTCAGTAACTGTAATCAGACTTCTTCAGATATCTCTGCTACTGCCTAACGTACAACCTTGCTACCTCTGCCCAGAGCCAAGACTGCCGAACAGCTCTAACCATGGCACCATAGAGCAGTCTAGCTTGGAAAAGATCTCGGGAAATGATGTGGTCTCCAACGCTCTGTTGGACCTTACTTCATTAGGCTTTACAGGGCCTTACATCAGGTAAGTCAGGGTGCTGCCAAGATGAGCCATCAATATTTCCAGTTAGGGAGATTTCACTATGTCTTTGAGGAACTTAGGCCGATGTTTAGTATTTCTAACAGATTTTCTTTTTCTTATACCCAGATGAAATTTCTCCTCTCACCATGCATCTTTGTGAACAGAAAACAACTCCTCCTCCATAAGTACCTTCTAGGTATTGGATGACTGATGAAATCTCTCCAAGCCTGCTTTCCTCTACAAACCTCCTTGAACCTTTCTCCAAACGTTGACTTCTCTAACATGCTAATCATCCTTCTAACATACCAGTCATCCTGGTGGCCAGCTGCTGGACCTTCTCCAATTTTTCAATGTCTCTCTCGAAATCAGGGGACAAACCAGACACAGCACCCTAGCTACGCTGCTACCTAGACAGCAGAGGACTTGGCTCGCCTTCATTGCCACGAGGGCACAGTGCTGTCATTGTTCAGCTTGCCATCCGGCAGCACCTCCAGCTCCTTTTTATCAGAGCTACAGTCAGCCATAGCCCAGCCTGCACTGCTGTTTGGGAATTATACCTCTGTCAGTGCACAACTGTACAGGTATCTTTGTTAAACCTTAGGTGATTCCTGCTGGCCTTGTCTTCCACCCTGCGTGATGGATGATGGGTTACTACTACACAAATACAGATGATAATGATGACAATGACTCTGGCAGTCTCATTTGCACCTGCGATTTGAACTCAAGAAGAAAAAAAAGGGGTTCTCTTTTTATTCTGGATCCTTTTACCATACATATTTGAAAGCTTTTATTTGCCATGCTATTAAGGAAAGTTATCCAAACACAGTCCTTGGAAAAATTAAACTCTACCTGTGACATGAACCACCTCAATGAGGCTGAACAGATGTATCAAATGGTTTGGTTTAGCCTCCAGTCTAAAATCTCTCCTACTAGTAGCCACTCCAAAACAAGGGCTAAAGAAACTTCACCAATCATTCTAAACCAAACTTGTAAAATTCTTCGTCTATTTTGTGGAAAACATTGCATTTCCCACCAGTCTGAATGATTCCCTACTGAGGAAAACTGTCTTAAATTTTGTAGGTGCAGAATGTCTGATAGAGCAGAGTTCAGCCAAGTACTGCCAAACTCAAAGGTGCAGATAAAAGCAGCAGATGAGTAGGAAGAAAGAGACTGGAGATGCAACTTAGTTTGACAAAAAAGCATCACCATAAATTCATGATTTTTGCTTGGAAGGTTCACAGTTTCAGGCCAGATGGGCCCACAAAAATCAATCAGAATTACTCCCTGTTAAACAGAGGCCTTTTATTTTCTTCAACTACCAATCTCTGAGACTAGTAACTTGTGCTTAACCACGGCAGTTCTTCCAGAAAGGCATCCACTCCCAAATTCAAGTTATTAAGAGCTAAGGAGTCCATCACTTGCTGTCATATTCTGAAAGGCTAGTCACTGTCTTTCATACTTTATTTCTAGTTTGAATTATTCTGGCTTCAGGCTTCAGTCACTAGGTATTACCATGCCTTTGTACATTAAGTTTTGTCTCTGTTTTTCCCTTACTTGATTAGATGCTATATGCAAGTCCCATCTCTTTCATCTGGCAAGCTTAGCAGAGTCTCCTTCTATGAAATTTTGATTCTAACGTAATTTTTCCCGTTTTCTCTGTTCCTCTCAGTTTTCTAAATCCAAATTGACAGCATTATGCAAGCGAAACTCTATAGGACAAACACCACAGCTTCTCAGGAAGCCCCCCATTTTTCCCCGATTTCCTTGTTTCAGTTCTGAAAACCTGCCCTGCTTCTTAAATTGTTTTTTAGACTGTAGACCTAGCTTGCCAAATAACTGGATAATACCAAATAAATTCTTTACTATCATTCCACAGATCTTGGGTTTAAAACAAATGTTACTATAATGATTTAACATTATCATCAATCCTTAGCAGAATTTATGGAAGACTACCACTCCTAAAAACTGATACAACTTCAGAAAGACATTAAGTGCCTCATGACGTAGCTATTTTACTGATACCAAACAGTCTTAAAGTTTGAGTGAAATTTATCTTAAAGTACTCCCTTTACAAAATCTTAAATCTATTATACTGAAGCAGTAACTGTAATCAAGAAAGCCCATTATCTGAACAAGTTTATTCTGTGATTGAATTATTTATTGATAGAATTTTCCATTAGGATCCCCTTATTTTACCCATGTAGTGACAGTCAGCTAAACAATCTATTATTGTCTAGATTGAACCACTCTCTTCTACCAAGTACTGACACACCACCAGCACTTTTCTCATCTTCTAGGATTTCCTTATCATTCCAAATATTATTTCAAATGCATAACAAAGGACTTCCCTTAAAACCTCTTTTATCATTCTTTGGGTCAACTTTGATAAATAATCACTCTCAGAAAAGACAGTATAGCAGAGAAATATTATTTTTGTATTCCCGGTAAAATGTGTCTTAACTAGCCAGGTATTTGACGACCATGATAATTAGGTATAGGCTTCAAACTAAATGGAAAGCAACTAGCAAAATAAGTCTACACCTAAAAATTACTCAACTTCAAAATAATTCTCAATCTTGCAAGAGTCAGCTGAAGCAAATTCCTCCATTCCAATGGATATACTTTTTGTGTTACTGCCTATGAAACTTAACAAAACATAGTGAATATTATTTCATAGTATCATAGAATAGTTTGGGTTGGAAGGGGCCTTTAAAGGTCAGCTAGTCCAACCTCCCCTACTTCAAGCTACTATAGCTTGGAAAGGGAAAAATCCACAATTTAGAAAAAATAGGAAATATTTTCTAGACAATATATCTAATGTTGCTCAAAAGTTTAAAATGAGACCCGAAGAAACAAATTAGCGAAGATAATCCTGGCAACAACATCCTGGGCTGCTTTAGGAAAAGCACTGCCTGCAGGTTGAGGGATGTGATCATTCTCCTCTACTCTGCACTGCTGAGGCACATCTGGAGTACTGTGTCCAGTTCCAGACACCCCAGTACGACAGAGACACAGACATGCTAGAGCAAGACCAGTAAAGAGCTGCAAAGACATTTAATGGCTTGGAGCATCTGACACCTGAGGAGAGGCTGAGACAGCTGGGACTATTCAGCCTGCAGAGGAGAAGACCCAGGGTGGAGTAGGGAGGGGAGTCTTATCAATGCTTGTGAAATGCCTGATGAGGCGAGGAAAGATCACTGAGTTGGAGTCTTCCCATTGGTGCCCCGTGAGAAGGCAACAGGCAATGGGCACAAATTGGACATCTGAACATAAGGAAAAACTTCCTTACTCTAAGGGTGTTCAAAGACTGGAACAGGCACCCAGAGAGGTTACAGTCTCTGTCCTTGCAGACAGAATCATAGAATCATCTAGGTTGGAAGGGACCTTTAAGATCACTGAGTTAACCATCAACCTACTACTGCCAAGTCCATCACTAACCCACGTCCCTCAACACCATGGCTACACCTCTTCTGGATACCTTCAGGGATGGCAATTCCACCACGTCCCTGGGCAGCCTCTTCCAATGCTTGACAACCCTTTTGGTGAAGAAATTTTTCCTAATATCCAATCTAAACCTCCCCTGGTGCAACTTGAGGCCATTTCCTCTTGTCCTACCACTTGTTACTTGGCAGAAGAGACCAACCCCCACCTTACTACAACCTCCTCTCAGGTAGCTGTAGAGAGCGATGAGGTCTCCCCTCAGCCTCCTTTTCTCCAGGCTGAACAACCCCAGTTCCCTCAGCTGCTCCTCATACTCAAAACTTACTGAACACAGCCACGAGTAATCTGCTCTAGGTGACTCTGCTCTGGGCACTGGGGTTGGACTAGACAATCTCCAGTGGTCCCTGCCAATCTCAACCACTCTCTCATTCTGTGAATAAAAGAAAAATTAAAAGTGCACAACAAATTAACATGCAAAAAGTATGTGTGTATATATATATGTGTGTGTGTGTATATATATGTTAGTTACCTCCCACAATAGCCACGAACAGCTTATAATGAGGGATGTGAGAATCATTATGAGCGGCCTGTGGTTGAGCAAGAATTAGGAGCTCGTGGTCTCGGGAGTTTCAGGTTTGTGCTCTTAGGAATTTCTTTCCGATTCTGATTCTTCAATTTGTGTGAAACAGCCAAAATTTATAATCATGAAACTGTCAAAACGATCAGGGCCACAGCCATCATAAATTTGTGAAAGCTGACAACACTGGATATTACTCATTCTATTGGCAACCATTCTTCTAAATGCATTAAAACACCTTCAAGCTGCTTAAAATCACCCTACAGATGAATAAAACCTTGAAAACCATCTATATTTTGTTTCCATAAATGATAGCATACACTTAACAGGTGTGCTTTCTGTACCCAAAGACACTATTAAAATATTGTCAAGTTTACAGGTATCAGGAAATATCAAAATTAAAGTTGCTTGCCGAAACTTAGTTCGGCATCCATGCACTAAACTCCAGTCTTATTAAAAAAAAAAAAAAAAAAAAACAACAACAAAAAAACCAAACAAAAACCCAACGTGGAGAAAATAAAAACAAAGAGGAAAGAAGTCATCTCATTCTCTCCTACTTCTCCAAGTTAGTGTTATCTGTATCTAAGCTTCTGTCCAGTGTGGTCTTGCCTAAATTCTTTTGAAAAAATTCTCATAATGAATACTGCACAACCTCCCTAAAGATCACGCTTGAACCTCATCTTGTGCCCCAATGGACATCCAAATGGTCAGACCTCTTGCCTTTTGCTCTGCTTCCCCCAGCTGTGGCTGACAGATCTGAGGAATGGAAGTCAAGAGAAAACCTCCCCCACCAAAGCTGACATTCTCCTCTCCATGCAAGGTGGGTGGTAGTGCACACTCTCCAGTTACTACAGAGAAACCACATCCCCCAGTATTACTGAGAACTCAGCTACCCCCATTGACATTGTATGAGTATTTTGGCTTTAAATAGAAACCTATTCCAGTGTCAAACTACTCTTTTCAGGAGATTATTATTCCTAACTTTTGCCACTGGCCTTTACTTCCTGACACTTAAGAAGTTTATGCCCTTTCTCTTTGTAGCATCCCTTCCCGTACCTGGAGACTGCTTCCACGTCTTTCTTAGTCTCCTCTAGTTTGAGCAAACTACTCTTTCCACATTGTACTTTTTCTAGACTTCCAAAGATTCTTGTTGCTTTTCCCTGGAAGACTCTCCCGTGGGCTCAAACCAAAAAGCGATGCCCGAAACTGATGAAGCCCAAGCAACGTGGAGCAGAGTGAAATTATCATGTGACATGTTTAAATATGTCCCTTCTAACTATACATCCCAGAAGAATGATTACCCTTATTGCAACAGCACAGTGCTACTGACGCATGTTCAGACTATGATTCACCTAAAAATCTGGGATCCTTTTTTCTAGAGTTATTGCTATTTTGTATTTATGTAGGGAACCATCTAATCTAAGCAGAGTACTTTGCATTTGCCCTTTTAAACAGCATTATTTCTTTTACGTTGTTTCTCTAATTTTTCTAAGCCATTTGAAATTCTAAATTTATTCTTCACAGAACTTGAACCCTCTCCCAGCCTGGTACTCTCTGTAAAATTAATAAATGTACTCTCTATGCCATCATCATCCAAGTCATTAACAAAAAAAAGGCATAATCACATTTGGTTTTTTCCACTGCACTGCTGCCTTTGTCAATGCGTAGAAGGAAGGTGCTCACTGGATAAGAAGCTATTCAGTTTTTTTGTCTGACCTTCCTCTCTTGAGCTTTAAGTATGAACCTAATGTTTCTCCCATCCTCAATTCCTCCTCCCCCATATTTAAGTGCCTCTCAATCATCCTCTCCTACTTCTCTCGCAAACTCCTAGTCCCACTTGGCCTCATTCCACCCCAAGAGCTTCTAGTGCCATTCCACTGTCTCCCCAAGCTGTTCCCATTTGTCCTCTCATTTCAAGTGCTTTCACAGAGATACTGCTAACTCACCTCCTCGTTCCAACCTTCCCCTTGCCCACTCTACTCCAGTCCCCTGGTTTCATTCATCCTGTCACTACAGAACGAGCATGGGAATAACAAAGCCATTGAGTGTTTTCCTCAGTCCAAACTCCCTGTTGTCCACTTCCACTGATCACTCTCACCATAGTCCAGTGGTGGAACAAGCACACTCGCTGCTCTGTGGTGCTGGTGCATGTGTCCAAACAACAAAAAGGGCAAAGCATGTCTTGAACAGGTAGAATCACTGGAGATTTTTACATACTAATATTGAAGTTGATACCTAATGTAACAGTAGACCTTACCAAGTATCAGGTTTCTTATCCATAATCCACAGCCACCCCACTACAGCATCATGTATAGTGGAAGGGACCTTTGGAGGTCAATTTGTCCAACCTCCTGAAAGAGCAGGTCTTACCAGAACAGGTTGCTTTTAGGCACTTGTCCAGTCAAGTTCTGAACATGCACAACGATGGTGATTTCAGAACTTCTCCAGGCCCCACTCCCATGTTTGAACACCCTCATGGTAAATATTTTTGGGGTCTATCTACCAGCGTTTCCAATAAAGTAAAACATCAAAATTTATTTATCTGCTATCATATACTGGTATAGGACAGCAGCTAAATGCAATTTAGAACAAGCAAACAAATTAAAAATACTATGTTATCAACACCATGCTCCTTTTCTGGAAAGCTAGATAGTTTAATACTACCACATGTATAAAGCTTTCTTATATTCCTGTTAGTAGTACTCTAAACATTGCAGTTCTCGGGTATTTTCTAAACAATGTTCTTTTAAATGTTTCCTCTGAACGTCACTGGGTAGGCAAAATCTGAGCTTCTCAAAGGAATGTGCTACTAGCTTTGAAAAAAATCAATTTCTGTCCGATACAAACCAGGTATTAGTTCTCTCTCTCATCCCAAGAAAATGCAGGTATGGGTTGGTATCATTAAGGAACTGGATTTCCCATCTCAGCATATTTCCATTCCTCCCCTCCTCCCTCGATCAACCACCTCACACAGGCAAGAATTCAAAGTTGTCATTATTTTGGTGTGGTCGTCCCACAATTGCTCCTTAGGGATTTATCCTGTCTTTTATGACTACTTAAATAGTCACCAGAAAGAAAGACAAGGAGAATAGAACTAACAGAACAAAGAATGAAAAGACAAAAATTTAAAAAAAATCTTTAATTGCCCAAAGAATGATGTTGGGAAGATAATGAACAAGAACTTAAAGCAATCCTGCAGGAAGATACATTCAACCTATCTAGTATTAGTGAAGTTGGTGGGATGATTCACATGAATGTAATGCTAGAAATCAAGAGATACAACCTATTTAGAAAGAGCAACAATGGAGAACAAATGGCACTGTGTGCCAAAAATGTCACTGCCTGTTTCTGAGTCACTGACAACAGAAAATCATATCTTAAGAAATAAAGTACAAGTCAGGATACTAGCTGGGGTCTGTTACAGATAGGAAACCTCACATAGCATGGTGGTTAAGCATCTATTGCATCTTGTTGGAAATAAAAGTTTCATTATCACAGTGGACATAACACCAAGTGAGATAACCTGGAGCTTTCATGCTGCCATTATCTGAACATGCTTGAAATTTCTAAAAATTGAGGACAATTTCTTATGCTGAGAATTGTTAAATCCAACCCAAGGGAAAGCTGTGTTCGACTTCATCCAGACAGATAACAAGTACCCCACTGTGTCAAAGAGAACAAATACAGAACAAAGACCGTTCCTGCCCCCAGGTCTCAGATTCAAAGGACATATTCCCAAACACATCTTTGCAATACGACTTAAGCGGTCCTACCCCCTACCCCCGCTACCCCCTCAGCTGTGCCGACAGAACTGTTTGTGGCAGTGCAGCATAGCAAACCAGTTCAGGGAATCAGATCTGAGTTAAACCGGAACAGGGACCTGATCTGAGTTAAAACTACCTTTCTTTCTCCAACCACCACCTCCCTCTTTTTTTAAAAAAAAAAAAAAAAAGTATACCTTTAACTTAACAATTCTCAGATTTGGTTCATTACCTGGTACAACTGAGATGACAGAATGAGGCAGGAACATACGGCTGCCACCTGGAAATTTTTTAGCCTGACTTGCTGACATCAGCAAGAAAGAAATACAGACAAAGCAAAAGGAGTCGTCAATAAACAATCATTGTGATAGGCAATATTTTATTCTTCCAAATTTCAAACTCTGCTATTCCAAAATACAAACATTTAAAACAAAGTGTAAGAAACCTCCACTAACTTTTGACTTATTGCCTAGCTCGTATCAAACATGAATTTGCATTTGTTGATTTTGATGGCTCTGCTTGCTCTGAAATACTTCTCCTTGGCTTGGAGATGTGCAGCTATGTTAACAGTCTTGCAGCCTGGGAGTTATCAACATACAGATACCCAATTCCCAGGTGTTCAGAATTTATTTCACAAGACTTAATTGTATGCTTCAGTGGGGAGATACTCTTTCAGTACATGGACTATTATTCTTCAAGAGAGATACAGACTGTGTGCATAAGCACACCTATTTATCCCTCATTTCACCGTATTTCCATAATGCCTTTATATAATGGCTCTTTCACTACCAAGCCTTCCTATTAACATATTTCTCCTTTGAAAATACTTCCAGTTTTGTTTTTGACTGTAGTGCCTGTTTTTATTTAAATCTAGTCCACTTACGCAACATTTTATTTCTTCAGATAGGTTTAAAACATACACGTTCTGCAAGAGGAATTACATGCTCATTTGTTAGAAAAAAAGCTGGATGTTTTCAAGGTTGCTTGGCTATACTCTAGTGTTTAGGACAAGAAAGAAGAAAGCAAAGAAACAATATGGTTTAGCATCTTCTTCAGTTAAACAAGGAGACTGAGATTTGCATGTATTTTACACTAATGGTGCTATGCATAAATATAGCATTCACTCAAACATGCATGTCAAGGCTTTGTGAAGCCTGGCTTGCAGAACTTTAAAAGAAACCATAACCACTATGTTACCTGTTGGCTTGGTCTTTGATACAACATTCAAGACAACCTGGAGTGTACCCGGCACACTGACTACATGATGAATCAGAATTGCCTTGTCCATCTTCTCAGATAAGCAGTTATTAGTCTATAAATCAAGACAGCTTTTCTTTCAGCACAGAGGCGTACAATGGCTGCAAAGTACCACTGAGCTACTAATTCCCAGCATATTGCAGAAATAAAACAAGAATGAGGTCCACTACGCCTGTTCCTAAGCCAAATCATACTTCAGTTACGGGATGATGAGAAAGAGGAGAACCCATTTTTCCTGTGTCCCACCAGGACCTTCCATCATGCATGCTGCACAAAGCTGACACGGCGAAGAAAGCTCAGTAGGCCAGCAGAGTATGTACATTGCAGCTGAAATGTCCAGAGAATTCAAAACAAATATCTTAAAAGATTTAATTGCAAGTGGAAAATGGCAACATATAAAGCTTATAATTCAGAAAAATCCAGACTAGATGTCTTGGGAAATAGTTCACAATTTCCAAAGCTATCTTCCTATTAAATTTCGTATTTCTTATCTACATCCCAGAGATGCCTAGGGGTACTTTAAGAGTAATCAAGAATATTTTCAATACAGTCAAAAATATTTTTCAGTATGCCCCTCAAAAAAAGGAATATTTAGCTTAAACTTTGACTTGAAATTGGCAGTAAACAAGAAAACTTCCTTATTAACAACTGACAAAAAACTACCAAAAAAATGCAGAAACTTGAACAATGTAATAAGAAGGGCCTAACTTTAAATACACAAGCATCAAGAAACAGGAACATTAACATTCAGGATCACAGAACGGTCTGGACCTGCGGCCAGACAACACCAGAACTGGCTAATTTGCAGTGCAATTGACAGTGTGTACAGCTAATTCTTGTTTTAACCATCATCTCTCTTTCTAGACATACAACAAAGAACATTTTCTTCCATTGCCTGCCTGAGAAAAAAAAAAACCTATTAGCTGACAGAAGAGTTTCCTAAATTTAACACCATACTAAGTATATTGATTCAGCTAATACTACAGTTGCTAAGACAATACTTATTTCAGGTAAGCAACAAAAATCAATGCTTCCAAGACTCAAATGTCTATGCAGCAGGCTTAGCACAGACTGGTCCCCTTCAACTTCTGCTGGGCAACAGGAAGCTGGAAGAATACAGAAACTACAGTAACTGTAAAGCAGAAACACCTACAATTAGCCTGATAGACCCCACAGAGTTCATCTTTCCTCTTCAGACACCTGCTCAACAGAATATAAACTGCAGTATCAGAGAGGTTTCATCGAGTTGGAAGTCGATAGTCTCCAGGAGAGTGTAACAGGAATTCAAGTAGTTACACGAAGACTGCACTAGCCCACAGAGCAGGACACCATCCTCACCAGCAGTATCATTAATAATTAACTCACAGGAGCAGACTACTCAGGAAACTGGTAGAGGGGCTTTCACCACAGTCAGTTCAAGTACAAGGTGACTCGAGCTGCAGATCCATGATCTGCTGAAGCCCATACCATAAAACACTTTCAGCCCTTCTCCTCCTTCCAGCCTCTCCTCTCCCAACCACAGTGCCACATTCCTTCTTATGATGGCACTCATGCTAGTGAGCGAGCTGATGCAACGAGAAAGGAGCATTTTACATCTCTAGCTCTGGATCAACTGGATCAGCTTCCTTACCTGGCTCACTACGCAGCTAGCTGATCTCTCACACAGCCAGGAGGGACGGGGCAGGGAGAGGAGCGCTGCCCCTTCCAGCAATGGGGATACACTGGGAGCAGGCCGTGAAACTGCACCCTGGGCACTCTGTAGCTGGAGGGGAACAACTTGTGGGTCCCAGCCTAGAAGCAGTCAGCCGTAAAACAAAAATCACTACCAAAACCGGCACTCGTAAGTATCTGATGGCAAGCTGAAAAGAAAGGTCAACGATTCTACAAAACTGAATGCTGTATCTTTTCACCTCCTGGAAAGACTTGGTCACGTTACACGAACGGTGGCAGGAATACTGTGAGCAGTTAAACATTAAGTTCTCAGAGTCCTCACTCCAAACTCTTCCTCTCAAAAATAAAAAACTGTGTATATAGACATAATGCACATTTTAACCACAGCACTTAAAACACTGAACAACATCCATGAAAAATAACCACTGTAAACCCATTAAGTTGTACTTCAGCAATTCCACTCAGAGCAAATCTGTGAAACCGATCTACAGGCTAAGTACATATATGTATAACCACATTTATAAAGAGAAAAAAATGTGTCTTCTAAGGCATAAAAAAAATTCATAGGGCAGCATTAAATTTCATAAGCAGATGTTTTCATGCCCACTGTTAACCAATTCGTTTCAGTAAGCGAGTGGAAAAAAATAAAAGATATCCATTCATTCTTTGTATGTATGCTTTACTTCAAAGAATTCCAGGAATCTATTGTAAATCTAAAAAACTCCTCAGTCACCACAGTACATTGTTCCCCAAAGGAACAGTGGGTCAAATTCAAAGTACCAGCAATAGAGTCGCATTCAGAACTTTTTCTATAGAGCCTGGAATGGACAAAACCTCCAAAGTCAGTGTTGAGTCTTCAGGGGGGGGAAAAAAAAAAACCGAAAAAAAAACCCTTGTGAACTTAAAAGAAAAGAGACCAACAGATAAATTCCCACTGAGTAATTATAAGGAGAAGCTCTCCCAAACATTAGCTAACTAGTATATAAAAGGCAATTCAGGAAAAACCATGGTCAGGTCAACTAGCAGATTAACATGTAGTCATAATTGGCTACAATCGCTGAAAAAGCAATCTGAAGAAAACAAGACAAAATCCAGGCACTGGTGAGAAAACTCCAATAATTAAAGGTATTTCAGAAAGGCAGACAGCACTCTGAGCGTGCACTATGCTTCTGAAATGATGATGCCCTTGTCCACCTCCAGCTGCTCAGTACTGTTGGCCTGCTGGAAGTTTTCATCTCACTCCTACACCTACCAGCACCTGCTAACCTATTTCAGACAAAAAGAGTCAGGTCAGCTTAAACACTATAAATGTTACCTATGTCTTAACCCACCACGTTTCGACTGAGGCGGGCTGGGGAGTGCCCAGACTAACACCAAGGGTGGCACATTAGACCTCCAGCAGACAGGCAGGCAGTGAGTAATGGCAGCGACTTCAGCAATGCATACAGCCGTCACCTGGGGCTTGTCTCTAGAGCTACCCTGTGAAGAACAGTACTCTTGCAAGCAAAGAATGATTATTATTTTTTTTTGAAAGAAAGTGAAATAATACCTGAAACACTCAGAACACCAGATCTGTTCAATTCCAAACCCAGAGGAGCATGTAAAGACATGCTTCCTGTATTTCACACTGGTATCACGCTGTGATATGCTCTAAGCCGTTAAGTATCTTCAATTGCTAAGATTTTAGTTTTCCCTACACAAAAGCATTTTTACCTTTTCCTACATAATTACAAAATACCTAAATTTAACATCTTGCGGGCGTTCTCTAACCAATATGCTATTAATCAGGAAGCTTTGCCATGGGTAACATAACACATTACCACCCTCTTTCACCCACAGCCTCATTAACAATTCCAAGAAAATATTAGCAATTACTAAAAGGACCCCACCTTTTTACTGTACTAGTGGTATTTACGCTTCTTCAAAGGCAAATATTGTCACCACCCGACTCTATGGTGTCACCAAACCACTGTGCGACCAAAGATGGCCAGTTAGCTTTGTAATTGCTGTTGTCATGGTTTGGGCTGGGCTGGCCACCAAAATGAACGACAGATGCTCTCTTTTACCTCTCTCCCCTTCAGAGAAGGGAGAGCATCTCCCTTCAGAGGAGAGGAGAGAAAATGAGAGAGAGACTTATGAGTTGCAAAGAAACTAAACTACTTTAATGAAATATTAATAATAAGAGACAGATAATAATATCAGTAAGAAAATAATGACCTATATACAATATATACAAAAACAGCATCAAGCTCCCAGGATGACGATCACATCACCAGCAGGCACCGGGAACATCCCAGACTGGACTCTGCAGCAGATGGGAACTGGAGTCAGGAGCACACGGATGGGAGTTAAAGGCAGACGAACAGAGTCCTCCTGGACACCGGCCCTTGAAGAAAGAAGGCTGACCCTTTGATCCCTCAGCTTTTATACTGAGCATGAGGCAGATGGGATGGAATACCCTGTGGGTCAGGTTTGGGTCACCTGTCCTGTCCGCTCCCCCCCGCAGGTCTGACCCCTCTACGTTTTTCCGCTTCCCACCCTCCAACAGGGCAAGTAACAAAGTTGGCTGCCCTTGGTTGTGATAGCAACAGAGATAAACAAGAGCCTCTCTGCATCCCATTACCTGGTATTAACTATAAATGTCAGGCCTTATCTCTGCTAGAAGTGGACGCTTTCTGAAAAATATGCTGTTAATTTCAGAGAGTCAAAGCAGCTTAACTGAAGTGTAAAATGCCTGAAAATTGGTTCCGTTTTACCTCAAACCAGGACAGCTGTCAATTTTATAACACCTCTTTTGCCGATGATAGCATGTCCTGACAAAGGAATGTTACCTGCTTATTCAAACTTACGACCTCAGCCAAAAACTTCATGCAGTAATAGTGTAAAGTGGATGCTGCAGTTTGTGAAGATTTGTTTAGCTGGCCTACATGAGGCTGAGCGACTTGGCTCATGTAACACCGCAGTTAAAAGTTAACTATCTGGAAGGAAACTGTACATTCGCTATCAGAAGCTTCAGTACTTAGCTTTGAAAAAAAAAAAAAGAAGCCAACATTCTGTCAAAAAGCAAAGTGTGTGGTTTTTTGAAAGGAAATACAAGTGCGCAACATTTGACGTTTTACAATAATGAATTTTGAGTTATCTCATTGCCAAACCAAAACCCACTAACGGTAATAATTTAGACTGAAAAATTATCTCCCTACATTTACGTCCAGGTAACTCAGAAGTGGCAAATACTTCACGCAGCTTTCTACGCTGCCAGACCAACTATGAGAAACTTCGCTCCCAAAAGAAGTTTTCAGCCACATATAACCAGGAAAGCAAAACTCAAAACAAAAATTACCACTCGAGCCCAGCTATGTCATTAAGTCGGGAGAATTATCCTCACACAGTAACTTTTTGTCATTTACGACTGTAGGGAAAGCTTGCACCAGGTAACAGGGAAAACCGACAAGTCCCGTTCTGTGACAGCACCAGAAAGCTGCAGGAAGGACTGTGACCATGCATGTCGGGAAAAAAAAACCCCAAAAAACCAACAAAAAAAACAGCTTTAAATTATTTAGAAAACTAGAAATTATCGTTACCCTCTGTTTCTGGCTCGTTCACCACTCTCGATACAGAAAGCACCTCAGACACGTGTAGCCAAGCGCTGTGACCAGCAGGGCCGGCCCCGGGGCGAAAGTGACGCTGTGGCCTCGTCCTCCCTCTCTCCGTCCCCCCCAATTAACAGGGGTTTTATCTACTTTTAAACCCCGTCCCGCGGCGCGGAGAGCCCGGAGGCCCGGCACACGCCACCGCCGCCGCCGCCGCCCCGCTGCAGGCCCGAGGCTGCCGACACGTCAGGCCGGCGGGCCCAGCGCCTTCTCCCTGGGCAGGGCTGCGGGGAGGCCGGCGGCCGCCCCCGCCGCCACCCGCTCGCCGCGGGGCCGCTGGCGGGACGCAGGCCGGCCGGCCGGCCATCCCCCTCCCGCCTCAGCGGGCCCGCCGCCGCTCCCCGCGCCCCCCGTCCCGGCGGGCGGCTGCCCGGGGCCAGGGCCGGGCCGCAGCACGTACCTGACGCCCGTGACCAGCAGGGCGGGGCAGGGCGGGGCGGGGCAGGCCAGGGCGTGGCGTAGCGGGGCGGGGCGCAGCGCGGCGTGGCGCCGTCACCGGGGGACGCGCGGCCGCTCCGGCTCCTGCCGCTGCACGCGGCGCCGCCCGCCCCCCTCTGGCTCCACTTCCGGGGTTCGCGCGCGGCGACGTCAGTGCCCGGGGGCGCGGCGGGGAACCCGGAAGTGGAGCGGGAATGGCGCCGGCCGTGGCCTTGTCCCCTCGTCGTGCCCCCCGGCTCCCTCCGGCCTCGGCTTCCCCCGAGGAATCGGGTGCTTGAGCAGCTCGGTCGGAATAACGTCAGGGCCCCGCTGTCGCCGCGGGGGAGGTGGCGAGGGGCCCCGGGCACCGCTGACACGGACCGGGCGGGTAACGGTGCTGCTGGCGGGCCTCGTTGGGAGCACTGCCATTTTTCCAATTTGGTAGCTTAGGAATTGGTAAAAAGAAAAGGTTTGGGATAAAATTGTTCAGGCATCTTCAGAAATTGATGAGGATGGTGTTGGCGTTGGCCTAGGCTAAAACACCGACTGCCACGAGGAGTCCCAGCAGCCTTGCCCTGGCATCACAGGAAGCACGTTGAGTTTCATTTCATGCCTTGCTCCCTTGAAAAGCTTTCCAGATTTGGTCAAATGACTGCTGAAAACCTGCACTCTGCAGGTGGTGGGTGGAGGTTTCCACCTCTCCTGTCTCCGGGGGCACAGGAAGGCTGCGAGCTGTTCCTGCCCCAAGGATGACCGGGACGGGTGGTGTACTGTGCATGCAGCTGAAATGTTCCACCAGCTCTTAGCTCCCGGTCATCACTGGTGGCCATGTCCACCGAACCAGAGCCACGGACAGGTCTGCGTGGGAGAAGATGAAACATTCCTCATCCCGGTTGCTCCCAGATGCTCTCTCCGTTATGACCAAAAGCAGCAAGCTTGTATGTTTTGGTCTCCATGGCTTTCTGCAACACCCAAGGAAGGAATAAGTGAAGTATTTTTCTTCTTCAGTGCAGAAGATATTATAATGTCTTGGAGAACTTGTCTATTTACATTTTACAAATTATGATTGGTATGTTGAGTTGATCTGCTTGTATTGAGATGTAATTTTCCCTCTATTTCCTGTATTAGAAAAAAGCAGTGCTTAGATGTCTGTCTTTTGATGAGACATTTGGGATGCCGTACGACAGTGCTGTGATTGAGGTCTAGCCCACCAGCTCTGGCTATTATCTGTAGCAGAACTGAAGAACTCAAGGTTGGGGGAGGATATCAAGGGACTTGTTTAATGAACATTTTTTGGTAACTGCATTGATTTAAGCAACCCTGCCCTCTCAAAGTTCATGCTCTCTCTCCGCAAGTAGTGCTGGCTTGCAAAGTGAAGCTGGTTAGGACCAGTAGTCAGTGTATTTGGTTGGGTTATTTTTAATTTGGATCCATTTCTTCATCTGCTTCACCATCACTCTCCGTGTCCTGCAGGCCAAACGGAAAAAAAACTCAAAATCCAAACAACAGCAGAAATGAACCAGTAGAACACAAGCATCAGAAACAAGTTTCAGGGGCAGCTTGCATGAGCAGGACAGCTAAAAATGGTGCCTGTCTATGATCTTGACACAGTCCTTCATAATTACAGATCCAGGGAAGTATTCAAGGAGGAAAAGTTTATCAAAACAAGGGGCAGGAGGGTAGTGGTTTTGAAGATGTTTGACCAATGAAGAACTATTGACCATAAATTTGAAGCTCTTCGTATCACAAAGAGGAAGCAGGTTGAAAGGGGAGGTCTCCCAAGTCTTGTTAGAGGACTGACCCCAAAATTCTGAATATCAGCAGTGAAGAGGTATCGAGGGTAGTGTGTGATAAATAGTTGTTTGCTGGAAGCTGGGTTTTTATTTTGTGTTTGCGTGTAGCACTGGCGAGTTCTGGTGTCTTTATAGACTTCTGTGATCTACAGTAATACCAGTAATAGGCTGACACTAGCAAAAACACTAACCTGCATGCTTATTGTTGTACCCAAACAAATGGAGTGTTTTGATTCTTTTCCAAAATCTGTGTCTGTTTTCTTCTTCAGTCTTCTATCCCTCCTAATGCTGTAGCATTCATAGATGGCTATGGATGCGTGTTTTAGACCTGGTTAGTCATTGCTTGTTGAATGTCCAGTAAGGTTCTTGAGTTCATAGTAAGTCTGCATAACATTTGCCTAGAAAAGGTGCTGTAGAACATCAGATGTGTTAAAAGTCAGGTACGCATTGTTTTCAGTTGAGCATCCAAGATTATTAAAACTGCTTTGCCTTAATTTCAGAGCCCAATTTAAGCAAAAACATCATTTACTTATGTGGATGATGTGCAGGTAAGTTAAAGTTTGAAACACTCATGCAGTAGAAATGAGGCCCATAAAACATCTTCAAAAACTAGGGGTTTACCCGTACCTGGTAAATGGAGCAGCATTTCAAAGAACATAGAGCACAGCGTTGAACTGTTGGTTATTACATTAGCACTATTCATCCCGTGTAGCATATGAAACAACAGTCCCCTGTAAAAAGAGTATGTGGTCACATAATTAAAACTGTCTTGGGCTGCATGCTAGCGTGTCTCGAGTCTGTAGGAGGTTACAGACCTAGTTAAAACTGATGGGTGGGTTCAGCATTCATTTGTTACGTTGTCCTTCAAATCTTGATAGCCTTCATGACTATAAAGGAGGTGTATGGAACATGAAGAGGTTAAAACTACATAGAAAAACCATCCTTTTTGTATAAATTCTTTCCAAATAAGCTGTATCACACAAACTCGTACCCAGCTGGGATGACTGCCCTTAGACTGCCCAGTTACTCAATACTGTGCAGAGTTAGATTAGATTTAGACATACTTGTGGACACAGACACGAATAGAAAGGGTGGTAAGTTGCAGAGTGGTGCTACCTGGAGCAGGTCATGTAATTGCAGTATGATCTCAATCTCTTAAACAAGAGTAGATCAACACCCTGATGTATCTAAACTGAAGTAAAGGAACTGATTCCCCTTGGGGAATATTATTGAACGTGGGGATGATGATAATTCAGACCAGAATTACCTGCTGAGGTGGATGTGGAGTGGCTAAGGAGGAGACTGCAAAAGCCTAAGCTGAAAGGCTGTTGTCAGGTAGGAGATAAATGACCAGGAGCACTCTTTGGGGGACTGTGATTAGGTTTTGGACATAATATGTGCAATATAGTCATTAATGAGACAGAGATAAGTATTTGATGTGCATCCATGAAATTTGCAGATAACACTGAGTTGAAAGGTATGAGTAATGATCGTCTTGACTAGAGTGAAAGAAATGGGATGAAATTTAACAGCATAAAGTTCACAGGCACTGAAAGAACAGGAAGCCTTTGCTATGAACTCATTAGGTAGGGTAAATGAGGAGGAAAGAGATCTCTTTTAGGGACATTAAGATTTCTTGAAGACCTCACGAGACCTGATTTTCTGTGTCGTGTCACAATAGTTAAGTCAACAGTCAGATGGTCACGAATCTGCAGGAGAGAGGCAGTTCTCTTTTTTCTAGTATGAACTAGACATCTATCATGTTTGCCTGGACTTGATCCCTAAAGTCCTTGCTGTTACCATGCCTTTGTTTTTTCCCCTCCCAAAATATAAATAATAAAACACAGGCCAGAGACTGTGTTCCTTTCCCATGAAACAATTAGGAAATTGAATTTGAAAGTGAGGGAGTTTCAAAGAGAAGAATTGTCAACTGCTAGTCATGTGAAGTAGCAGCGACACTGCACTGAAAACAGTGCAGAGGGGAGGAAAAAAAACAACTCAGAAGCAAGACCTAGAGACTTTCAAGAAAGCCACTAAACTAATAATACCTTGGCAGGAAGAGGCCTGGGATGCCTTGGGAAGGTGAGATAAGCAGCCCAGCCAACTGATGGAGGAGGCACCGACCAGGGCGAGTGGCTCTGCGAGTGTCTGTCTGCGGCGCAGAGGTGAGAAAAGCTGTTCTCAGCGAGGACTGCAGCCTGCATGACAGAGCATGGAATTTTCAGTGCTGTCAGTATGAAAATACTGGGGTTTTTTACATTTAGAGGCAAACAATATAACTCAAAAGAACTGGATCGAGCACAGGAGAAGTTATTTTAAGACTTCATCATCATATCTAAAGAGGAGCACACCAGGGGAACCAAATATTTGTCGCGTCTATGACAAGTGATCATGGTCTGAAGACAGTTCTTATTACAGTGACATAAATACTGCTTTAACAAGGCTTATTTCAAATGGCTGAAAAAAATGTCACGTCTCATCAACTCAAAAAATTGAACAGAAAAGCTGAATGAAAATATTATGAATGAAACCATATTGAACCCCAAAACGCTGTTTAATACTGTAGCTTAGTGGAAAGAGGGAAGAAGTTCTTAAGGACATAAATATAAATGCAGCATAAACAGTCAAAAAGGGAATTTCGTAATGGATACCAAGGAAACCAGAAATTATTTGAAACTTAGGTGAGAAAAGAGTCAAAGCATAAAGGGGAACAAAAGCTGCAAAATGCAGTATTTTTTTATTCCCATTAATTCTTTACAGTGTGCTCCTTGTTGCCCTAGATTTTATTTGTTTCTGTTGATATTACTTATATTTTTTGTCTTTTTAAAAGCTGCCTGCAAAACTTCAACTGGCACAAAGACACTGAAACAGAAAGCAAGATAGGACAAGAAATTCAGAATGACAGAAGGCGCCTTGTCTTTTTTTTCTCTTTTTTTTTTTTTTTAATACCACCCGCTCACAATTAAAACTTTATCTCCTCCAGATGACACACAGAAGGTGGGCAGGATTTTAGAAGCAGCTGATAGATGATTGTAGCAAGTAGGATGTCTGATTTTAATAGCTATCCTGCAATGCAACTTTCATAAGCAGTTGTTAAATCCTCCTGTGGTTCAGCGCTGGTAGAACACCACAGCCCTTTCTTCAGAAGTACCTACGTTTCTGCTTTCAGCACCTGACAACGTGAAGCATTAGCGTCTTGAGTTCTCAGTCAGATTGCTGCTGGTTAAGAGCACGCTAAACCTCACACACGCGGTTCGCAACAGGGGCACCCAAGTGTGCTGAGGCTGATCACTTTTCTTATACATTTGCAGTAAATGTTTGTACCACGTGAGCTTTGCACTGAATCCTGAAATTGAAGGATACGATCCAGTATAGGATTCGTTTTCTGCAACAAAAAGATGCAAAGGGTATCACAGTAGAGAAGAATCACATTAAAAAAATACATCGTACTTCTCTGTCCTACTGACCATGTCATGTCACCTACTCTATGAAAATCTCAAGATACTGTTTAATGTCAAAGAATGTGTTTGCACAATAGAGGCCTCACTACTGAGCAACTTCAACCCAGCTCTTGTCACACACAGATCTGGAAAACATACCAACTTTTTTAAACTTTAAAAAATTAAACAATTCTTCATCAATGACAGCTGCTATTTCCAGAGGTTAAAAAGAAAAAAAAAAAAAGGCAAAGCCTTGTCATCTAGCAGTTTTATTTAAGAATAGCAACCTTTAGGATGTGTGATTCTTGGGAAAAGTTATCCCTGTGTCTTTTGGGAAACAAAAATTCCTTCTGAGGCTAAGCCCAAAAGAAAAGATAGTGGGAGAGAAAAAAAAAATCTCTTTAGAATTCCCTTTGTAGTTTCTTTTCATTTGTTCTTTTGGCTTGACATGGATGGAATAGGCTTTTTGTGTACTGTGTATGGTGCATAAATACAGAGAATGCATTTCATGAAAAATAAAAATATGTTAGCTTTCCTGACAAAGATGATGTGTTGCCTTTTGAGAAGAACTTTTCACAAGAATTAAATTAGAAAGCTTAAAAAAAAAGTGAAATACTGAAAACTGATGAAAACCCAACACTGCTCTGGAGTACTCGGCAAGGCTGAAAAACCTCGCTTTCTTTTGGCTTGAAGGTTTTCTTTAATTCAAAATTCTTATTTGGCTTGTTTATGCCTAGAAGTTGTTTCTTATGTCTTATTCCTGGATAATTTATTTTGGTTGCTGCTATTGGGCCAAAAGTATGATACACAAATATTCTCAAATTTGTCTTCAGCAGTTTTTGCTGAAACTAGAACATACATAAATCTGTCATGACATTCACTCTTATGCTTCATTATATGTTCTTGAGAGTTTTTACAGTCTGTTATGTCTTTGTTTTTCACTTACTGCTTTTGCACTTATTGTAAAGATTAAATATATATGATCTATATCTCAATTTACCACTCCTAATTCTTTGGCGCTGTATAGATGTTCAAAGAAACGCCAGACTGGTATGAAAAGTTTTGGTGGGATGAAACAAAGATTGAAAGCAATGCTGTTGACAGAACTTTATGGTCTGTGTTCTACTATGTACTCTCTAGATATATAGGTTTATGATGTAAACTGTGCAAAGTTATTTGACTGCTGTTACTGTGCAAACAATTTAATTATACTTTGAATTTTGAAATATTGGATCTTAATATATGATTACGTGATTTATTTTTCCAAGAACGTACTTAGCATACCTATAATTTTTCGGTTCCAAACTATCAATCCCTCAACTCCACAAATGATTTTTTAATAAATTATGCATGTTAGACCAGATGACTGCTCCAGGGTATTATATAACTTTTTTAAAAATTATACAACTGTCATCTAAACAATTTGTGTACACATAAAATGGAAAAGCAAATACATGTACCTTTTCTGTTGTATCATTTAAGTGCACATTTTGGATCTTGAGTTGGAAAAATGAGATTCCTAAAAAGGCACAGCACATAAGATACCAGCGTTTTTTTCTGTTCTTCCCACTTCTAACCATAGAAGGAATACTATAGTTATCAGGGAGAGACCTGACAAAGCTGAACTAAGAAATCACGTTAACGATACACCATTTTAGTACAGAGATTTAGACTGAATTAAGTCCTATAGTGCACATAGCCATGATACGCACTTTGTAAAAAGACTAAACTCTCAAATTGCTGCTGCTACTGGCAGCTACAGTGACTTTATCAATGCCCAAACTACTTAAGCAGATTGTAACCATCATGTATTGACCAATGCTCAGTCCAGATGGAAAGAAACCAAAAAAGCAACAAAAGCAATAGAATTAACAATATAAACATAACAAAAACCAAACAATCCCTTTCCCTTCCTCTCCTCTAAACAAAACCAAAACCAAGCTACCAAGATCCTACAAAGCAAGTAGGTATGTCTCGCCTTGAAGCTTGTCAGATTGGAGGTGTGCCCACATGTCAAAGAGCATAGGGTTAAAATGCAAAAGCTTTAACCAAAAATTGTGTCACTGCTGGGCCTGGAGAACTGTTAATCTATATGCACTGGATGGTCTTTGAGACAGTTAATCCCTTTGTATGTATTTTGTACACTGCTGCATAAGGTGTGGTCACTGCCTCATCTGGAAAGGGCAGAAACGATTGTAAAACAGCTCAGCCAAAATTGGGGAAGGGTGAGAAGGGGAGGGAATGAAAATGAAAGGGTCGCAGGACTGATTGGGTTTGGGTCACAAATCCAAGAACTGCAGTAGGCACATACAGCACCTTTAAACCATGAAAAACTAAACCACTTCTCTGAGTCATCAGTGTGGAGGTGTCAGTGCTCTGATACCAAAGTCTGGGAGAGGTGCGGTCTTGCTTAGTAACGTTGATCAGGATCCTGCATAGTTGTCAGAAATAAAGAACAGTCTGCCGTGTTCTTCTTAATTACTTGTCTGGAGAGAAGAGGAGGCCAGATGATTAACATTACATATTTGCATTGCATTAATGCAACAATCTCCATCAGACTGTCCATGAAGTGGATGGGCACGTGTGAAATTTGGAAGCCATAACTAGAGTAGAAACTGTTGCTCTTTGAAGAGACCTAATCCATTTGCCTCTGAAGAAAGTTTTCATAGCGCATGTCCAGCTGTCAATTTCCTGAAGTTAATACATACCTGCAGGTAGGATCCCTGCCAAGATTATTTCATTCCCAAAGCCACATCTGTTTTACTGTAGAAAGTAATTTGTTTGCTAGTCCATATGCCAGAATAAAAACCACCTGCCATTTCAACCTCTTACCTCCCCAATGTTCCTTCCATTCTTTAGAGGGAAATCATGATCTTAATCTACATAATAAAACCCATTTAAGACATGTTTATTATATAGAATGGAAGATACCAATAAACAGTCCAGAACATAAGCAAACAATTCCTTAAAGGTGTTATTTCTGGAATATACAGAGAGGTGAAATTCCAAGTGGAAATGACTACTGCATTTCTTGAATGATAACCTTGCAGGTGGTTAGTTTGAATTTTACATTTATTAAATTCTTGGTTCTCTAAGATGCTGTATCAGGTTTGAGAAGGCATCGGCTTTATTGATATGTAAATAGGTGTTTGTAGGTTGTGAACACAGATGTGCTATGGATTTCCAAATGTAAATTAGAAGTTCAGAGAACTTAGAGGAAATAAAACCTGGGACAAAATACATTAGTTTAAGTAAAAATCATAAATAACTCACAAACAGCAATGCATACAAATACCTCCCACTATCCCAGGTAACACAGGCAGCTTAGAACAATGGAAAAACATAGATATTATAAAATGCATGTGGAACATTAGGAGAAGTATTCATACAACTCTAAACGTGAAATAATTACCCATAGAGGATCTACACTGCTTTAAGTCTCTATGACAGTTTGTCTAGAAAATGAATTATCTACCCATGTATAACTGAGTGCCAGCAGTACCCACATCCTCAATTATAACAAACATTAACGAGTAAGTTCTTCAAGGATGCCTGAAAGAAAATGTTGAGCTGGAAAATAAAACAGTCAAGATGACACATGAAGAGCTATGTGACACTATTTCTTTATTGTCCTGGTTTGAGCAACACAAAATTAATGTCTGTCCACTGCTGGAGTGCACAGCTTCCTACTGATACAGAATCATAGAATCATAGAATGGTTTGGTTTGGAAAGGACCTTAAAGATCATCTAGTTCCAACCCTCTGTCGTGGGCAGGGACACCTCCCACTAGACCAGGTTGCTCAAAGCCTCATCCAACCTGGCCTTGAACACCTCCAGGGATGGGGCATCCACAGCTTCTCTGGGCAACCTGGGCCAGGGTCTCACCACCCTCACAGTCAAGAATTTCTTCCTGAGATCTCATCTAAAGCTCCCCTCTTCCAGTTTGAAGCCACCACCCCTCGTCCTATCACTACGTGCCCTTGTAAAAAGTCCCTCTCCAGCTTTCTTGTTGGCCCCCTTTAGGTACTGGAAGACCTTGATAACGTCTCCCCAGAGCCTTCTCCTCTCCAGGCTGAACAACCCCAGCTGTGTCAGCCTGTCTTCATAGCAGAGGTTCTGCACTCCTCTGACCATCTTCATGGCCTCCTCTGGACCCGCTCCAACAGATCCATGTCCTTCGTGTGCTGAGGACTCCAAATCTGGATGCAGTACTGCAGGTGGGGTGTCACGAGAGCAGAATACAGGGGGAGAATCCCCTCCCTTGCCCTGCTAGTTGCACTCCTTTTGATGCAGCCCAGGATACAGTTGGCTTTCTGAGCTGTGAGTGCACATTGCTGGCTCATGTTGACCTTCTCATCAACCAACACCCCCGAGTCCTTCCCCTCAGGGCTGCATTCTTGGCCCAGCCTGTGTTTATGCTTGGGATTGCCGCGACCCAAATGCAGGATCTTGCACTAGGCCTTGTTGAATTTCATGAGGTTGGCATGGGCCCACCTCTCAAGCCTGTCCAGGTCCCTGTGGTTGGCATCCCTTCCCTCCAGTTGACTGCACCACACAGCTTCGTGTCCTCAGCAAACTTGCTGAGGCTACACTCAATCCTGCTGTCTGTGTCACTGACAAAGATGTTAAACAGCACTGGTCTCAGTGCCGAGCCCCGAGGAACACCATTTGTCACTGGTTTCCACTTGGACATCGAGCTGTTGACTGCAACTCTTTGAGTGCAGCCATCCAGCCAATTCCTTATCCACTGAGTGGTCCATCCATCAAATCCATGTCTCTCCAATTTAGAGACAAGGATGTCGTGCAGGACAGTGTCAAATGCTTTGCACAAGTCGAGGTAGATGATATCTCTTGCTCTCCCCTTATCCACCAACTCTGTAATGCTGTCATAGAAGGCCACCAAATTTGTCAGGCACAATTTGCCCTTAGTGAAGCCCTGTTGGCAGCCACTGGTCACCTCCTTATTTTCCAGGTGCCTTAGCAAAGTTTCCAGGAGGATCTGCTCCGTGATCTTGCTGGGCACAGAAGTGAGACTGACTGGCCTGTAGTTCCCCAGGTCTTCCTTTTTTCCCTTTTTGAAAATGGGGCCTACGTTTCCCCTTTTCCAGTCAGTGAGAACTTCACCAGACTGCCGTGATTTTTCAGATATAATGGAAAGCAGCTTAGCAATTTCCTCCACCAGTTCCCTCAGTACCCACGGATGGATTTCATCAGGTTCCATGGACTTGTGTACCTTCAGGCTCCTCAGCTGGTCTTGTACTTGATCTTCACCTACATTGGGCAGTTCTTCATTCTTACAGCTCCTGCCTCTGCCTTCTGCGACTTGGACGTTGTGGTTAGAGCCCTTGCTGGTAAAAACCAAGGCAAAAAAGTCATTGAGTACCTCAGCCTTCTCCATATCCTGGGTGACCAGGTCTCCTGCTTCCTTCCAGAGAGGGCGCACATCTTCCTTAGTCTTCCTTTCGTCACTGACATGCCTATAGAAATTTTTCTTGTTGCCCTTGATATCCCTGGCCAGATTTAACTCTATCTGGGCTTTAGCTTGCCTAACCTGATCCCTGGCTGCTCGAACAGTTTCTCTGTATTCCTCCCAGGCTGCCTGTCCTTGCTTCTACCCTCTGTAGGCCTCCTTTTTGCTTCTGAGCATGTCCAGGAGCTCCTTGTTCATCCATGCAGGCCTCCTGGCTTTTTTGCCTGACATCTTCTTTGTTGGGATGCATCGCTCCTGAGCTTGGAGGAGGTGATCCTTGAATACTAACCAGATTCCCTGGACCCCTCTTTCCTCCAGTGCTTTATGCCATGGAACCCTACCAAGCAGATCCCTCAAGAGGCCAAAGTCTGCTCTCCTGATGACTGGCTGAGTATAATCCTTGTATATTTTATATTGATATTGTGATCAATGTTGGTTCTTTTGTATTATTAACATTAATTATTTAGTATTATTTTATTAAATCTGTTTATATTTCAACCCCCGGGTCTCCTTGTTTTTTCCTGATTCCCCTTACCTGGTGGGGAGGGGTCATAGGGCGATAGAATAATTGTCTAAATGACAATAAATTTTTGTGGCTTCTTCAAACCATAACATTTATGAAGGCCAAATATCCAAAAGTTATTAGACTTTTTACATAGAAAAGACAGATTATGGGACAAAAAGTACAGTAGTTGGGTATTACGTAATTACAAATTTACCAAACTTGCTTGTGTAACCATGTTTCTGTCCTCTAGGGAATTCATCTAGGGACAAAATATATATGACCGTGTCATTAACAGTTATCTTAAGGAACACACATGAGTGCATTGGTAATCACTTATCAGGTGTTTTCTAATGACTGAGTGCTTGTTTTACAAGAGTAATTTTAATCAATGTATTTATTTATGGAGAGAGCTGAAAAGAGATTATTTTTCTAAAAAGCTGTCCTGAAAAGAAAAAGACAAAATTATGTGCTGTTGCAGCCAACCTCCACCACGAACAGAGTTTAAAACCTGAGTTTGCCATGGCAGACATGGTACGCTCTTTGAGCTAGTAACTGGAGAAGATCATACCTGTTGAATATGGTCACTGTTATGCAGTTCTTTGTCTCATTTTGAGACAGAGAATGGATGTGATTCAGGGCTGTCTAGATACTGAGAGACTGTTGTCTGTTGGACCATGGATCGATTTACTGCAGAAACCAGATAATGAGCTATTTTATCATTAAAACACTTTCTTCAGTAGGAGATATTATAAAGTATCTCCTCAGAGATGGTTGCAACCTACTAACAACTGAAGTTGTCATGGATCTAAAGGGCTTAATCTGGTAGTCATCAAATTTCCACTGGCCATGACTTGAGTGGCTCCTTGTCATCTTAGGTATAATCGTCTACTAAATTTAGACATACAATCCTAATACAGATGATCACTTTATGTCATTAGTAGTTGGTAGTTTCTAGTTCTTCCTGAGACACCTGTTACAGAATCACTTTTTCAGGAAAAAGAAAAAAAGGGTTTGGATTTATTGTTTGCTTGTTTGCATGATTCCTTGCTTTTTAGAGTGTTTTTGGTCAGCTCTGTTATTGTTTCACTTGCTGCAATAACAGCTAACAGTCTATTCTCAAATGCTGTTGCTAGAGAGGAATAATCTGGTTCCTTCATTTTACTGATGGGTATTACAAGGCCTTCAGTGATATCCAAGCTGCTCAAGAACTTGCATGCTTTTCTTGTACTGCCTGCCTGGCAATGTCAGTCGGTTTAGTATGCTTCCCAAGAGTTGGAGTCCACAGTTAGAGGAAAAAAGCAAGCTCACCCTTGCCTATTTCCTAGGCCTTACACTTGAAATAGTTTTAGAGCTTCTGCTTCCACTCATACCACTCTTTACAACATGGCCAGTTACTACAAAGAAGCAGCTTTGCACCAGCCAGGACCTCCTCAAGATCTATACGATCGCTTAGAAATCTCCCCATTGCCATCAAGTTACTCTCTCATTTCATGCCTAATTGGGCAATGGATCTAATTCCTCAGTCTTGTGACTATTGCCTTGGAAGTCTGAATAGTGTCTGTCACTAAAAATGATTGCACATATTTTTAAGGAGTTCAATAAAATAGTTTTGTATCAGCATATAATTGGTATCTTACTGTAGATAAGACTCAGTAGTATTTTATGAAGACCTCCCAGCTGAGAGGGAAATGGAATATTTCTGTCAGAGCAAGCTAATTGGAAGAAGCCAGCCTCATGCCTACCTTGCACTGCTGTGAGGATGTAGAGATGAATTAGAAAACATCCATTTGCTGCCGTGCAGATTTCCAGAACAAATAGCTTTGTTGCCTGTGGTGTCTACAAAAGCCCTCTCCTGGAAAAAAGCATGATCTACGGGACACTGTTTGTCAGGACAGCAGTCACTAAAAGGCAGGGCTATGTCTTAATGCCTGTCTTTTCCCAAAATTCTCTCTCTCCTGGCTTTCTCCACTTTCATTACTATTAATGGTATCTCAGTTTTGCCCTGCTTCTACTTTTATTAATGGCCTTTCAGAAGTAGCAAGATGTTAAGATTTGGAGCACTCTGAACTGGATACTAAACAAGTGTAATTAGAGATATTCCATGCCATGAAGTCTCCCATTTAAGCCTGTTTCGTAAAAGGGGCTAAGCATACTAAAATGTTAAATGAGAATTAGGTTTAAGCATTAATGATAATGCATAGTTACCTACTTTCTGCTATCCGATCCAATTCATTTCTATAAACATAATAATGTCCTTTTCAGCTATCGAGGACAGCTTTTGCCCATTCTGAAAGGGCTGTTGTACACAACAGACTTTAATGCTTATTTTTGACTACCTTTCCTGGAGCAGTTAACATGCTCAGACTGCAGAAGTCATGCAACACAGAGCCCGCACTGCAGCCAGAAAATCTGGCTCCTCTTGCCTTCGTTTATTGAGGCTAAATGTAAATGCGAGACATTCTTGGATCAACAAGTAGTGACAAAGAGCCAGGCCATAAAATACATAAGCAAAACACTGCAGCTTTATGAACCCATCACTCTCCAAAATGAAATTGATCTTAAGTAAATTTTAAAATCAGCAGAACTTTTTTATGAATATAGAACTATTTTTTGTATTAAAAAAAGCCAAGAAAGCAGCAATCTGTTTTACAAGTACTTCTAATTTTACACACCTTACAATGTAAAAATGATCAGCTCTTTCAAGTGTCTTTCATTTTTCTTCAATTAAATGTTCAAGTTTAAAGTAAGCAGTCTTGATAAATTAATGGTGTGTTGTTTAGCAATCTTGGTTACACAACTCTTATTATTACTGTAATTTTATTGAACAAGTGTGAATGTTGCAAAAGTATCTATTCAGCATAAGTGATGTTTCTTTTATACCCTGAAGGTCAGTTAACAGGATCACTAAATTGCCAACAAACCGAGCCCTGCTATTTCTCAGTAAGGATTGAGGAACAAGTTCAATTTCAAACATTAGCTTGTATTCAGATACTCTAAAAGAGATATATAGAGAGAGGTTTGGATAAGAAAAACATCCAAATAAAATACTGTGCACAGGTTCAGCTTTTATTCAGGCTAGTTATTCTGTCTTGTCAGCTCCACATTGGAAGAGATTATAAAAACACTCTTGCTAAGAAAGACAAAATTGTCCTAGTGCTACCCAGTGGGTTACTGCTGAATTAATTTGGCAGGGAGAGAGGACGAAAAGGGCATAAAGAATTTATTTTTTTTTAACATGTCTGTTTACAGATTATTCCAGAACCAGGTGTGTCGTGAATTTAAAGGATAATAACCAGTTTGGAATAACTCCCCATATGGACATTCCCATTTCAGAGTAAGTGAGGGTTTTTATTCTGGGTTATCTTATTTCACTTGCAAAGTTTATCCTATTCAGAGTAAGTGTTTCCCAGAAGGGGAGCTTTTCCACAAAAAGTATTTCAGTCAGTTTCATGACATAGACAGAAATTCACTTTACGTGACTATACGAAAAGTTAATTATGTACGATAGATTTTGATAAAATAGGAAAGAATATTCTAAACTCCAGCTTCCCTGTGCACTAACACATTATTAGTGTGGCTTGGAGCATGTGTGCCTCATTTGTGAGAATACTGTACCTGCCATCACAGGCAATCCCTGTAGCCATGCATTAAGCCTTAAGACCACAACTAATCTTCAAAGGTGAAATACAAAGCAAAGAAAAATTGGTTTTACACTTCATCACTTCTTTATGAACTGAAATGACTATATCAGCGACAGAAGAAAAAGTGTTTTTTATTCTTTAAATATAGTTTTAGCATTTTTGAAGCACCAGTGCCTCACAGCACTTTTGTTGATGCAGTGTTGTAACAAGATCTTCAGAGATTTGTAAGGTGCAGCGGTCCCCATTTTCATTTAAAATGGTCTGATATTTTATAGGCACGATAAAAAAAAGAGCAATTAAGATGAGGAAAAGCTGCATTTCAGATTAGACCCTACAGCAGCATTAGCGTTTTGGTTACCAATGATGCTGCTGAAGTCTTTAGGAAAAAAATGTGCCTTCCTCCTATTCAAGTGATGTGAGTTACATCCATAATAGCATCTGTGAGAAGATGTGGTGGGAACAGGAATAGCTGCAGCTCAGTTTGCAGCCTTAGCAAGAACTTCAGCAGGCAAATAGTTCCCTTGGATTTCCAATGCAAGAAACAAATAGCAAAATGATGGATTATTTCTGTAGAGCTAGGGAAATATTAGCCACACCTTCTGTATAAAAAATATTGTCACAATAGCCACCTGTCAACTCAGCTATTTTTAGTCTTTGAGGAACAACTTTTACTGAAAACCAAAACACTTAGTATTTCAAAAATCTGAATATCAGACAGGGCTTACTTTGAAAATGAAATTTTGCTATATTTATCAGAAATAAATATTGCATTCTTTACCATTTTCTCTTCGCAGTTCACTGTTAAGATAATCCTTTAAGCACTGCCTGTGAATAATTCTTTTAAATAAAAAGATGCTTCTCAAAAATTTAAAAGCAGCTAACAAGTTTCTCTCTGTGTCTTTTAAGCCATAACATACACTGGATGTTAAGTTAGGATTGGCGAGGGCAATAAAGCTGATGCAGTTTGGCTTGGGAATAATGGCCCAGCATACTTATCCTGGAGCAACTCACAGATGAATGCAGACCTATGGCCTATACCTGTCTTTTTCTTACATTTTGGGTGATTTAATGCCAGGACTAACTAGAACACAAGCGCCATAGGAGAGAAAAGGTCCTTGAGGGACACTAACCAGGGGCAAGCTGACTCTGACTCCAAAATGGTTGATGGAAGCATAGCACGGGTGTTTGCTTAGCACGTGCCCAAAGCTTCATTACTTTCAAGAGTGAGTTTTATACTTTTAAAACAGTTCTTGGTTTGTCATTCAGGTTTATGCCTCCGTAGTATCGAGATACACCCTCCTTGTTTTGTGGCACTGACATTTTCATATATTGTTTCTCACCTTATGCATGTGTGAAAAATTGCTGCCTGGATGGGGTGACTAGACAATAACAGGGGAACATTCTTTAGTTTAAAACTCCTACTCGAGATATATATTCTTGAGCTTTCTAGTCCTGTCAGTTATAACTAAGCCATTAAGTTAATCATGTTGAATTCAGAAAAAGGTGCTACCCGAAACCTGTCAAAGTAATTATTCTTCTTTATCCTCTGAGGTAGGAGTGTTCTGTGTCAAATAAACATTTTTTAAGTGTTCCACCATAACTTTCTCCTTGATTTCAAGATCTGCACCTTCTTTCATCTCCCACCTGAAAGAAAGAGAACTTTTTATTAATATTTTTGTATGTTTTAAACCAGTCTTTAGAACAAGCAAGTCAATACAAAACTCATTACTATCAACTCATTGCCCCCACAACAGGCAAGTACACCAGTTGAGATTACTGGATCACACAAAATGCAACCCCAAAACATCTTGCCCCACACAACTGGCATGGTTGTGAGGCAATTGACACAAATACTACCACAAAATCTTACTTATATTTATTGTGATAGTACTTTCTTTTTCCAATTTGTATCACGCACATCGGTAGAGGTGGAAGCCTTGTGAAACTCACAGAGAAAAAGTGGAAGTGCTAGCAAGGGTTTTGGAAGTTAAGCAGACACTCTCAACACTCTGTCAGTTTGCAGTGAAAGCTCAAGCACCACATGATGTCCAACCCAAATATTTAATGTGAATGGTCATCGTTCTCTTGCAGTGACAATACTGTCTTACAAAATACCACAAAAGTGACTGGATCTTTGTTTCTTTAGCCATCAGGTATACCTATCACACCAAGAAATAACAGATTTTTCCCTTTCTCCATGTGAATACTCAATTCTAGTTTAGGATAAAGTCCTAATACCATTAAAACTGAAAAACTAAAAGAATATGAAGATGATTTTTGTTTTCTTTGGTTGTTAATTAAATATAAAATCTTAAGAGTCACACAGTATTCCCTTGCAGAAAATCAGGATAAAAAATGCTGAAATAGTGCTGAAACATAGTCAGCTAAACTTTGTATCACTCTAATTATGCCTACATAATGCTCAGTAATGTGGCTCTACCTCTTTTACAAATTTTGTGGATATTTAAGAGCTTGATATCCCTTTAATATAATCTCTTTCTGTTCTAAGTAGATAACAAAATTTAGGCTTCCAGTTCAGACCAGCCAAAGACCAAAGGTAAAGCCTGAATACTGAATACAGGAATCATATTTTCAAGTATTAAATCCAGTAGATTATAAAAGAGCCATAGGATGATCCTGTAAAGTAGCAGACATGTAGAAGAGCGGCAGAGCAAAGACTGCTTTTAGGAAACTCATGTCAGGAGCAATACTTTAATCCTGTCCCCACAGTTGTTAGGTCCTCAGTCAGACCACAAAAACCAGAAGCCATATACAAGTTTGGAGTGGTGAATAAATCAAATATAATACAGAATGCTGGGAAGAGCATATTGCATACATCATATTTGCAAAAAGAGGACAATCATTATTGGCAATTGAGCATGGTGTGCACTTTTTGGAACTGTATTTACAAGCTTACTAAAACCAGAAAAAGAACAAGTACACTGTAGTACAATCTGGTCGTTAAAATACAGTTAGGAAAAATATATTCAATGAACATGTATAAATTAGCATATACCCATCATACCTTTACCTTAAAAACTGAATCTGACAGCCCACATTACTGCCTGGAGTGAAGAAGTACCAGAACAAGCAAAGCATACTATGAATAAAATTATAAACACTTATGTCCATTATCAAAGTTTTGCAATAATTAACTTCCTATTACTCCACTCATATATGACCACTATTATACTTAACCTTATTTGAATATTAACATTAGGTACAATTAATGGCTGTTATGTCTGTCTGCTTCATCCTGTGGTTTATGATATGTTTATAAAATCTGGCTATATGAGCCCTCAGCACAGTTACTTTGCAAGCATCCCAGGTGAATGCTGTTAAAGAGGGTGTCTGGTTTCCCTTTTTCCATTTGTTAATGTACCGAGGAGCCTCTTCAAACCTAGGAAGAAGTTGTGGAAGCCTTAATTTGAATTTATGGTCCTCAGAGTCATTCCAAAGCACCACTCTACTAGTCGAATTGATTCATTTTAATTAATTTGATTTGTTGCATATTTTTAAGTAGAGGAGCTGTTTGCTTAGAAGGACGACAACCAAAAATGCTAAATGGAATACATTCAAAACAGTTATTGCTGGAGGTATAACACAGAGATCTAGCAGTCTTGGCTAATGGAAGCTTAACAATAAATCAGCAGATTCCTTTTAAAGATAGTGACTTCATACTTGTCAGCACATTTCATTGAATCTTTAACGTTAGTGTTGGTAAAAATCTTCAATGTCATCCAGTTTGGACATTCTTTAGTGTTCACTTTATAACAAGTTATTACTAATACATTACATTATCATTTTATCAAAAAGTAGTCTATTTTTAAAGCATTTAAGCAGGTCCAATGAGGATAAGAATGTCTTCTATGCATTCGCTTAACAGTATCCAGGAATTAAAGATCTATGAAGTGAGCTTGACAAACACCCAGTCCCTCATTTAATTTAGAAATTTTTCCACTCTTATGCTTAAAGTCTGGGGACAATATTGGTTTTTTAAAAGACTACTGGACAGTAGGCAAGAAGGCCACAACATATCTCTGCTGTTCTAAATGGGATGAGAAATCAGGTGTTTGTGTTCAAGTGGAAAAAGAGTCAATATTTACTATTCAAAAAATTGTCCAAAATGGAACATGTTTTTACTAGCATATCTAAAATGTGTGACAATTGTTTTGGCAATAGTAATTGGTACAGATCCAACTAGCCGGTTCAAGTAATGTGAATGTGTATGAAATTACCATCATGAATTACTTTCAAAATGCAAGCTTCACCAGCTGAACAGCCAAGCTGCACACCTCTGTTGTTTCAAATTATTAGTAATGTAGCTCTCGGAGAAAATTTCCAAATAGATAGGTGGCATATATTTTATTTTAGTCTGACTGTATCTTGGAAGATTAAATAAAATCAGCATTTCAAAAGGGTACTGGAATTATTTGAACCAATCCGTCATATCACCATCTACATTTTGGTTAGACTTTGTATAACCATAAGAAGATGAGTTCCAAGTGTCCAGAAAGCTCAATTTTCAGTATATTCTTCATATTTAAAAGAAAGCATATTTTTAGAATAAAATTCCAGCACCTTTGTAATCTTTAGGGTAGTATTGCAAGTTTTCAGGCCAATAGGCCAATACTACTTATGTACTTAAAGAAATAAACATTTGAAATATATTTTCAAAATATGCTGAAGTATCAAATAGTGTAGATGACATATTGTGTGCGCCTGAAGCGAACTGCCTAAAACCTTTTCTCTGTGTGCCGCTCTGTTCTGTGTTGCATGTGGCTGATCAAGGCAAAAAATCCCCAAGCTAGCAGTATATTTTTCAGATAGATACACCAAAACACATCAGCACAGATAAATACAGGAATCACTGAAGTTTTCTGCTGGTCAGTCTAGACCTTGGATCATGAGGCCAAAGAGGATAACTAGGGCTGGGAGGGCTTCTGTTTCTCCTCATAAATAAGAGGCAAGAGAGGAAGAAGTCTTGGCTTGCACATCCACAAGCTGAGAAAGCGCAAGGGGAGAAGGACTCGGTGCCCCAGGAAGATCCAGTGATTCCAGCTCAGGTTTACTTAGGAATTGTATCCATGTGCTATCCTGGCTCATACTTAGTGCTACCACATCCATTTATATACATGGGTATACAGGACACGCTTTGTGATACTTTTGTCTTTCCACTATACTGAGTTACAAAAGGTATAGAAACAGTAAATGTGTTTGAAAAGCTGCAGAGAAAAATCTTCTTCTGTGCATCTGTTAAAAAGCATGCTGGACATTTTCACAGGGCTGGATTTAACACATGGTGACACATTTGCTGCTTTGATTTTCTGTTGCATTATTGCATATATTCTGTAAATTGTAGACATATTCCTATGAAGGCACCTTTTAAAAAACACAATAGGCACTATGTATTACATTTAGGTGCTTGTTACAGATCAAAAGGAAGTATATGCCGTTGATACCAAAGCAGTAGAATATTAAATCAGAAATAAAATACATACAGTAGTTTGCGTACAGGAATTACCAAAAGTGCCACAGATTTTAGCTGTACCAGATTGCCACATTTTAAGCAGTTTCATTAAGAAGTTTACTTTAACAGATACTCTTTGATTAGTTACTAAGTTTGTCTATTACAGTTCATTAGTTATAACAAGTATGTAAAGATTAGAGGGAAAAAAATATGTAAAAAATTATATAGCAAGGATAAACATGAACAAAATTTAAATAAAACGTAAGAATACTTTTCAACTCAGATGTATTTAGAAAAATCTCCGTACTTGTATTATTTGAGAGACTAACCATGCCCTTTTCTAAAGCTTATACAAAACAATGTCTAAAAAGGGAACAGTTTACAGATAGGGTCACCCTAATACAATTTTATAGTGGTATTTTATGTATTGCTAATAGTGCTTATGTAGTATTTTGATAACTATTGCATTTCTTAATGTCTTGAAAAATGTTATAACACACGTAACTCTATGGAAGAAAGGAAAAAAAAAACACCAGTGACAGAATTATTTCCTATGGAAAAGCTAATATGTTTTTGCTGGCAAATAATGAAGCACTAACTGTACAGCTGTACATTAGAAAGCTGAAAATATGCATTTCCATATTGAATAATAGATATACTTAATAGTTGCTATGTATCAAAAAATAGCAACATATTTGATACTGAGCTAAGAGGATGACATAATTCACATCTAATCTAAATCAGACACAGACAGTGCCATTCAAACATCCTAACATGGGTAAATATTCAGACTTCAAGCACCGCAAGCTCTTAAGCTTATCTATTTTTAATGTGGTGCATTACCACTGGAAATCTTTACAGACACACTATTTTCAAGAGCAGTTTTGATAAAAACCGTGGGCACAACTATAGAAGGTCTTTTTTTGCCAAGTATTGTGTAAGAAGGCAAGAGTGGGAAAAGAATTACAGAAAAGGTGCTTAAATTTAACTTACATTCCCTTTTATCTTTATGTGATTTAAGAATCACTTCATGTAATTTACATGGAAGTATTTTCCACGTATTCAACATCAATTTCTTCAAGAAACTGTTTTGCTGTAATTTCCAAACTTCTGTCTAAATGCACTTATCTGTAAATAACGCTATAAACTGAAGGAGGCAAAAGACAGCAATAGTTTGTGCATAAACAACTAATTGATGCAATTTTGTGAAATTGAGATAAAATTAATCCCGTTGTTTAATAGGTGCAGATTTTCGGCATGGGACTTAACCAGCTGTGGCATATCCTCCTACATTGTGTGCTTGCAGCTGTGGAGCCCTCCCAGTTCAGTTGGTCCTGGGGTCCCTTTCTGTTTAAAAGGTATTTTTCATGTGCCAGCACTTCCTGTAGCCTTTTAAACTGGAGCAGACATGAAACAATTGTATTTTCTCCAAAAGAGGTCTTCATACTTGTCCTTATGCTTGCTGCTTGTAGAATATAGTTATAATAAATATTATTAGCAGCTTGATGAAGACGAGACTGACCATTTTTTTGCCAACCGTTGACAAAGAGGAACATGAAAAAGCAGGCATGAAGCACAGACAGGTGTTTTGGTGTTTTGTTTTTGCCTTTTGCAACCTCCACACTCGTTACAAGCCATCATCACACATCCTGTTCTCGGACCTGTGCAGGACCTTTACTGAATTCAGACATGTTTGGTTGAAACAACCATTATCCCTTTGTACCAGATTGTACTGGCATATTTATACCTGAGATGAAAAATACGTGGACTTTGGAATTTTTATATAGTTCTCAAGATTTCTTATGATAAATCAATGCATTTAAACTTAAATTTACACGTAAATGTTTATTTTAATCCAAAATAAACTTACACATTTAAATGAATTAGAATACTGCCAATAAATCCAGTAGAGTTCTCTACACTGAGCTGCAATGGGTAGAGAAATCATGCAGTTAAATAAAATATAGCTACTAGCTCATGGAGCATTTTCATGAGTTACCTTTTTGCTTCCTGAAGTTCATGAGAGACACAGCTGTGGATTAAGCTCTTGCAGGCAGTGAAACAATTGTTTTATCAATGTCTAGCATGTTATGTTTCACCATGAGACAAGAAATCTCAGCAGCTGGTATCTTGTTTGCCATTTTTAAGTAATAGAAGAATATACATCTCTGTAAGTTTCACTTCATATTTCAGTTGTAAATACACTTTTTGTAACATGAGAAATTATAGACCATGAAATGCATTTTACATCAATGTTAGACAGCCAACTAAATCCAATGTTTGTCCATAATCTCAAGTCCTGAAAAATCTTTCAGTTTCTATGTGGGGCAATGTTTTATTTTTCTAATGGTAGTATTAAATTAAAAGGGAAGTCTCTGGTAGTTTAATCAGATTGAATTTGGTTAAAATAATTTATTTAAGACTGTGACTAACATTTTAAATCCTTAAATATTAACCATTCAAAAAATGTCTGCTTTGTTTCAGTCATTCGTGTAGTAATTTTCTCAGATTTTTTAATCTCTCTTTAAGCCACCTACTAAACACGTACTCCCCTGAAGGACGTAAAAAAAAGAAGGTGGGCAGCAATCCAATACCCAACTACTGCACTATTGAACAAGACCCAGAGGAACAATGACAGGCACGTAAAGGTTCTGGTAGTGATTTTCACTCTGAAATCACACCAACCGGGGCAACATGTCTACGTATACATAATGCAAAACAGTTCACTTGTCTTTCTTCATCCAAAATAAACAATATCCCCCTGTAATGGAAAGTTATATTGCTTTCAGGACAATCTATGTGAAAATTAGTGTCCTTCATCAAATTCAGAAATAAATCAAACCTGAAAATTTCAATACAATTTTTGCCAAATTCCTTTCTCTTACATATACAGAAAGACCATGAAAAATGCCGTCCCAGAATTTTCCCAATCAATAAAATAAATTCATTTATTTCCTAGAGGACACAGAGGAAGACACCATGAGTATTATTGTTTATGTTTTTAATTATCTATATGCCACAAGAATGGAAGGAAGGGAGAAAAAAATGAAAGGAAGACACAGCTAAAAGGCATCGAGTTATGCTCCTGCTTCCAAAGAGCAAGCCAAAAGCAGAGACAGCATTTCAATGTACTGAAGAACTCAGTGCATGGGAAACATTTTAGAAAGTATGTCATGAGAAGGGAAGAGAAGAGAATAGAGCTCTGACTCACAGGTTAACCTGTCCCAGCTATGAAGTTAAGACATTAGAAGGATATTTAAGAAGTTTTGAACTGAAATAGAAACATCACAAGTGCTGGAATAAAATGATGAAAGACTCTTTTCCAGGGCAAGAACACAGCTACGAAGGATGTTGTCAAGGGCAGTGGAAGGCACACAGCAAAAATTTTAGAAGCCTTCCAGCTGCAATAAGAAAGGAGAGGTAGTATTTACCCAGCCTCTCTGTTATTGATGTTTGCTGTCCCACATCTTTGAAAAAAGTGAATCAAGCCTCATAGATGCCAAGCCATGAGTTGCAGACAGCGGGAAAATGCTGCAACAGGATGAAGCTTTCTTTTAGGTCTTTTTTTAATTTAACCTTTTTCGTTCACAATTCTAACACAGAAAAAAATTGAAAAGATCTATATCCTCAACATTTCAGTTGGTTCTTTTAAAAAAATCATTAAGTGAAATTTCCATTTTTCAGTGCATTCTTACAACTCCTTCTTAACTGCATAGCCTTAAATAATGAACATGTGAGAGAATTAGGCTCATGCTGACCCAGCTCTGCTGAAGCTGTCACCATATCTTATTCTGAAGATAGTACGGTTTGTTAGCTTTCTGCGGCAGCAGGATGTCTCTTTAATTTTATTTTCAGTTTTCTGAGATGTCTTGTTTTATACACAACTTGTATACTGCTCCTCAAGGTCCAACACCATTTACATTGCGATAATGGCGATGTCATAGTTAGTGTCTCAGAAAACAGAAAGGTGCTATTCATAAAGGCTTGATAAGTGTTTCCAGCTTGGGTGAGAAAACATATATATATGTATGCATGCATGTATATATATGACAAATGACACTTCTAATTAATTAATGATAACAATACAGACTGATAGAGAAAAGGGAGTGTACTAAACAATTTACAGAAGAGTAATTATACACTTGTGGCAAGCTGTAAGTAGATGAACACAACTAGAGTGAAATGAAACCAGAAGTTGCAAGCACCTAGATATTTATTCCCAAGAGCAACTTGGGACTTCAGTTTGCATAAATCCTAGAGTAAGAATGGGATACAAAAGAAAGAAATCACACATTTCTAACAGTTTTTTTCCACACTGATCTAGTCCACTAGCATTCCTCTTGGACTGAGGCATTTGAATTCCCAAAAGGCTTCTTGTGTCCCAGACCTTGTCCTGCTGGCTTTCCACCACTCTACTGCCAGTCATGGAGTAGCTGTCCTCTTAAACAGGGACTTGTTATTGCATCTGAGTAGATTCTGGCGTGAATTACACACTGGAATGCATAAAGAATAAAAGGCCTATAGAAATATACATACATCAGCAGGATCCCAGAACTATAATGCTTGTGCGAGATGAAGTGAATACTGGCGCATTGTCTGAGTTGGCAGGTTTAGGGAGGGTGCCTGCCACTCTCTCCTTTGCATTTTAATAAATATGATTTTTTAAAATCCTAATTCATGAAAAATTTTGGCTGAAAGATCTTGAATAACAGGGCAGATTTTACATGACCTGTTCATTGTCAAGTAATCTTGATTAAGGTGAGCCTTATAAATTTAAATCCAATGTGAAAACATTTGGTTTCAATGTTTTATAATTAAATGATGTGAGTTTTTATTCAAAATAGTATTTCAATATGGAATATATATTTTTTAATTTCCCAATTTATATTTTTAATGCAAACTGATATTTTCAGCTTTTTGGTAACCAAGTATGTGTAAAGTATTTTACGTTTAAAACAAAGCATTTTGATTTTTTGCTGTTGCTTTTCAAATAAGTTAAACCCCCAAAACACCCAAACCCTAATAACAATAATTTATACAGCTTCAGTTTGCTGGACTTGTGCTTTACTCAGATTTGGACCAAAACCCATCCTTTCTTAGTCTCACTGCTTAGAATCTTAAGCAAAGTTTATTCACAAAGGATAATTTCTTATAATGACATTCACAGAAATAATTGTGCTAAGATCACATGTGCTTATTGCCTGCAGATTGTCTCCTGTCTCCGTTCTTTTATTTCTTCTTTAGACTATCCCCAAAACCTCTAGTGCATGCGTGAAGTTGCTTATCTGGACTCTCTGAATTAAGAACACTGTATGCTTGATTGTGCAACTGCATGTAATATTTCAAATGTATATGCATATAGCATACCTATATATACACATACATATATACATATACCCATGAAATAGTAGAGTAATGATGCAGGCATTCAAGAGGGCAGATTTTATGGAAGAATGGGATCAATAACACTGTGTCTAAGCTAAGTGCTTGTAGGTGAATATTCAAATGATTTAATATTTTCAATACATTTAAATAACTTGACAATCATCATATGAAATGAATTTAATTATTTTGAGCATTAATATAATTTTTCAAGAAAATCAAGAGGCCCAAATTCACAAAAGGAAGTTATCTTATGATCACAGTGCTGGCAACATTTCCATTCAGTAAATCTAAGTTTTACCTGCATATGATTACATGGTAGAGCTTAGGAACCAAAAATGCATCTACTAAAAATATCCTGCTCTTCAGCTCATGCACTACTTGTTCCCTCTCTTCACCCCTCCCCTTTTTATTTCAATTTACAAAGGCTTTCCATAATGAATGTTGAAAACCCAATGTAAATACTTTAAAGGATTAAGCTTTCAAATGTGGTTACTCTGGCATATGTATGTTCCATAAATACAAACACAAGATATATCTGCTGAGAAATTATATTTGATAATTTGACAGCTTTGTGGCTTAGGACTATAAAAAATTCATATTTTGTCAACAAGAAACCTCCTCCATTTTTTAAGAAGGGGCTACTATGATAGCATAGAAAGATGAATATTTTGAAAACACAGATTATTATGGGATTAATATAATCCCCTACTTAATGCATTGAATTTATTAAAAAATATTCATTTTCTTTCTTTTAAAAGAATCGCATTCAGTTCATAACATGCAGAAAAAAATGTGCAATCTAAGCAGAACATTTAGGGGAGCCAGGAAGCTGACTTTTATCGGAACCAAAAGGTTTTATTCAGACTTGAGCAAATGATGGGCTGCTGAAAAATCTTACATCCTTCCATATTCATATCAAAGGAAAAAACACTTTTGCCTGGCCTGTGGCCAGAAGCTGCCAATCTCCCGTGAGGACAAGGCATGCCCCATCCTGGGGTGTTGCAGGCACTTGAGGTTGGTGTTCATCTACAGCATGGCCACTTGGAGCAGGTTACTCAGGGCCACGTCCCGTTGGAGTGTCTCCAAGGACAGAGACTTTATTACTTCCTTGGGTAACCTGGTCCAGAGTTTGACCACCCTTGAAGTAAAAAAAGGTTTTTTCTTATGTTTAGACAGAATTTCCTGCATTCCTGTTGCACCCATTGCCTCTGGTCCTGCTACTGGGCACCGCTGAGAAGAGACCATCATCTTTACTCACTCTATCAGGTGTCCATATCCATGGAAAAGGTGCCCCCTGAGCCTTCTCTTCTCCAGGCTGAGCAGTCCCCGCTCTCTCAGCCTCTCCTTGTTTCATCGTATTTCACCATACCATGTGGAGCTACCCCAGATGGCACACAAACACCATGTCTCCTTCACACCTATAGAAATCCTAGCAGGCAGCCTTACCAAAGGAAACATTAGCCCCATCATTAGCGCTGTCCCATATGGCATAGTTGTCCCTCCTCGTGCACACTGCAGCTGCATCTAGCTCTGACTACTACACATTCGTGTGACTAAAGATGGTATCGAAGGATATTTCTATGTGGCATGACAGAGTGTTGTAGATAGATGCCAGTGACAGCGCTGAGCGAGCTGCTCCCCGTTCTGCAAGCGGCACCGTTACGTCCACGTGGTCCTGGCTCAAGGAGGCCGTACCTGCACTGATGGGGGCAGGCTTCAAATTGCTCAGATGACCTTCATTTTGGCATTTTACACATTCTAAACCTTCAGCTTGCAGTCTGAATAATCTCTGAAGATAGTACATTTATATAGTATCTTAAAAGCAGAGAGCGCCTTATGGAAAATGCTGACAACAATCCAATACAGAATATCACAAGATGGCACACAAGCAAAACCGCATTACAGGGAATATTATCCTAATGCTATATACAAGTCAAATAATTACCTTTTGTTAGTAGTAAAAGGACATCTACCAAATGTTTCAATATAATCCTGTTGCCACCGGAATGCACCTATTTCACTCCCGGCAGGTATATTTCTTGGCATGAATATATGCTTTTCAGTAGTTCTGCCTGTTGAGGCTGTGCTCCCTGGGAAGGTGTAGTTGATGAGGGAAGTGTCCCAGCCTTGGTGGCATGGGAGATGGGGTTCCCTGGGTGTCTTGGCCTCCTGCCCAGCTCACAGCTTCGCTATGGGAAAATCCCTGCCTTCAGGCAGCAGCGGTCACAGTTCTTCTGCCGTGTGTCAAATGCTCCTACTACAAATGCTCCCCTCACAACAAGAAAGACATTGAGGTGCTGGAGCGTGTCCAGAGAAGGGCAACGGAGCTGGTGAGGGTTCTGGAGCACAAGTCTATGAGGAGCGGCTGAGGGAACTGGGATTGTTCAGCCTGGAGAAGAGGAGGCTGAGGGGAGACCTTCTCGCTCTCTACAACTCCCTGAGAGGAGGTTGCAGAGACATGGGGGTTGGTCTCTTCTCCCAAGTAACAAGTGATAGGACAAGAGAAAATGGCTTCAAGTTGTGCCACAGGAGGTTTAGACTGGATATTAGGAAAAAAATTTTTCACAGAAAGGGTTATCAAGCATTGGAACAGGCTGCCCAGGGAAGGGGTGGAGGCGCCATCCCTGGACGTATTTAAAAGATGGGTAGACGTGGTGCTGAGGGACATGGTTTAGTGGTAGCCTTGGCAGCACTAAGTTAATGGTTGGACTCAATAATCTTAAAGGTCCCTTCCAACCTTGGTGATTCTGTGATTCTATGATTCTATACTAGTGAACGAAAGTTCCCTTAACTTCCAAGGTTTGGGTGAGCCCATAGGAACAACGTCTAACCACATCACAGGAGTCACACATGCCCTGAGAAAAGGAAGGATGTTCCCTTTACATTACTTTATCCATGCAAACTTGTCCCTGTGTAGAAAAATCAAAGTGATCATAACTTTTGTAATGGCTGAAATACTGAAGTAAACAGGCCCAAATGAGACATCTGTACTGCACATTGGTACTTCATTTCCTTCTCTGACACTCGCAGGGTAAATGTGGTCCCTTGAATAAAGAACAGCATCTGAGTAGTGCCTGTATGTCTTTTCCTATAGAAAATAGATTTCTGGTATAATAAAATCTACAATCATTTTTTTCAGCTCTGAAGTACCTTTTTGAAAGGAAACTCTGCACTAAATGAAATGATCATTAATGGCTAATAATCCTGAGTCAGGATTAGTTCTTTAACGGTACAGATTGGGAAAGAATGTGCCAAAAATAAAACAAAATAAGAAATGGAAAGGCTGGGATAAATTGGCTGGTTTCCATTGTTAGATACCAAAAAAATTGAATTTAACAAGCCTGGAAGCCTAGCAGCTGCTTCTTATTTTATTTTCAAAACTTAGTAACTGGTTGTATAACCCTGTCTCACTCTCCCTGAGGACTACCGGGGCCAGACTGAAAATGCAACAACCAACTGATGCAGAGATACCATCTCAAAGAAGAATAAAATAACCTGTAGATAAAAATCTACATAGCCTAACAAATCAATTTCAGACGAGCAAACAGGTGGATAAACAAATACAGAGGAGGAGATAAAGGTACATAAACAAGATCTCTGTCCAACCTCTGCTTTACTGTTAGTCGTTTAGGTCTTTCACTGCTGTATTGCAACCCTTAACAGAAAGGTTCATGCAAAATAAATAAATGCATGCACAAAGAAAGAATTTGTTTATGTTTGGAACTGAAAAACTAGTCATTTTCCCCAGTTCATTCCATGCAAGATAATATTGCCTATATTGGTGTAACTAATTTACATCTAGGAATGAGAAAGCCACAAATACTAGGAAGAGAAAGGTAAGTGAAAAGAGGACTGAAAATATTGGAAATCAGCCATGTAGACCAACACCTTGTAACCAAGGTATGGGAGAGAGCTGAAAGAAATTGCCCCATAACTCTCTTCAATAAATTGGCAAAGAGCTTTTCTCTCTCTGTTTAGCTGAGGTCCACTCCTTAAACTGTTGTTAACTGGAAAAAGATGAATAAACAAAGGCAAATTTCACCTGGTTTTGACACATTACAAAGACTGGTGACTTTACAGAACAGCATGCTGAGCTCTGGTATATAGAACTGATCTTGACAAAAGCATCTATAAAAAGTTAACTTCATAAAGCCATGTATTAAACACATGTTAAAATCGTGTTGATTAATTAATTTACTCAACATGCATACACGTGGAAATCTTTTAACTGTAAATAGTGTTTACTGTATTTCAAGATACATATTTAGACTAGTTGCTAAATAGGGGGTTGATTATACAGAAATACTACATGATGAAAATGTCTTAATATACCTCTTATTCACTGTTGCTTATTTCCACTCCTCCGTTCTTTGGAAAGTTAAATACTACTGTGCAAATATTGTTTTAAAAATTATGAGGCTCTAGTTTTCAAATTAATCCAGTAGAATAATTTAAATTATAACATTGGCTTTACTAATGCAAGCAGTGATTGAGGAATTTTCCTCTACTTCATATAAATACTAGAAGAATTGGCCTATTACATTATTTTTCATTAATCTGTTAGTGTGGCAATACCAAAAACCTAGTGGTACCAAAATAAATAAAAAACTCCAAAACATGAATATAATATGATAAAACTTAAATGATCTGAGCACAATATATTTAATATCAATTTTGTATGTCCTCCAGTGAAGATTTAATTGATTGCCTAACAGGCTAGTGAGAATAACATTTGGCAAATTACTTGCCAGACTGTCTGCTGGCATTGTTTTATAGGGTACATAAGCTGAGGATGGCATTATTCAACAGATAAAGCAAAAAGGCAGTTTTACAGCTTGCTGTGTATGATACAGATGATGTCAGGAGTGGAGGTCACAAAGCAGGGAGGAGATGGATGCAGAAAAAGGCATGTAAGAAAAGAGCAAGGCCATGCAAATACTTGGTTGAGACATGTAGACTCAATTGAATTGCACAGGTTTGTTGTTGCTATCATGTAAATGATATTTATACCCACTGATTGTTGGAACTGGGAACTTGCTTGGGACTACGTGAATATATCTGCAACCAAGAAACTCATGAAGACATATGTTCACAACTTTTACTGATGCAGAAAACACCAATTTGGTGAACATTTTTTAGGGAAGTATAACCGCTTTTACATCATTTTCAACACGAAAACACATTTCAAAGCTAGAAATCAAGAAAATACCTTCAGGCAGTTTAACAGGTTGGCTTTTGCCAGCCAGGACCAAGGCTTACATCCCTACTCTGCCGCCTTCGTCAGCGACTTGGGGAGAACGAGGGAAGACGCGCAGCACTCTATTGGGCTGCAATACAGTGATTCAGTGAGGATTTTATTAATTCCTTAGCACAGGAGAAAGGAAGCGTCGCTGCGGTCTGTATCCTTTGAATTCAAACAACTTACCGGAGACACACGAGAGTGATAGAGGAAGGGTCTCCCACGTACTAGTGAAATCCCCACCTGCCAGGCTCCTGGCTTTGTGTCTCTGCGTGAATGGAATTTAAAAGGTTTGGATTTCATCCTGATGCAGGATGGGAACACTTTCTAAATCTCAGAAATCTTCTCATGGCAGGAATATAATTTCCTCTTGTTCTTTATCCACCAAGTATACCAAAATCAAGCCGACAAAATCTATGTATCATCCAGATACCATACTTTCACATATGAAGATCTGGAAGATGTCGAAAAAAACAGATACAGGTCTAGCCTACAGTATCTGGTGAAATGCCTATCAATGCCATTTTCAGCATTCAAAACAGGAATTCACAGACTATTAATGTCTCTGCAGCAGCTTACACATTTCAGAGAACATGATGCTAAGCATCAGTGTTAGATCTACCCTGATTATGATAGATCTGAGGTAGCAAAGAGTTAAAAAATGTAATAATTCTTTGTCATATTTGAATGCCTGGTAATGCATTTTTTATTTTTAAAAATCAAAAATCAGCACAAATTTCAGTGCTTTCAGGAAAAGAATAATTCCTGCATAAAGAGCTGCCAAAAAATCAAGAAATTATGGATATTACAATAAATGAGACCATGAAGCCAAAGTTAGTGCAATGTTTCTCTCTTTTCTGAAATTCTAATTCTCTCTATATTTCTGCTCAAGGCAAACAGCATTCCTACTACATATTTGTGGGGCATCATGTGAACTTTATTCTAGGATAAAATATTGAAAGAATAAATTGTTGAAAATGTATTGAAATGGTTTTAATTATTCAGTATTTTTAATAAGAATGATAGATTTAGAAATTACAAAGAGCCTTAGGATCATAAAACCTACAGTGTTTGCTGCAGCTGGCACTTGCTGTGTCTATGTCATCCTAAGCAGCAGTTTATCTGTTTCTGAAGTATCTGAAGCCACCACCGATATGGCTGAAAGCACGAAGATAGAAGTGGGCACCATGTAAAAGTATGCTTTGTCTGTCTCCTTACAACCTTTTTTAGTGACTGAGTCACTTAGGGGAAGAGATGAAGTGCTTGTAATAGCAACATCAAGATTTTTATGAGCATAAAAACCTTTGATAGGTCAAGCACAAGATGACTACAGGACTGGGTCATTTTTATCCTACGCTCATACAAATCGTAGTTAAACAAACACCTACTTCTTCACCTTACATAGTCACTCACTGCTAATCTTTTAACATCCTTATTCTGCTTCTCAGATGCACACACACTAGCGCATCAGTGTTTAAAACCCAACCGCGGTGCCGCAGAATACAGATAAATATATTCTCCTGTCAAAAAGACTCTGACCTCTCTCTTCTAAAACATGAATAATAAGAACAAAGGGTATTTGTGTTGAATTTCATTTTCTGCCTTGAAGTTTCTTTTCACTGTAAAGCTGCACACCCTAAAATCCACACAGAAAATGTATTAGAAGATCAGGAGATATAGGTATCATGGAAGAGATTAAAACTGGGCAAGTATCTGTGGCAAAAAATACGATGGAGCCTATGTAAAATGCCTTTAAATAGTTTCATAAAATTGACATCATGCCAAAACAGAAGAGGCAAGGTTTATGTACAGTGCATGGTATAAATTTTGCCCATGTTTGTGCCAACCACAAATACGCTCCTCTCCTCCTCAAATCCACAACTGTTACTGTAAGTTCTGTGACCTGCACCAGTAGCTGTGAGAAGGCAAAATGGAAGCGATAGCATCAGTGACACGGCAAAATGGGAAAAAGGAAAAGGCAGAAACATGGAAACAGACACACTTAAGCAGCTCCCTTCTTTTTGGCAAAGCTGCTAGATTTGCAAGCAGACCTGTCTTGAAAAATTTATAAGCTAGGAATATTTACACTTGCAGAGAAACAAGGTGCAACTCCTCCCTGCACAATATAGTACCACTGGTGAAGGATAAGGGGATTTCCTTGTGGAATTTATTCAACAGACAGACCTCCCAAGACTGGGATATCACTGGGATAAGCAAGTGCTTAAGCAAGTAATTTAAATGTTTTAAAAGTTGGACACTGGCTTAAAGATCAGCATAATATCTGAAGATAAAGTAAAGGGTTAATAAACAAAAGAATGACAATCAGGTAAACCTTAGAACTGATTTGGAAGAGTATTTATCTTGGAGGAATATTTAAATAGATGGAAAGATAAGTAAACGGAAAACATAAATTATGCAATTATTTCAAGGATGAAAATATTTCTAAGACATTTTACAACCTCACGGAACTAGCTGAAATCACAAAAAAAGAAGGCATGAAGATAAAAAGAACAAGACCTATGTAACTAGAAATTCTAATGAAAATATAAAAAGAGTAGAGGAGTTCCCAGAAAATTTTACGAAGGTGTTAATACTGTTTAAAAGCTTGTTTTCACAAGAAAGATTTTATTAAAGCACATGAAAGATAATAAAGGAAGAACTTATCAGATTCTGATATTCTAATCTTAAGTATGTTCATAGAAGCTTTATATCAATAATCAATAATATAAATCAGCACAGATTTATTTGTTTAAGGCAGAAAAAAATTATGTGATCGTTCTGGATTAGTGTTCTCAATACCCAAAAATGGTACTGCAGATCATAAAGCTGTTAAGCATGTAAAAATCAGTGTTCACTAGACAGACATACCAACTGTGGAAATGACAGGTCAGAAACTACAATTTGGTTTAAACTCATAACAATTTTGCACAAAATGAATATTATTTTGAGCATATTATTTTAAGTCCAAGAGAGCCACGATTAAATGAGCTCATGGAAAAATGGTATTAAAAATTGTAAGCATGCTTCAATGTAAAAAAGAAGAAAAAGTTGTAGTAACACAGCCAGAACTATATTTGGTACTACTAAATTACACAGCAGTGCATGGCCAAATGGAATTAACACCTGCTGGAATGCTGTGTAGAAATCTGAGAACCAGACTACTTGACTATGTAATAAATTATGTTCAAAATAAAAAGTTCAAATACTTATAAGAAAAGTCCAATAGACACATACTATGACAAAAATTAAAAGATCTTAAGCCTTCCCATTTGACAGTGCACATATGAGATATGAAGATGACAGTACATCTATGACATTATACAAGTATCTACTTATAAAGCATGAGTACAAGTGAACTTTCCCCTTATATTTAAAAGATCGACAGTGAATGAACAACAGTCAATTAGAAGAACAGGATACATTTTCATATTCTTTCACAAAAGGAGGAGGAAAATTTCTGAACTTAGCATTGCTGACACAAAATAGAGTTTGTCTTAGCTGCTGGCTGATGCTGCAAGATGGAAACCCACATGTGGATCCAGATAAAGCTAAGAACTATGAGCTCAATTTGCTGGATGTGGGTGAATATTTGAAGTATCCTTACACATTTACCCTTCTTTTATGGGCTTTTCTGGGTAAGACACTAAAGCTTTGCGCTGATCAAGCATGGCTACCTCGTGGCCAGTGATCCACAATCCAAAGGAGATCAAATCAGGGAATGGCATTTATGGACGCATGTTACAATATAGTCAAGTATTTTTTTTCCCTGAACTACTCAATCAGTAAGTAAACATAAAGATCTGGGGACTGGAGAAATGCAGCCCTCCTGGAGCCTTCCAGCAGAAGAGATCTGACTGATTTGTGGAGAGGTATTGCAGTCCTGAGAAACAATATGTACAATTCTTGTTCACTGTTTTTTTTAGGCTGGTTGCGCTAATATTAGCTTATCTGTTCTGTATTAAAGACTTGACTTATTATGAGCTCAGTTTTCATTAATAAAAAATATATCCAAACGCATACACAGAGAAAAAAAAGCAATGAAACAACAATTTATTAGATATGTGGGAGCTAATGTGTACTGTTTGTGAACAATGAATTGTAAGGCTCAGCATGTGACAGTTAGTGGTCTTCATGTAGGTTGTGTGATAAAGTACACGATGCATTAAAAAGACCATTTTTTTCCCCTTTTAACTGCTAGTTCTATAACCTCCCTATTTTCCTAAATTTGCTGAGCCTCTCTCTTTCTTTATGCTGTGGTAGTGAAGCAGATTGCTGATAGCACAATACCTAGTGCAACATGTCTTCTGCAGCAATTTTGCAGGTAATTTCCTCAAACACAAAAGAGACAACACATATAGGACAGAGCTAGTCTGTAATTTACTTCTGGGTAACAAATTATCAATTTAGTCACTTCTATAACAAAACCAAAATAATTTTCCTCTCTTAGATTGATTTTTAACTGTGCTATTACAATATTATCCAATACTACTAGTATCATACATATTTAATTTTATTTCAGAGATAAAACATTTTGTGGAAGGAAGAGGAGGATAAACTGACACAAAATGAAACAATTCTTCATGTTAAAAATAACCAGCATGAAAACACAGTTGCGAGGAAGGTAAATTATAAAGTATGCATTTATCCAATCATTTTAAATACCATAATTACACTGACTGCTCATCAAAAGACTTTTAAGACTCATTAAAATTATAAAACATTTCTAATTAAATCCATATTTAAATGAAGTTTCTATAACGAATCTACATGGTACTTTAAATCAAACAAAAAAGTTCTGGTGAAAAATCCAATTAATTGAAGTTTCTGTAAGAATTACAGCTTAATGATGGGGGCGCAGCCGTTGCCTTTTAGTTAAAATTGAAGATTACTGTGTTATATCCATCTTTAGCC
>VFFE01007005.1:316310-336070 GCA_008921705.1 Burhinus oedicnemus
ATTTTTTTTTTTTTTTTTTCTGGAAATGGTAACTTTCCAATTTAAGAATTGATGCAAAAGGCCCTTAGGGTTAACATTACCTTACAGAATCACAGCGGCCGGAAGGGACCTCTGGAGATCATCTAGTCCAACCCCCCTGCCAGAGCAGGGGGAACTTATATCCAATTTAATTAATGCTATCAGGAGGGGAAGAGGACCTGTGTTCTTATTAGTCAAAACCAGTCTGAAGCACAAGCATCCACTCATACATGCTCTTAGTCACTACGTTTTACCAGTTTCAGACATGTTTGCCAGCCAAGGCACTGGGGAACTGGGCTTTTGTCCAGTGTGCTGGGATGGTCCATCAACACTCATCTACGGACTGCCCCAAAGTACCCTTCTCTCAGATCACATACAGTCTCCAGTCTTTGAGGATTTACATCGGGCTCCCTCTTCTGATCTCAAATGGCTTTACCATGTCTCAGTTTTATCAACAACATTGCTCTTTCTCAGACTTACCAATAGCACTGCTCCTTTTATTCCTCCTAGTTGTGTCACTCTGGTGTGAGATTAAGTGTCTGCTAAAACTCTTATTGTCTTAGGTTGAGGACCGGCCCAGTGGACTTTAACAAGACACCAGTCTTCAGCCAAGTTTCATAGGTTAAAGCTGCTCAATACTGTACGCAAACATTCTCCACCAGAGTCTGAACACATTAATTGCTCTTCATCATCAAAGTTGGAAGGGATCTCTGGAGGTCATCTAGTCCAACCCCCCACTCAAAACAGGTGTAACTAGATCAGGATGCTCAGGTCCATGTCCAGTGAAGTCTTGAACCCTTTCAAGGTTGGAGAGTTCACAGAGTCTCTGGGCAACCTGCTCCAGTGTTTGACCACCCTCAAATGCAGCATAAATATGTGCAACTATCCCTACCTATTTACAACCTTTGTTGAACCGCATATAATGATTTGTTAACTAGGTTTTTGTTTTGTTTTTTTTTTTTAATTGTAGATCTGTTTCTAGCAAACTAGGCAATATGCAGCTGTGGAAGAATTTTCTATGAGTAAAAAAGAGAGATGTGGCAAAGTTTGGCTTTTTCTCCATGTATTTCAAACGAACATCAGCAATTCAAGCTGTAGCTTTGTTTAAAGATGCAGAAATCCAGTGTGGAAGCCCTCACTGGCATTTGGTGATAGTCAGGAATACGAAGGCTCCCTCCTGTGACCTGGTGAAACAAGGGAAAGTTCAGGGAGCAAAGTGTAAACAAGGACAAGCTTTCTTGATACTTCTCCCTGTGGAAACATCACCTGCAAAAGAGATGAGGACATCCCTTTGCAAAAAGAAGAACCTACTCAAAAGAGGCTGAAATTCACAGAGCTCCAGAGGCATAGGAGGAAAGCATGTAGATAAGATGGCAAAAGAAGAGTGACATGCTAACATGAAAAAAGAAGGTTTGTACATAGGTAAGGGGAAAGCTACACTGATCTATGAAAACAGGAAGAAAAAACATACATCTCTGAGTTGCTCAGAAGAAGGGGATCCAGTCAAGGGACTTAAAACCGCTTACTTATAAGAGCACTGGCAACACAGTTCAGTTTTCTGTATGGCGATTTCCAGTGGCACAAGAAACCAATATAACTGAATTTTTATATATTCTTCTCAAAACAGCCACACAGAAAAATGTATCTCTATTTAACAGATGGCGAGTACAAGGCACAGAAAGATTACAGTTGTCCAGAGTTCAGAGTCTTCTAAAATGTGCACTTTTGTTTTCAGTGAAGAAGTACAGGAAGGAAATAATCCTTCAGCTCCAGTTTTCTCCATGTGCTCTACTTACTCTCTTTGCTGCAAATGATTTCCTTAGAAATAAAAACACATTACATTCATAAGGATCAGTTTGGGCAGTTTTACTCTGTTATCATAGTCATGACTAAAGACATGTTTCCTCTGGCTTCCCCATCCCTCCTGGTCATGGTGCCAGGTGAGTTTCTCTAAAACTGGACTGTACTCCAGCTGTGCGGAAGCTGGTGTGGCAGAGATTAATTTCCAGAACTCAATTTCAAAAGAATGGTTTTCAATAAGGAATCTCAGCACACGGATATTGTGAAAGGTCAGAAGTTTTCTCCAGCTTTCCTGGCTCTTGAGTGCCTGTATTCCAGCAGCAAAAGCTCTGCCCAGCCTGAGTGAAAAGAAGGATACCACCTAGCAGATGTCATTAAATGGTCATATTTACCAGAATCTGACATTTTAGACAAAATAAGGTTAACATACAGAGTAAATGATATCTTGAATTATTTTGCAGGATTTTCACTCTACACTGTTTGCACACTATGTGATTGCTGGTTTCATATGGGATATTTACTTTGTCATATCTCCCACTTTGAAATTGCTGATCTTGATATTCTTCTTTTTCCTTGTTCCTTTCTTTTTCACAGGTCTTTTTTCCAGATGCTCAAGGTGCAAACAGGCAACAAGTTAGACCTGTCTCCCTCTATACACACCTTCTTACGTGTATATTTACAAACAGAATGATAAGAACAGTATAGTTTAGCACAAAAAGAACCACAGATCTGAAGAAACAAAAATGAGCTTCAGTTTTAGCAATCAACACTTACTACATAAATTCTACCGTACACGGAAATAACAAGACCTTCCTGAACCCTCCCAGTGATTAATTAGAAAGCCTGTCTTACAGATTTTTCTCTCAGGTGTAGTAACCTCGTGGACCTTACCATTAAGAACTAATAAATAAATGCTTGGTTAAGCACAAACTGGTTGATAGGCAGTGAAAAAGAGTGATGATCTTGGTTTTCATGCAAGACAGTTATCCTGTCATGTTACCTTAGAGGACGAAATAATACCAAATAAAAATAAAATTTTCAAGTGCCTGTTATAATGAATTATTTAGAAAAATTCATTACTATATTTCCAATATTAATGCAACAGGCAGGGAGTATAGAGCTGAAGTTACAAACAGGGTACACTGTTTTCATACTATTTTTAGATTAGCTGCATTAAAAATCTGAAATGAAAACAGAGAGGAAACCTACAAAAATTATTAACTAGTATAAAAAACCCATGCATATTTTATGTCATAATATGCCTGTATATTGAAAGATAATGTTATTCTTTTTACCTTTAAATCATTGTATTTTCAGTGTGCTTCTAAGGATCACAGTGCAATACAATTACCTTAAAGGAGGACAGGAGATGGAGATGTCTCTTTAAAGGAAACTTGACAGTATATAAAATACAATGACATAAATAACTCTTCTCACAGATTACCTGGCACATTAAATGTTATATATTTGTCTCTGTATTGCACATGTTATGATAATAAACCATCATCACACTTGAATTGTTTTACACAAATCTCCTGACGTAATATACAAACAGGAAATTCAAGATTACCTAAAGAATGTAATAACTGGAGTTCTGCCCCCTTTGTTTTGCATTTTCTTAGGTAAGTTATAATTTAAGGTGATTAGAAGAGAAATAAATACAATTCATAGACATTTAGATTGCCAAATATGTATTTTCTCATTAAACTTGAGGTCACTTCTTAAACTGTATTACTAGATATGAGAGCCTTAGACTTGTTCTGAGTAAATAAAAAAATATTGCCTCAATAGATGAAATAGAACAGTTTTTTAGAAGTGTGACACAGGAAAACCTTAATTCTGTCATTTACCTATCCTGTCATACAGAATCTTTACTTATATCAGCACAAATTTTTTTTTGTATGTTTAGCAGGGCTTAAAGGTTGAATTTTCACTGCTGTAGGAGAGATGTCCCTGTGAGGAGCAGGTAGCAGGCTGTTACCCCCACAGGCTGCCCACCCCCAGCCTCTGGGAGAGGAAGACGTGTGTGGCGAATCTGGTTCCTCTCCGACAGCTGCTTAGGGATGCAGGAGCTGGGGCACCCGCTTGGATGGCCATCAGAAAGCAGGTGATGCAGAGGAGTACGATGTTTGTGATAACACTGAGACAACTCCTGCACATTTAGTGATTTCTGAAGTGTTTCAGAGACTAGCGATTTTCCCCTCAAGTAGAACACCCAGATTCTCCACTGTCTCCAAGCTGACAATGGAAGGAGACGCAGGAAGGAAATGAGAGGGCTACCACAGGAGGTTTCATTCCAGTGCATGCCAGACAGGAGAGATGTCTACTTTACAGTTTTTCTGAAGATAAAAGGAACTTTGCCTCTCTAGTTGTTTCTTCCCTCTTTTCTCCCTCCAGGGCAATGGACAATATGAGAAGAAAGTGCAAAACCCCACAACATCTGAAGCAATGCTTAGCTGGTCAGGTCAGGATGCTAGCATTCAGAGGATTCAAGGATTGCTGGTTAAGAGGATATCTGACTTTAATACAGAGAGCAGAATTTCTTAGGAAACAAAAATCATATGAAAAAAAAAAAGTTGAGTAAAATGTATGCAAAACCCTTAAAGTCAGATCTCAGTATTATTTTGATTTTTTTTCCTATAGAAATAAAATATAAATAGAGTTGAAAAAATAAACAGGGCAGGCTTTTCATATCCCGCAAAATAAAATATCTGTCTGTATTCTGAAACAGCATGAGATGTCAGATGCTAAGCACATCAGTGGGCCTTGGCAAAAGTAAATTTAAATAAGATATGAACTGTGTTATGCACTGGTAGGAAGCACATAAATTAATTTGACCTGTCAGCTGCAAGTTGAAGGGGGTGTGCCCAAGCTTAAATAAATTCTCATGCTGCTTTTACTAATTAACATGTGTAAAAATCTATCCCTACTGAAAGCACCCTTAATATTTCACTTATTTCTTCTTCCAAGCTCTTTTCCGTACCTGGAGTTATGTGATGGAAATTACATTCCTGAATTTCTGACGTGGCTGCATTTTAATCCTTCTTGTGTTTCTTAATTTTGAAATCCACGTTTTGACAGCTCACCATCCCCCTTGATTAATGCCTTGAAGGAACCCCTATATGCCTCGCCTGTAAGTGATCTAATTTTGTGCGGGAATGCCTGGGCTGGTACGGTGAACCGATTCACCACCCAGGTGGCTACATTTGGACTAAATGAGCTGTGAAGAGCTTCATCTAGGGCGATCACAGTCTTTCTTCATGTAGCCCCACAGTATGCAGCCACTGCTCCAAACATGATTTGTCACAACCCATCAATAGAAAATAAATTATTGCCATTCTCGCTTGTCAATGGCCTTGTCTTCGCTTTGGCTGGCCTAATGATTGGAAGCTCAAAGGGGACATTTCCAGCCTTTGTGGAGCATGATTATGACTGAGCACACTACTCCCCTATGCATCCTGGCCAGTAAAAACATGTAGGGAAAGCAAATTATTTCAGTGTTTTGCACCGATGATTAGAGCATTAGCCATGAATGCTAGAGCAGCTTATATTTGACAGTCAAGACTTGTTCAGTTCTGACATTTATTCGCTCATTTTAATGCCACTAGTAAGTGCAAGGTTGCAGCATTCATGTATGTGCAAAGAACATATCATAATGCTAGAGTGCAAAAATATGAGTAAGGAAAATGACCTTGGCGAGATCACAAATCTTCAGGGCAAAGAGATAAACTATTACGTAAAAGTGAAAAAGCTGATTTAAATTTGTTTTCACAGTTGTCATTTTCTCAGACATGTAAATATGTCTGAATAAATATGGCTGCAAAAACGTTGAAGTAGCAGCTTACTTCTTAGAATTTTTCTGCTGAATTTAACAAGAAGTTGTAGCTGACCTCTTTGAATGAACACTGTAACAATACATCAGCTTTTCAAAATCACTTTGTTTTCCTTAGGCCACAGAAAAGAGAATGAAATAGCTCAAACATATGGTATTCATTTGGATTTTGAAATTCAAAGACACTGTAGGTCAGAAGGTAACCACGTAGGCAAAAGCATGGATAGGATGTTCTCCATAATGGATACATCTGGATCACAGTGTAAAGAAGCCCAGAATCATCTGTTCCAATCTGCAGCATATAAATAATGTGGCTTGAGACCATACCCAATATTATTTTACCTTTGAAATATCTTTTATAAGAGATTGACCAGTAGCAGTATTAAGAAAAGAGGGAGAAATGTCTCCTGTTCATCTTACTAAAAAAGGCACTCAGTTGCATTCGATAAAGATGCATTAGACAAAATGAGAGATACTCCTTAAACAATTATGCGTGTATTTTCAACAACGGCCACCTAAACTGTAGTTAAAAAAAAGGTGAATATTCAAAGCCTCAATTACGGGATCAAGTTTTGCAACTTGAACACTTGGAATTGTTACAGGGGAAATCACCATGTAAATGATGCAGTTAATCAATCGTTAATTGGGATATTTCATAGAAGTTTGGTTTTTTTTTTTCTTCTAAAGGCAGCAATTCGGGTGAATGTTCTACCTTTACAATACAATCACAAAATATTTACTATTTTTGTTAAAACAGTGGGGCCAGCCTACAACCCATCAGCCATTGGATGCCACAGAAGTAGGCACCGAGTGGATGCTAGGTGTGTGAAGGGACTCGATATATGATAAAGTATATGCACCTGGCCCTAGGAACACCTAACATATAGCAGATCAGTGGCATGGCTGTCATCCACAACGAACAACACAAACTGCTCCAGTAGAAAAAGTGAGCACTGCTCATAGAATCGAGCTCCTTGGAGTGATGAGATGGTGCAACAAAACCGTACTCTCATACTCTGCAGAAAAGGCTGACCACATGCAGGCTAAAGACTCAACAGTAAGAAGAGAAGTTAGAAGGAACTAAAGTTATTGCTTTAAATCTCAATATATTCAAATGCTGCTTGGGACTGTAAATGCTTTAGATGCAAAAACAATATATAAAACTGTAACACAGGTAATTATTTTGCATATCTGTAAGGCTATACAGATACATAGTCTGTTGCAGAATTAAAACAAAAACTGAACTAGAAATTATATCAAAGAACCAGAAAAAGATTACACAGATAGATGTTTTCATATACGTATCAACGCAACTATTTCAGTAATCTGCAGTTGTTGAAAACAAGGTATGCAAGAGGAAGAGAGAAACAGCTAGACAAAAGTTATATTAAAGAGAAATGAAATCCTTCTCCTGTTTTACATACACTTTCTGAACAGCCTGTCCAGAATATTCAGTGTCCTGGTTTCAATTTATCCTACAATTCATCCTATCTCACTTAGAAGTTCTTTTCCCCCCTTACCTACTAGATAATGCTACAGCCTAATCAGATGTGTACAAATTCTCTCACAGATACAAAAAGTTTGTTAAAAGGTTTAAAGTCAGGTACTTAAAAAGTTTTGAAAATGCTGGAATTAAGGTTACCTATGAATTTTAATGATTAAGTTTCATACACCATTTTTTTACCTACCTCTGTCTTTTTGGGGCACAGAACAGAGAGAAATCTTTTACTGTGTAATATTCAATATTTTGTTTTCTACTAAGCGTTCAAGGGATGACCTTATATCTAATTTACCGCACACTTCAAAAGCTTGTATTATTATCATTATTATTAATTTTCTCTCAGGCTTTTCTGTTGCAGGCATCACTCTCTGAGTGCTTCACAAACACTAAAGAAAATATTTATACAACATACTTTGAGATGACTAGACATTACGCTATTTAATGTATTGCCGAACTGGGACAGAGATTAAAACCAAATTTGAGTTCCCGGTTTGAGACACCATTAATGCACTCTTGCAGAATACTTAGCACCACACAGTGGTTTCCTTTCTGAAAGAACATCTTCCAGTGATTTCACCTACAACTGTGAATGCTCATGTCTGCTCCAAAGAACACGTCATATTCTCCGCTTCAAGTAACCTGGTCTGCACCCTGCACAAACGCCGTCGAAGAGGTGAGCGTGGAAGAATTCAGCACATCGTTCAAGCACGAGGATCTCTTTCTGCAGCAGTCTGCCTGTTCACACATTCCAACTTGGCTAGTAATGAAGGGGAGGTTATTCCCACAGCGGCTCTGTTCCCTGCACAACCACGGTCCAGCAACGGCACAGCCCATGCTCTTCACAGAGGGAAGGTGTAGTTATATGAAAAGGAATAAGTACTGAATCCTCCAGTTAAAGCTGTCCCTTACTGTAAGCAGAAAATGCTCATGAGTCTTGGTGACAGCTTTGCAATACTCTGTACAGATGTACATATCTGAGGGTAATAAATTTTTGTTAAGAGTATAGCAGTGATATACCAAACATCTAGTTGTATATTTGGGTGAGCATTTAACTTTAGATGGTAATCAGATGAAGCTGAATTGGAAATTTATAGCTTAATATAGCAGAATTTTGTAAAAATTATCCAATAACAATAGGTATCCTATCTCTTGACATAACAAAACAAAATGTTAGATATTACTTTTCCTATTATATTTTCTTAATACCCTGATATTGTCATCAGAAGCATAATAGAAAAAGACTTTACTGTGCATACATTATTTTCTTTTGATTAAACAGGTGCACTGGAATTTCAATCATTTTAAATCATAATTAAATGCCCCATTTTTTTCATTGCTTTTTTTTATAAACACATTTTGGTAATTAAATTCTGAAAGGGGATTTTTTTTCCTCTCCTCCTTTTTTAAAGTTATATTTCTAAAGAATTAGAATAGACAGATTTATTCACTCTGGGAAGGTGGAAGACCTTACCCAGAGTGATCTGATTATACTATTCATAAAGAGAATGACTCTTTCACATCATCCTTAGTTTTACTTTACACCTTCACAATACTTTTGAGTTGCTTGAAATTACTCATAATTTACAGGCTTCTAGATCAAGTAAGAATGAAAATTCTAAAACACTGAGAGGAAATGACAACGCATTAATATCCACATTATAAGGAAAGTTTGTTTATGACAAAAATCTGGGTAAAAATCTGTAAAGCATAGCTAAATACTATTCAGGTAAGAAGTTGCTACAGTAGAACAGGATATATTTCAATGAATTTAATCTGAAAAAAACCCAACAGTCTATATGTTCAGAAATTACTACAGAATTTAGAAATTCTAAGTGATCTTCTAGAAGGTCTGCATTCTGTGGTTAGAGGCTCAAATAATTTTCTCACAGGCTCAAAGTCAAACCTTTTAGAAGCATTTGGAAGGTAACACACACACAAAAAAAAAGCAACAGGAAGTATTATTCACATTTAAAAGGATGGGCCAACATGACAGCAGTCTAACCACAAACAAAAGATGGGAGCACTTTCACATTCGGCATTAAGATAATGAGCATCGGCTCTGGAGTGAGTTAATGTAACTTATGTTCAGATATCATGTTCATAAGGATGCAGAGTTTAAACACTTGAACAATCTCTGGTTGGCTTATTTTTGTGCCCTGACTTGTGTTATAAAAAGGGAAGAAGGAAAAAAAATGAAATAGCTACCACTGAAGAGGCACATATGATAGCATATTGTGCTTGCTTCAGTTAATGAAAAATACCTTAGTTTTTTATCATAAAAAACCTGATCCACCCCCACCAAGAAATAATTTTTAGGTTTAAGCTTTAGAGGGAGACCTTTATCTTAGCTTCAGCAAGAAGATGCAACAGCATCTTACTGTTGCAACAGCAACAGTAACAGCAACAGTTACTATTTCTGTGTGTTTGACTGCAGACCTTGCAAGTTTCATTCACCTGCCTTTGGGTACAAGTCACTACTTCATGTTTCTAAAGCACACTATTTAGGGCAAGAAATTAAAGAGAAGATTAAACTGGAAAAAATTAAATTACTTTTACTGGCATCAGAACAAAATATTGGTGGGTTTTGTAGAAGTGGCATGATAATTATAATAACGGTAAATATTCAAGAGAACTTTTGCTTCTGTATCTGGACTTCAGCAACACATTACAGGCAATAGTGTGCATGAGCAATATCATATGATGAATATATGGCAGTAAAATTCATTTGAGAGGACGTATTGCTGCTAGCATAGCGGTGTAGCAGGTTTAGCTGTCTTGCTCAGACAGAAATGGATTGGTTAATCTTTCATTGTGTTAAAAAGGTCATCTTGCTTCTTTAGATTTTAAGAAGTAATAGAAAGAAATTACAGCAGGTTATTTACAGGCATGCAATAATCACATTGAGAATGGCATTTATAGAGCCACCAAAAATCATCATTTCACTGTAACATTTAAGTCTTCTGTTCCAAATTTCAAGTTATGAAAGGTGTATGTGTTTATACAATAAAGACCTAATCCTGAATAAGTAGCTTAAAAAACTAATTTACAAGGATTTCTTCTTGCAGTATTCAGATGATTTTCAAAGAAACGAGAGTCATCTAAAAACAGTATGCAATCTTAGACTATTCAGCCTATGTGTGTTTTCCTAAGTATGATTTTTAAAGGAAACTATTAAATTATTCTTCTCAATGTAATGAAATTTAATGTAATCCTTTACACCTGAAACTTAAGACAACCATGTTGTTGATATATACATCTCTATATATGTAATACAAACATATATTTAAAATAATGTTATTGTATAATATTTACTTGTAAAAATACCTTGGTTTTAAGCAAGATCAACCTTTTTATGAGTTGAAGAGATATCTATAGTATTCTCAGTAGTTCTGAGCAAGAGCTCAGATATTAAGACAAGAGTTAATCACAACTCTCTTTTGAAGGATAAAACTACCTTCTTTAATTATTACACTGAGGATTTTGTAATTCAACAATATAGTCCTACTAATAATTCTGTCTAGAAGAAATTTGCATGTTTTAAATTGGAGACATTTTAAAATACAATAGTTAAATCCTGATTGTAAGAGAAAGTTCTTTTTTAGATTTATTTCAGCTTCTATCAGTGGCATTATTTTTCCAATAGTCAGTAACCCCGTACATCTCATTTGAAGCAGCTATGTCCAACCTATAATTATTTTCTTCTAATTAGAGTAATTCATGGTTAATTATTCAAAACGATTCTTCTTCAAAATCAAACCCATTTCTTGCCATGGCACTTTAAAAATGTAAGACACAAATAAAATATTCCTCAATGCAAATTTTTGCAATAAAAGAATGTCTGTTTTGCTTTCTTAAAATAGTATTAAAATCTTTGTATAGCAGTAAGGACTCTGATAATACCAAAATCATAGACAAAATTATTTGCTGCTGTATAGATACACATACTTCCATGCACAGAGTGTCCTCCATAGGATCGATGTCTTTAATCTGTAGTGACCAGCCTGGAGTGTTTTTTTGTGTATAAGAAGGCTCTGACAGTGGCAAGGAGTATCCTGGGACTTTCCTACAATGTTGTGTAAGATCTGATCAAATCTCACTTAACTATAGCTTTGCTTATTCATAGTTGGTGCAAACTTAATTTGATGTAATACAGTCACACCCTACATGATTAAGGCTCCAGAGAGATGTTATTGTGGCCTTGCAATATATAAACAAGACATAAGAAAGATGGACAGAGACTTTCTACCAAGGCCTGCAGTCACAGGATGAGGGGCAACGGTTTTAAACTGAAAGAGGATAGATGTAGATTGGACATAAAGAAGAAATTCTTGACTGTGAGGGTGGTGGGACGCTGGCCCAGGTTGCCTAGAGAAGCTGTGGCTGCCCCATCCCTGGAGGTGTTCAAGGCCAAGTTGGATGGGGCTTTGAGCAACCTGGTCTAGTGGGAGGTGTCCTTGCCCATGGCAGGGGGGTTGGAACTAGATGATCTTTAAGGTCCCTTCCAATCCAAACCATCCTGTAATTCTATGATGTTGTATATCACTCTGCATTTTGAAGTGTTACTGGAAAGCCTAAATAGTTACTCAGTGTCTCCATAGGGATTCTCTTCTAACCACCTTTAAGAACGAACTGGTGAATGGACTGAAATTATTCCTTCAATTGGCTGGCCCAGCTGGTGAGTGCTGCTGGTCCTCACTTGATGTGCAATATAAACAAAACTCCCATTTTTCATGGCTAAGTCCATCAGATAAATTTGATTAAAATTAGTGAAGAGTTTCAGGGGCTCTGTCCTGCAGGTTTTAGTAATTAAATAATTGGCTGAAATTTTTTACTGTACTACAGCGCATAGTTGTCTCTAAATTTACAAGGATCTCACCACTTACATCAAGAGATAAAATTAAGCACTGATTGAATAACCTTGTTTTGACAACTGATTGCATGCTACGTTTCTGCAAGTTATTTTTGGACTATATGTTGCAAAACAGTGTAATTTGCATGACCAAGGCTAAATCTGTTGAAAACAGTTTAAAAATTGGATACATAAAGCAGAAGATATAAACTGCAAAACTGTATCATGTTGCATTTAGTAAAATAACTTTTCTGAATGATTTTTTGACAGATTGAATATTTTATCACATCAGTTCCAAAATCCAGGAGGAGCATGCTCTGAGGCACTTTTGATATTGTATTTCACCTATATCTCTCAAAGGAGACCAAATTACTTATGAAGATCCAAATTTCAGTAACAAACGGAACAGCATTATTACATGGATGAATTTCCAGAGGAACTCTGTGACTTCAGTAGAATATAAGATGATTTCTATCTTTTCAGCCATTTTTTTCTCCGTAAAGATGATGTTATAGGAAAACTACTTGTAGTAACTTGTTAGTGGAGTGCCATGACAACTGAATTCAAGGAGCTGTGGCTTGGTTTTCTGAAAGTGTTAATGCTGTTTATAGTCTCATTGACCAAACCTAATGTAAGCACATAAAAATCCCCACTCATAAGCACATACAACAAACCAAAGTACTGCATTAACAAAAGATATGCAAGAAAAACAGTCTGTATTATTATCTAGTCAAAAAGCTCCTGCATTGTCAGAGTTTATTTATGGCTGCACAATAAAACACACTGATAAGGCAGTCCTACACATTTTCAAGATAGGTAATATATTAAGGAAAAAAGTCAATCTCTTGTCCCAAAATTCAAGTAAATCTGTACTGGGTTTTATTCTATGTTGCTCGATCTATCTGAGTTATCTAGCACATAAAAATATTACTGATTCCTATAAGAACATGTTGCAGAACAGAATTCACCATATCTTTTTGTTGAAGCACACAGAACTTTTTATGGTCTTTCATGGCAGAAATACAGTTAATTTCATTTTGAGAGACCAGGCACGCTGCAGCACGCCCATTTTAAACTTCAACATGATGTTACAAATACCCAAGAAGTTATTTCTTGGCCCATACCAGAACCTACTCAAAAATAGTAACAGCAAAAGATACAAAAAGCTACCTTCAGAAATTACCATGGTAGTATCAGAATAACATTTTCCTCACAATTCTGAAGTACAGATAAAAGACAGGGCTTATAAGTCCCATATCCTATCTTGGATGTATTTCTCCATAATTATGCACACAGAAATGATGTATGTGCCTGCCTTCAAATCTGGCCCTACGTCCCTAGAAAAATCTAGTACATTTTTAGCAGCTTTGCGGAGGAGCTCTTTATGGTACCCAAATAAGAGGATTTGCTAATTACCTGCTGCTTCTTTCTGTAGGAGTTGCAGAACCTCATAGTTTTACTCCAGCCCCCCAAATGTTTGTTTTAGGCTTTTTTTCCAGTGAAAGATTCCCAGTAACATAGCTTTCCCACATGATGCCTTATATAAGCAGCATATTTTAAACAAGGCTGTTTGGCTTCTTTTGTTACTAGATATCAACGACTGCAGGAAAAGGAAAAAAAAATCACTTTGTGGAGTTTGTTTGCTGTAACATCATGGCCCATTCTTAGCTCTTTAGCATCTCAAACTCTTCCGTGCTTTGCTGTGTATGTCATTGCCTCATGTTTAGCCTCTCTTTGTAACACCTGAGTCCCCTCACCCAGCTGGCTGGCTGGACCCCTTCAGAGGACTTGACCAGCCTCTAGAAATGTCTACATTCTTATCAGAATCACATATTATGGTAAGAAAATGAAGAAAATGGCCTCTCTCACTGATGGATCAAAACAAAGAAGCAACGCCAGTTGTTTCCAAGGACAAGGGTCGAAGAGAAGACCTCCCCAAACTGTTGCTGTCAGCTCTTATTAGATCCTGCCTGGAAAGAAAGCTCTGCAACCAAACAGCTGGCCACAATCAGTACTGCTGGAGACCAGGCAATTGTCTTAGTGGGTTAACAGACCCCAGGTATACAAGAGCTGGCTGTTCTCTGCTAGTCATCGTGGCACCAGGCTGAAGTAGTATTTCTGTTTAACATTGCCTTCTTTGTGCTTACTCCCGTTTGTCCACCCAAAGTTCTGTCCTAATCGATCCTTCTCCAGCCCTGCAATCTTCTTGTCATGTAGCACGTATGTCCAGGAATCTTTTGTATTACTGGCCTCTGATAAGGTTTTCTACCTTATCTTTCTGTTTGATATAACCTTTGGCTTCTCCAGCTTCCTCACTCCTGACTTTCATATTGCTCAGACCCTCGAATCAAGAGAAACCTTTGGCTTCTTTCGTAGACAGTCATGAAATCAGAAGGGTTTCTCTCAAAATCAGATTCAACTCCCAATGCAGAGAGAAGAAAATCCCTTGAAAATCCCTGAGGAATATAAAACAGAGAAAGTCTATGTATTGGTTCCTTTCTACCCCCTGACAAAGGCTGTCAGCAGCTAAAAAATCACCAAGCTGATAAAGAAAGCACACAATTTCCAGAATAAAGCAATCTAGACTCAAGGAGAGAAAAGCTTATGGAGGAGCTCTGACATCTTTTTCACAGAGAAACTGTCTGTTTAACAGCATGTGCTGTATTATAATGTCTCTTACTGTTTGGGATGTGAAATCTATCAGTGATAAAGAAAAATTCTGATATTTTTCTGTGGCTTATTCAGTTTTCTGTTTTGTTTTCTGTTTGGCTTCTTTTCTTGCCTGTTTGTTTTTGCAAGGAGATTAACCCAGGATAGTTCCCTGAGGAAGTCTTACAGCACTGACATAAGTTGCACCAACAAAACAGCACAAAAAGCACCGATTGGGGAAGGAGCAGACCCCCCCAGTGGTGGTCTCCTTAGTGAAAGAAATGTCACTAGAATCACATGTTCAGACCCACAACAAATCCCTGTATTCCCTGGAGGTGTTCAAGGCCAGGCTGGATGAGGCTTTGAGCAACTTGATCTAGTGGAAAGGTGTCCCTGCCCATGGCAGGGGGGTTGGAACTAGGTGATCTTTAAGGTCCCTTCCAACCCAAACCATTCTATGATTCTATGATTGTATAATTAGCAATATCCCCAGTAAATAATCCTCACACGAGTACTCTCAGCCCTGCTTTCTGCTGCTAATTGTCAAGAGTACCAATTTACAGACTCAGTAGTCAATGGTGCTCAGGCAGACAACCCAGACAACTTCTCAACCAGCCTTTCTTTGCTATCAGATAACCATTACTTCTCACACTCTCTTTCATAGCCGCAGGTAGAAAAGCTATTGCTAACTTTTAGCTACCTGTATCTATCTCTCCAGAGATGTTTTATAAGACTTGACTAGTCGTTGGACAACTTGCAAAGAGGCAAATGCATACTGATGAAATGGAGAGCTGGGTGTTGCCCTATGGTAAATGAGTTTGGCAGGGAAATAGAAAAATCATGGCAAAAGGTATCGGTTACAACCCAAGAACAAGCAAGGATACTGGAAAGACAGCAGGCACAGGTTTGTCCCTTTCAGAATACAACAAGCCATACTCTGTGCTTAGAGGCTGTTGACTACAAGAGCAGTGTTTTAAAGAGAGTTGGGGCTTAAAACTGGACTTCCAACAGTTTAAATACAAAACAAGTGAGAGATTAAAATAGTGTATTTTGACACAGGTGATGTAACTATATAACAAAACATATGTTTTCTAAATATAAATATTTTATATATATACACACACACAGTTTTCTGGACCTCCTTTCCTTATAATTTAAGATTATTTTGCTGGACATAAAATTTCAGTCCTGCTCAAACCACCACCACTTTGCCACAGCAATCTTGGATGGCATGTCCAAATTTTGTGGCCAACCACAACAAACGCCTTCACAAGATTCATATTTAAATCTACAAATCATTTATCTATTGGCTGCTAGCAGTCAGGGGTAGTAAGTTTCCAGCTAGAAAAGTTGACCAGTAAGGAACTCCCACACTGACTTCCTGACACCGCATCTCCTGAGAAATAACTTCACACACTTCAGCAAAATGGTCTTCATCCACCCCATGTTCCATTGGCACTGGTAATCCCACTAGTCCTGAATTACTACTTGATCTTGCTTAGCTGAAAAAACCCAGAAGCTGTGGTTCATAGAGTAAATATCACTCCACATTGCTTCCCCCTCCCACTTAGCCATAAAGGTGAAGGAAACACAGAGCCAAACCCATCTGCCTGTCTGCCATCCCAAGGAACATCCATGACTGCCACATTCATCAATGAGACCAGTAACACTTCCCAGAACATCTGTAGGTTTTGAGAAGTATCTTGCAACACATTATAGGAAAAATCACAGACAATACTGTTAAGGGAAGGAATGTTGCAGCATGAGTAATCTGCTCATAATACTAAACGGTTAATAATGCAACTGCTCACCTGATGGATCCAATGATTAACTGATCCAATGATCAGTTTTGTTAGCACAATAAAGTTGAATGGAAGCAGTTCTCTTTCATATAGTTAAAATGCTGCATTTAAAGCAAAAACCCCCAACAGATGAATGATAAGATGAGCTCAGTTCTATGTGGGTGGATGAATGGTGGTCTCTCATGTATTTGAGACTTTGTCCCATAATAATCCTGAGACAAAGCTTCACATGATTCTGAAAGACCAATAGGAATCAGTGAAATCTGCATAAAATTCTGAGTACCATATTTGCACTGGCTATTTACCTGAACTGACGGACTATGACTTTTAGTAGTATTTAAATCCTTGTGTTACTGCATTGTATTTTCTATGATAGCAAAGTTAGATGGTATGTAACCAGTCTGGATGAAACAGAAATTTGAGTCAAAACCAAGATGCCCTCCAGTTTTCACAGCAACTGGTAATGCTATACAGTGGTCATTAGAAGCAGAGAGGCTGTGCTGCCTCCGTCCGCAGGGGTTTTCAAGACCAGACTAGATAAAGCCCTGAATAACCTAGTCTGACCTCATCGTTGACCTCCAGAGGTCCCTTCCAACCTGAATTATCCTATGAGTCTACAAGCACTCCAAGTGCTTCACCTGTTATTGGTGGATTATACTATATATATATAGTTTGTTACTGGATATTACTTATTTTCCCACAAGTCTGTTATTTAACTCATTCTTGTCTTACTAAGTACTGTGCCAAACAGAAGGCACGTCTTTCTATGTTAGCAACATTCATTCTCAAGTACTTAAAATGATCTTTACATTTCTTCTATGCTAATTAGCCCACATATTCCAGATCCTGATTCCAAGTGGTGGGTGTGGGAGAGAAGGGAATCGCCATCATTTATCAAAGGTTAAGACTACATTCTGAGATAATTTGGCTTGCTCCTTTCAAGAGAAAGTTACTGCACAACTGAAAATTGTTAGTGGTTTGTAAGACATATATATAAGGAATAAATAATGTACTCTCCAATTTGAACTTTAGGCTAGCAATAAATTACTTAAGAAGTCTGTATTCAGTAGACTGCAGTGTCCACAAATTTCCTGCTTTTTCATGTTATGAACCATGTTCAATTATTGCTTACTGGAAATAGATTATTTCAGACAATAGGTAATTCTAGAGATTCTGCATATTTTGCTGAATTCATATGCTAGGCACCTTTTTAACTCCTCTGCTAAATTGGATAGCCAGTCAATTTATCTCTTTAGTTTCTTTCTTAAAGATAATGTGTCCCACTAAGGTGCCTCTTTGCTATCTACTGTAATTTTAATTTTATATTTAAACAAAATTAAAGATCAACAAGCTGTATTATAAGTGGCTTTTGAAACACTGTGCCATTCTAGCTCTTTCAGCAATAAAACTGTAAGCTTCTCAAGTTTGTAAAGGTATGCTATTTTAACATGCATTTTGATCATTATGACCAAAATGACTATTAGCGTATCAAACACAGTTCCAAATGCTGCAAAACTTTAGAAAGCTACTGCAATTTCTGTTTCTTACCAAATCGCTCTGTATAAATTAATTCTACAATCTTTGGCATGTTGATTTAGAGAAAGAAAACAAAGGAGGTGGAAAAAACCCCCTATTTTTACAAAAGAAATATAATAATATAGATAACTGCCACAATTTCTATGACTTTTTAATCAATAGAAGCAGTGTACCTACTTCTTAAGAATAATATCACTTAAATTGTTCTTTATATTTACTACTACTTAATTACTTTACTATGCTAAAAATAAAGGTCATTAAAATCATCTTGAAGCTTGACTTAGATTTCAGAACTAACCTGCAAGTTGCAAAATCTCTATGTTCCATTTAACACATTTAATAGATGTAAAAGCTCACAAGTGATGATATAAAGGATAATTTACGCTTGCAATGCATTTTTGTCCAATTAATAGATTGCCTGTGTGTTGCATATTTTGCATGACAAAAGAGCAGAATATTAAACTGCCATTCATAATGAAAATGCACTTTGCAAATTAAAAGTGCCGAAACAGAAATTTTTCACCCTGTTTAGGAAATAAACAGTCCTTAACCAATTAAACTGCATTGTAATAATTCTATGATTTATTGCAAGTTGTTTAACTTTCAAAACTCGGCTAACCCATATTAAGGTCACAATCCATCATGTCTTGCTTGGAAAGCCAGCAAATAATGGCTGTTGTATTAGCTGCTTTTGATGATAGTATGAAAGAAGTATTAGCACTTGTCAACAAAACTGCTTACAACATAACATTAGCATGCATGGGCTGCTGTACCTATTTATTATTCTGGCAGCTTCACACATATTGTTACAAGCTTATAAAACATTTTGTCGGGTGGAAACCGAATGTACACTGTTTGGTTTTCTGATAGACTGGCAGCATAAATGTCTGGGCTGACTTAGTTTAGTTTAAGTGTAAATAGAGACACAAATTCTTCAACCTGTTCTCTTATTGATACTGAAAAGTGCTGAATTATTCAGCATCCAAGTCTTCTGTTTGTGTCTATCACAGTTATCAATTACCCATCAGTCGTCTTGTCAAAACAGAATGGATTAATCTGGCTGAAAACAAGACAAATAAGTGGATACTATAACAGGGGTGCAGGGTTGCCAAACTGTCAAAGGGAAATCCAGGCAGTGACATTTGCCGTCAAAAGTCAGATATCTGGCTTAAGTGAGCAAATGATTTCCCTTTACGAGCCAAGAATGCACTTAGCTTACAATAAGTAAATTAATCTGCCTACTTTGCCTACTAATGCATTATCAACGGTGATAGTCACAGCAACTCTGTACTTACTGATCATATGCCTTTATGGCCCAATGCTTTGTCTGTAAGTTGATTCTTAAACATAAATATACAGAAAATATTGTTTCATTTTATAAATTAAAAGAGAGTTACTTGAATACATGAACTTCTCAGTGTGGTTACTTGTGTTAGTTTGATCCATTGTACACATCAGTTGATAAGAGATCAACTAAATCTTCGAACAGCGGGCTTGTGGAATACACCCAACTTCTGTTAAGTCTAACCTTTCATTTTCCTCCCGAGCTTTAAACTTTGAATTCTTGCTTGGCAAACCCTTTAGGTCCGTCTATTACTCTTGAAAAAGCAAACAGATGCATGTGATTTAATTTGTACTTTTAAGATAAAATGTTAGTAATATGGTACCCAATTTGGAACAAAGGTTTGTCACCCATTGAATCAAGTCTTGGATCCCTGTCTGAGGTTTCTGGTTTGTTCGACTTTTTCTCCCCGCACCCCCCCCCCCCCCCCC
>VFFE01007005.1:338674-353828 GCA_008921705.1 Burhinus oedicnemus
CCAATATGAAAAAAAAAAATAGAAAAAAAGACTAGATCTGCATGAACAAAACAAGACCAAAGCCAAGATCACCAACGTCAAGTAAGTTTAAAACTTGTCATCCAAGAGCTGAATAACAAGTTTATTTGAAAGGGTTAGCAAAACCATTTTGTGATCAATGGATCTTCTAAATTTGCAGATCTACGGCATAAGAAACACGTTAATACCTGGTTGAGGTGTACACTGCAATACTGTATTACTTTTGTGACGACTTCAGTGGTACATAACTTGCTCATGGGCACAGTAGGACTAATCCTGCCCCTATGGTAGCATCACTGGAACTGGGCCAGGCCCACCATCAGTGTAAGCAACCATGCAGAAACATTAGAATAGCTGACCAAATTTCAAGGTACAATTTAAACAACAATCCCTTTGGATTATCTCCTTCCCAGGTCCCCTTCTCAGCAAGTAACATGCTCTATTTAATGTGACAGTAAAGCCTGAAACTTCATTCTATTGGAATTAAAAACAAGACCAGCTTCTTTATTCCTAATGGCAGTACATATCATTATGTATATTTTTAAAAGCAACAGGATCTAGAGCCAAGACCACTTAATCAGCTGGGTACTGGCACTGGGTATCTTTAAAAACTTAATTAAAAAATAATGAAAAAGCACATAGCTGGGTATTTCACAAAGTATAATTGAAGTTATAATCTTTCTCACTGGACTACAATGAACAATAATGCAGAGCCTGATTTATCTCAGCTGCTGCTCTTTACGAATTATGAAGTGTAGTTGTTAAAAGAAAAAAATTGCAAGTTTTATTCAAGAACATACAGTTCTCTTCATACAGTAATAATTTGCTGAAAGTCTACTCAAACACATTATGTGCATCAGCTTTAACTAATTAAATAAACCAAAATTGAAATAAACATATAATGACAGAAAAGGTAAGAGACCTGCTTCCTCATCGCCACTACAAAGACAATTGTGTTTAATTGTGAATTAACTTATACCCAATTTCAACACAGAGAATCCTCCTCAATTTAAAAAATATCAACTGAAGAAACAAACATTTTCCATTCAATTCTGTCAGACCCTCATATTCTGATGGTTTCAATCCTTTATTTATACTAACTGTATGCCCATGAGTTCCCAGGTCTGTTTAATAACTAGAATTAACAAAATAAACATAAATACTAACTGCCTGAATAAATCCAAGATATCAAGTATGATATTCTGTGTGAACTAAATGGGAATGTATTTGCAATTTAAAATATAATTCATCATAATGAAAATGTAAAGTAGTAGTTCTACTTTATTCGGTATGGCAGGTTAGGGATCCCTGTGAAGCTACACTGAAGCAGAGAGTAGATTAATAATTTAATTTGGTTCAGAACTGTGCAAGTGGGGCACTGCGAGCTTTTATTCTGTAACCAGCTGCTGACCCTAATATGGATCAACCAATTAGACATCTCTATTTAATTGTTGGGTGACCCATCTAAAACTCACTAGGAATTTTCATTATAAACAAAACTCAGCGGCCTAAAAGAATCCCAGTTATCCCCCTGGTGGAGACAGTTGGTTTGATAGAGGCACACAAAGGAGCTCAGCAAACAAAAAAATTGCAAGATCATTTTAAGCTGTGTTCTGTGAAAGAACATCTTAATATAATGAGCCTTTTTTCGATATCCCTTGGCGAAGCATCAGCCCTCTCAGATAACCCCACACAAAGCAAATACCATTCGTCTGAAGTTACATTTGCTCCTTGTTATCACAACTTATGCCACTTAATTCATTATTCAACGAATTCACTTTCTTGTTTATTAGATGCAAGGTAGCCGCTCATCCCTAAAGGCCATGTATGCAAAAGACTGCTTGTAATCCTGTCACTTCAAACCTCTCCAGGCTTTTACATTGCTTCAGGAATTAGGAAGAAAGAAGCAAACAATTTAGATTTATTCATGCTGATATTAAAACTGTATGTGATAAAGGAAATGAGAGAAATGTTACATAGCTAACTTAAAATCTATTGATACAGATCAACAGAATATGTTATTCCCTGTATTTGTGAAAGCCAGCCATTTCACTCCTGTAGTATAAAAAACCCCTCTAGACTGTACCTTATGTCTTTAAAAGATCTGATTAAAAAATAAAAAAGTTTTTGTTTCTCACATTCCTTTCTCCCATTGAAAGGTATCTCAGTGTCTTTCTTCAAGTGCATTTGATATATTCAGTCTACCATCACTACCAGAATTATCTGCTCAAGTGCTGAATGCTTGTAGCGAACATATTAAAATCAGCAATCAAATGCCACAGATATAAAATTCCAAAATGTTTTAAATAATCTTTGTTGTATAATGGACTTTAAGATACATTGCAGTTGATTTTGGTAACTCATTGAATGTGTGTTCTTGAATGTTTTTAAATGTGAATTTTGCTAATGATATATTTAATAGATTTAAAAGCACAAAATAGGAGCTTCAACTCTTTTCACACTGCAGTAACACTCATCGAGATGTTTCAATTTTACTCTGTAACCTTATGCTGTTAGAATCATTAAAATGCAAATGAATTACTGAATTAAACAGACTTTCAGTACACTCTTAGCACAATTAATATTGTATAAAATTATCTGCATAATTATACACACTAACGTTTATATAAGGCATTGTAAAAAGACACAAATCAGAATGTAAAACTGGTAAGCACTGGAGAACAGGCTTCTACATATGAAAATGTAATTGGTAGTTTACTGTTAGTACTCTACGTGACTGCAAATAGACTTGTACATTTCCCATTTCAGTTATTAAATTCTTTAAAAAATAGATTATTTTTCTTAGTGTTACTACATCAATCTCATGATGCACAATAACACACTACTCACAAAAGCTCATAGATATTATTTTCTTGATATTAAATTTAATTTTAAAATTATAATTAGTGACCTGGAATTACATAAACAGTAAAAGCTACAACAACAAGAAAAAAACATGACAAAAACCCATTGGAGGTATACATCTCAAAAAGCGATTGAATGACTCAAAATAAAACAGCATTTTAAATATAGTCATTTATGGCTAAAGTTACCACAATAAAAATTGCTTTTTAAAAAACTATTTTATACTTTTCTAAGTATGTGTCATATGGATTGTCACTTTAAAAATATATGTATGTTTCTTAGTAATCCTGCTTTTATTACAGAATACATATACTATGACCGTCACAATTCAGGAACTGATTTGCCTGAATAATTAACCTTTTACTGTAGCAGTATGCAAGTACAAGATGTATGCCTTTCACTCAATTTAAAATAAGGCAAGTAGAGAAACTGCCTTCATAACACGTAACGCAAAACCCAATTGTTTTCTCTACGTCACGTAATAGTGTCAGTAGCTGGACTGTATAGGAATCTGTTGTATTCACACTCACCTGACGTTCTGAAATAATTATGAAAAATTAGTAGCGAATAATAATGAATGGAAACTTTTCTGTTAATATACAGAGAGTCCTAACTTTATCCTTTATTGTGCAATGTTTGCATTTTTGCACGTGGGAGATTTTAAAAGTCACCCAGTGATTTTTATAGTGCAACCGTATGCTAGATAAAGATATTTAAGCTGTCAGTATAAACTGCTTCTGTTTTCATTTTGCATTTAATTTCAATGCCAGACTCAAGGCATAAATTTTTCATCACCTGCAATGCTATGAATAAAAGATTAAAAAAAGAACTGAGAAGAAATTCTAACACATGCGGTGCATGCAGCACATTGTGCAGACACACTGTGCATAACTAGATGTTTAATTTCCATCACTTTTTCCTACGTCAGGAACACTATTATTTGGATTCATACATCATGCAGCTAATTTCCAACATTTCAGCTCTGTGGAATTCAAATTTATCTAGCTCTGGACAATAATCCATTCAATGCTCTTGAAATCTGGAGTTGATACACATATTGGTAAATTCACATAGTAATCCCGTAACATTAAATAGAATATGTCTCTTGCCATCTAGTGTTGGCAAGTTAAGTACTATTAAAATATTTCAACAGCACATATTCTTGCCTTAATTCTTGAACTAGCAAATTAATTACTCTTCTCCTAAGTTCAAAGTAGTAAGAATTACTAAAAATTTCCAAGCTAATTTCAATTCCTCATTAAGACTCACTTCATATTTTAAGCCGAAGGATGTGATCAATCCCAAGAGGTGAAGTTATGGGCTCACTCTGACAGAATTTTTTATTTAGCACTTAAGAGTGCTTTTAGTAGCACTATGCATCTTTGGTTTTACTTTATTAACACTCAAAGGGCCTTGAATGAATTTCTGTTTATCTCTTTCCAACAGCCTCTGCTGGATAAAGAAATGTGCTGTGAAATACACCTGTTTTAGCATTAATAGTAGCCTTTTATTTATCAGAAAATATTTGAGATTCATAGTTTGACTTTTACCTAGCAACAAATTCTCAGGTACAGCATATATTCAGTCCAGTCCAAAGTAAAAATGTTTTTTACTTTTGTACCATCTCTGAAAATCTACACCTGTATACTCATCTCCATACACTGAAATTAATTTAAGGAAAAAAATGACACCATACAATACTTAATTTTAATATTATATTTTGTCAAAATGTTTCATAAAAACTTTGGAAAATAACTTCAAACACGGTTGGTAGTGCTTTGCACTGAAACTTCTGTGCAAAGGCACTATGGTACTATTCCAGTCCCTGGCCTTTTCAGACTGAGGTGAACTGTTTCAATCGGAAAGATACACTTAATGTATGGTAGCTAGATTAATGGGATTTATGGCTGCCAGGACTGGTAGGGGAGAAATACAGCATTTTACTAATTGCTGCTTTGACTTGTAGCAAAGCTGGTGCAAATCACCACTACTAAGAAGTTCTAGAAGGACTGTCTATAGTAAGTTGTCATAAATAATTTCTAATGCTTCTATTAAGAGCTCAAGCAGATAAAAAAAGGTAGAATATGAATATTGAATTATTTTCACATCCATTGAAAAGTTCTACATTTGTAATGGACTGTGGCATACCGGTGGAGCTGTGTGACACCTGCACTCAGGACAGTCATTTGCACTCATTCTGTACTTTCTCTAAACAAACAAAATTACTTTCAGCATTTCAAGCTGGCAAGGCACAAAAGCAAAATCACGTATTTATTTTTAATGGAGCAACTCCAATGGCAGTGATGTAGTTATTGGCAATTCACTTCTCAGTTTCTGGCATCCGCTCTGCAAGGTGCTAAGTACTTCAGCCTTGATCCAGTAGAGACCTTTACTTTACTTCCTTAGCTTTCCTTCACACTGGATGAGAGGCCATCAATTTTGAGGAGCTGAGCTCTCTTTTAATCAAATTTAAAAAATTATAGTCTGCAGTGACCTTACCACATGAGTGAGCAGGCAATGGACAAATGTGAAAATGTGGTCACTGCCATAGCCATTTGAATTTGGAGAGTTCTGTACATTGTGCCTTTTTTGATTTAATTTGTGAAGACGACAATACATGCAGTTATGCTACAATTTCATTTTATAACTCTGTCAAAGTGTATGAGTAACCTGGGCATGGTAACTGTGTATAAATAGAAATACAAAAATGCGAACACAGTAGTGTTGTACTTTAAACAGCCTTAAGAGTATAGGATTCAAGGAATTAAATTAACAGTGGAAACAAATAAGAGGAAATACAAGAATCTATCCTGTAAAGAATATCTAAAATCCTCTCTAGTTCTTTATACCGCTCTTTTAAATCAATAGTGGTTTGAAAATTTATTGGCAGATAGAACACACTTTTTTCCATGCCACATCCTTAGCAAAACAACTTCAACATATACATTTGGACTGTAGGTTCTTTCCTAAATTCACAGAAAAGACTGGACTTCAGAAATGAGAGGGGAGGAGGAAGGCATTGTAAAACATTTATGGAGAGTGATGCGAGCAGTCGAAGAAAACAGACCATTAGACTCAAGGCACTTTCTGTTTCTAATCATTTTTCCATCACCCAGACATTTTTTTTCCCAAACCAAGAAAGCGCGGTGTGACTTTTATAGCTGTATCTATGGATGAAGTCACTATGGGTAGTCCTGTACATGATGCCACCAACCTCAAACTGACCGTGTAGCCAACCGAACATACACAGACAACTTGCTCCATCCCTGGCCTAAGCTATCAACACTATGTTCCAAATATGAAACCCACCCAGTTTAAAACAAAAGGTAATGAGCGACTGATGATTTTCCACCACAGGCTGTGTGCAGTTTGTCTTCCCTTGCAAAGGATGTTGAGGAAATGAGACCACAGCACGTGTTCCCCTGATGACCACAACCACGCACCTTTCACACTGTTTTAATTCCTTCAAGGTGTTACTTACAACTCACACACATGAATTAAATACAGGCATCCGGCTCCTTTTATAAGATATAGTGACGTAAATGTTTGCCCACTGAGGTTATTTTAATGTTGCTTAAATGACATTCAGTTCTGAATTTTCTAAATATGAAATTGGGGCAGTTGGAAATCTTAGCAATCTTCTGAGTACTGCTGTGTAAGGGTTGAGATTAAGACATTACAGATTTATTTGTTTATAACTTTAGAATGATACTGAATATTGGCATGCAAATAATTACACATTATCATCTAATTACAGCACAAGCACTTAATTCTAGAACTGCACGATATAATAAATCTACAGACAGTGCTTTACTGTATTCATACACATATTACATCAGCTGGGTACTCCTTTTAAAACAACTGGTGAAGATCTGCCTTTAAGTTTATAGGCTAAGTGGGATGAATTTAGGAGCTAATCTGTGATCTCATTATGAAGTAGAGCCACAGAGCTTGGCAGCTTCTGTCATTTTGAAATGAATGCTTACAGTGCACTCCTTTAGTCTGCATTGCTTTTTAGTTTTTACGTATTCTTAGCAGCAGTTCAGGAGACTTCCAAGCTTTGAGTCTTGTAGTAATTTCAGCAAAACAACAATTCCATTACTAAAGCTCCAACCTATCTCATTGCTAAGTTTTACTTAAAACCACTATGTAGTGATAGTTTATCATACATTTTAATATATAATTAATACTAATTTAAATTGATAAAATAAAAGTGCAACATGAAGCACTAAGAAGTTGATAAAAATCATTTTTCAGTGTTCTGATTCTGCTTGCCTACCTACAACTCAAAAGATTTTCTTTCTTTCATAATACACTATAATATGGTTACAAGTGCATTGAAATTCATCTTGTTAGAATGGTAGTAATATATCCCACCAGGACTACTGTTCCTAGTAGCAATTTAAAATAATTATTGTGAGACTTGATGCTAGACATCAGGTTTGCAATAGAATTACAATGAGGGAAGTGTATTAGAGACAAAACATTGCTGGAAGAAAACTTCATAATGGCGCAATTTGGAACTAAGCCTCAATTTTACAGTAATAGATTCTCTTTATGATGGCACAAAGGAGTAAATGCACTTAGCAAATTTAAATCTATTATTAATCACACTTTGTGGATTGCAGTGCAGAAAGGAGAAAAGAAATTAGCTTTTTAAGTATGTTTCTTATATAAAACAAGTTCTACTATGAAGAACATTTTACAAAACTCTCCTTGTTATAGCTCAGAAATACAGCAAGTCTTCATAACTGCAGAGAGTTAGAGAGGTTCAAAATCTTTCTAAAATAGTTTTGTATGTCTTCATTTCAGATTAGAAGTTACTCAAGGCGGTGTACTCTACATCATCAAAACACTTTCACTTCTAGAAACAAAATATCCAGCAAGAACGGTGAAATAAATTTGATATTCATGCTTGCTTACTCCAATCACTCTTCTTAAACGGAGGGATATATCTGTACTATCCTTGCTTTAATTATGTCACGGTTATAGCAGAGCAAAGTATACATTTAAGTATCTACAGACTGGTTCACACTGTTACAGACCACTGGATGCTTTCAAAAAGATATTTCAAAGAAAATAACAGAAAGTAACCCAATATGGATTTTAGGAAGCTGTCATACAGGAGTGGAAAATGGTAATATTTCTTATGCCATCACTGCAAAAAACTCTGGCTTTTATAGCCTACATTGCAATTTTACATCTAACTTTAAAATAACAGACACATTTGGTGCCTCTTTTATTTCATGAATCACATTTTTAATAAAAATTGATATATCAATATATTAGACTGGAAGATGCAGGGTTGTGGTGGGTTTTTTTTCTATCACTGATCCTTTCAATAAACCGAAGTCCAACACAGACAGTTCAGATGAAAATAATACTTCCAGCATAAAGTAATATGATACCAAACACCAGCATATGAAAGCAAATAGTCATTGTAAATGTTTGTTTTAAACAATGTATTTAGAGTTAATTGGTCATTTATTTTATGGTTAATAAATAAACATTTAAAAATAAACATTATGTTTAATAAATTTATATCTATTATCTTCGAGACAGAGATTAAATTTATATTCACCTACATTTTACCTTGACCATTTAACCTGTGTCTAAAATTACTGATAGGCAGATTATTTTCTGATCTTTAACTATTTCAGTTCCATGCATGCCCCAGCCATTGCCAGGCAATAAACGCATGCCCACACGGCAGCTTGCAAAGAATAGAGAGTTTCCAAAGCTATTTTTAGATGAACTAACTTGGATACCAGAAGCACTCTACTCTCAGCAGCACAAGCTTCATGTGGGCTAATTTAATCTGCTTCAGCAAGGAAAATTAGCCTGTGGGGAACTCCAGACTGCTTAAGTTTCTGGTACCTAAGGTACCTCATTTATAATACCCCTATACTGTTTTCTCTATCTTGTAGTCTGTAGCATAGACACGGCTGGAGAAAAACACTCAGTGGGTCTATGAGACAAAAATCAAGAAATGGTTCCGTGTCAATGCCTTAACATGAAAGAACACACATCACCCCAGACTTCTCCCACCATTTTCCAGGGGATGCCGCACATTTATTGAACCAGATGATCATAATATGGCCTGCAGAATATTACGTGCTATAACATTGTGAACCAAAAGTTCAATTAGTCAAAACAGCTTTCTGAAAGAGAAGAGCTGAAGACAAGTGAGCCTACTCTTTTTTCCACTTCCATCTGCAGAAGACAATGTCACTTAAAGGAAATAGGGGAGAGATGGAACTACCTGATCTTTACTCATCTCCTAGAAGAGGTGGTATAGCATTACTTGCTTCAATAATTGTTTGTCAAGTCTCAAGACAGTTCATTCTACCAAAGTGAAGAAAAATAATTTTCATTTGTCTTAAAAGTAAAATTCTAAATTAACAGGAAAACGTGACTGATGCACATCTGCAGACTTAAGAGCAATCACACAAACAAAAGGAGAAAAAAAATTTCATGAACTAACATTATTTTTAGATAAATTCATTATTTTGTGGGGTCTGATTCAAATTGTGAATGTTTTTTATTGTCTTTATGCCTTTTCAGAGCCCAATTTAGTTTAAAACAAACTACACAGCCAAAATTATTTGGGGAAGTTAGAAATTCCAGAAGTTATCTCTTCACTATCTTTTCCTTTTTTTATGCCAGTATGTCAATGTAAAATGATGATTTTCTTAACAAAAACAAATATTTCCTATAAACATCCATTTAGCATTCCTAAAAAAACAACTGAAAATTTCTTAAAACCTCACAAATGGCCAGAACTACGCATACTAATTCCTCACGAGGGTGAGATAACATGTATCTGACACAACTTATTCAAAAGGACTTGTAGTACTATGTAAGCCATTAAAAACAGTTCCATGTTTTGATTGGCAAGGATTCCAACAATAATGCTATAAGCCTATTTACTGTCTTTGCCCAGTCCATACAGTCATTAGTATAGTTGATGGCACAGGCAATGACAATGCATCTGTGTAATTATAAAGCCATGCCTTATGGCTACTAGATAGACTATAAAAAGGCCTGCAGTCTTGCAATGTCTTTACATCATTAAAAAGCCCAGCCCCAAAGCACTCTTAGAAAATGCAGAGTTGACCACAGCTGGCGCATGATGTTTTAAAGCCAGCCTGTAGTCAAGGATAACACCCATGCTGTGTGTCATACTGACTCCATGAAGCATCTCTTCATCAAAGGCATCAAAGAGTGGCATTTCTCATAGACTTTCATTCTCTTCTCCACTGAAATATTCTGTCATTAGATCAGAGGTCACCAAACTAAAATACTTATTAAAGAGAAAACAAAAGGCTGTGAGTTTCTCAGGATAATTTACGAGTTACATAATGTTATGCAAAAGAACCAGAAAAACAGAAAATAAAATATATTGCAGTAGCAGTTCTCAAGATTGAGGAAAACAATTCTGATAGTATGCAACTTTAAGCCCAACAGTGCAATCTTGAATAATACAGCAGAAAAATGTTCCCATAGTGTTCACCTGACAAAATCTGTTAAAACAAGAGGTGGTGCTTAGAAGACCATCTTACACAAATTCAAGACCATCAGTGCAATCATATACTTTTAGGAGGCTGCCCTGAAATTCCATTTTTTGTCTTTTGATATTGTATCATTTTCAAAACAAGCAAAACAGAATTATTTCACTTTATAGAATAGCTACTCCAGAATAGGAGTAGTTGCTCTGACTATATCTTCTAGACTAGGCACATGGCCATCCACAATAGAAGAAGTTTAAGTTAAATCTGGTTTAATAATTTATGTAAGCTTAGCATATGTAGGTTCCACTTGAAACCTCCAACACTGGTTCAATGACAGCACAAATTTCTTTTCCGTAATTAAATAATCTTGGGGCAAGTTCAAATTATGTGAAGCAGAGAGCTCCACAGAGCAATTTCTGCAGCAAATGTCAGAGATATTAGACTCTATATCACTTAGACAAAGGGGTATAATACATGCAGATTATTAATTTCTAATTGCACTAAGAGCAGGACATTTTTTGTCTCTGATTATCATAGTTTCCAATTGTTAATGTAAAAGCGCATTTCTCTATTTACCGCAGCACCATGAACCAGGGTATAGGACAGGACAAGGAGGCTCTGTCACACTGTGTAATGCTCCTTATATATGAAAGTTGTAAGCATCAAAAACAGACACTAAAATTAGTTTGGCTTTCAGGTGAAACAGAGTGTAAAGCTTGTTTAAACAAGTTTCATATTTGCAAGCTTGCAATGAGGAAAGACAAGAGATTAGTTTTGCTCCTAAATGAACAAGAGTGAAGAATGGAGCCATGGAGAATTACTGGCTACCTATTCAATATTAGCAGATGAATTCATTTCTGAAGTTAAGAAGCAGATTGCAAAATAAGTCATCCAAAACTTTGCAGGCCTGTGGTACAGTAACAGTTGTAAATGCAGGTTGCTTTATCATCCTGAATAGATGAATGGAAAGGCACACAATGACTCCACCTAGCAATGAGTTTAAAAGGAAAATCGGTGAGTAGCTACCATGAAGCTCAAGATCATAAGATAACTGACACTAATAGATCAATAAACATTTTAAAACAATAGATATTGCATAAATAAAACAGCTATAACTGAAAAGAAGTACACAATGTAAATATTCTACACAGGACTATTGTGCTGTAAGGTTAAATGAACCACTGTCTTTATACCCAGAAAGATACTTCCCCCAAAATCAGATTGTCCTTCAACGTCTCCCTTCAATGAGGTAAAAAACTGCATCATACCGGCTATTGCTGAACACAGGCTCTTTGCCGTGGTGGATCACTAGCCTCTTCCCTTCTGACAGTTAAAAAAATTTCTAATATAATCCCGTTACGTGTTCTTGCATCTCTTAAGCTGTATAACTTGTACATAACACCACCCCTAAATATATCCACTGTATTCCTCTTGCTCTCTCCTTCAGCACTGTGATCTGCTTATTCTTCTCTGGCCTCTTTCCCACCTCTGCTGCCATGACTATCTTCTCACATGGCCTTTCTGCTACTGCATGCTCTTCTCCAGTATCTTTAGCCTGTATTCGTAACGTCTTGTTTCGACATGTCTTCCCCTTCTTTCTTTCACAGTTGTACCTCTAATTTAAAACTTTATTACTGTCAATATCATTCCTCTGTTCCTCCTCTCAGTCCTAGTACTCAGTTTGGACCCCTGCCTCAAAAAAAAAACCCATGCCTATTTTCTTTTTTGTCTTCTCTCCAATTGTCCCTTTACTACCTTATCCTGAATGTCACGTTATTATATTGGAATTCAGGTTAAAAATATTTCTATTGCCTGTAAGAAACCTTCTCCATTTTCAAACCCACCATTCTGTCAGCTGGGTGACTACCCAGCTTTTCTACCCCAGCATCCTCTAAATAATTCTTATTATTTCACTGTTTTACATCCAGACTGTTACCTGTTGTGACGTACACCATTTATATCATCACCAAATTTTTCTTTTCCATGCCCATGACTGAAAAAAGTACAAATTTTAGCACATACCTCACTGTAAGAGGACTCTCTCATGCAGCCATGTGCCTACTGGTGCCACTTCCTTGCACAGACAGGGATGAACCTTTTCTACGCCAATGGCCCCTTTCAAATTACTGTGTTACTGGTTCTCCTAATCCTCAGGGTAAAGTTTTTTTACTTCTCCACCTTCTCTCAGGTTTGAGTCTGCAAAACAGTGCCTCCTTCCATCCAGCTACCCTTCTTTAATCCTAATTCATGTGCTATTAAGATGCCTATCAACAGTTTAATAGCATCAGTACTGCATTAACCCCTTAGCTAATCCCTTTCTTAACATGCGAGTAAGAAAGCCACATGTAAGCCCCTTTAATGCTTTTTAAAACTCAATTATTTGTATAGCATTTTCTGAATTTGACTCTAAGTGCCATGATGGGGACAGTCTTTCAGAAGCATTGTCTGTTCTTGTCTGTAAAGGGCCATGTTCCTGTTTGTTCGTTTGTCAATGACCAGTAAAACACAAATAAGAACAGCAAAAGAAGTCAAACTTCAGGTGATTATGGCTGAGAAGAGGAAACCAATGTTATATGGGATAAAGCTTCGGAATACACCTACTTTACAGATACTGCAGCTAGAGTGTTTTGGAGAGATGCCAAGAATCTAGGTTAGCTGGCTCAGCCTGCTTACAGAAACCAAACATATTTGCTCTTGACTACAGCTGTCTGAAGAAAGATAGCTCCTCTAATGATTGAAATTCAAGACCTAAATGGGAAAAACTTAGTATTGGAATGATGTCCCTGACTGCCCGACCAGAACTGGTGACACTGCCTGTGATATGCCGCGGGAGAGCAGTCAGGATGCTGCGGTAATGGAGACTCAGGCTACTCTCTCACGCTGTGGATTGGAAAAATATCACATTGTGACCTGATGATATGACTAAATTTGTAGACATGATCAGCAACTGATTGATGGAGCACTCTGTTTAGCAGCCCATGAGAGAAGAAACAACCTTTGACTTGGTTTTGAGTGGAACAACAGACTTGATTTGAAATGTTATTGTCAAAAACCCACTCAGTAACAGCAGCCACAATGCACTGGAATTCAACCTTCTTGGACAAACCCCCCAAACACCACACAGCTGTGCCTCACCTCAAAAAGCTGTGCTCAACTTCAGCAACACTGTAGCTCTGCTATCTGTGAAGACAGAAAGCTTTACGTGCCCAAGAGAGGCAGGGAAGAGAGTTAAACCCTTGTAGCAGTGCAAAGACAAGGGGCATCTTGTTGGAGGCAGAAAGCTAATGGTCACTTCAGAGAAGAGATATGTCAAGAAGAACTTAATTAGACAGGAGGGGAAGAGAAGTTATAAAAGCACGAAGGTGTCATTCTGAAAGCTGAAAATAGAGAGTATCATAAACTGTGGTAGGTTAGCTATAAAAACACAGTGAGACAGTCCAGAAGAGCGTTTGAGTAACAACCCACACAAGGCATTAAAATCTTCCAATACAATGTGTTTTCAAACACATCAGGAGCAGGAATTCTGCTTGAATGTTCGCACAGCTAGAAGACCATCAGTATGCAAGTGTCACAGGTTTTTTGCTGTTTTTTTTTTTTGCTTCTGAATAAACTGTAGGGAACTTGAGAAGGTTCCTACACTTGAAGCTTTCTTAATAAAGGTCTCAGCAGAAAATCTATCTCATATTGAATGTCAAAAGAAAACACATATGTGACACGTAGAGGGGGGGGGAAGATTAAAGTAGCAAATTGCCAGGACCAAACAGTATTTATGTTATAGTTTCAAAGCAACTCAGGAATGTAACAGCTGAACCGCTAATTGTAGAGTGCAACCTACCACTTAAAACCATTTCATTAAGGACTGGAATGTGGTAAATGTGCCACCCATTTTTGAAATGTGTTCCAGGGAGTATCCCCAAACAGGTAAGGCTCAAGAGTGCACCAGGCCAATTAGTGGATATAACATAAAGAACAGAACTTGTGTACAGATAGATAAATTGCTATACCAGGTAAGAGTCAGCCCACACCTGGTAAAGGGAAGTCACGTATCAACAATCCAGTTTCTAAAGGAGATCTGTTCAATATGGTCTGCTCAGGTTTTCACAAGATTCTGGATGAGTCCTCCACCAAAGCCTTGTAAAGAAACTAAGCAGTCATGGTGGAAAAGAAAGGGTTGTGACATGGATAAATCTGGCTAAAACACAGGGGACAGGTAAGGATGGATGCTCAGTTTGCACAATGCATGCCAGAGAATCTCCGCAAGGACCCACGCTGTTTAAATAATTCATAAATGACGAGAAAAGGGTGAGTGAACAGAGAGATGACAAAGTTGGCTGATAATACAACACACTTACAGGTGGTGAAGTCAAGAACTGATGGTGCAAACGTCAAGAAAGCCCTTATGGCTCTGAACTACCAGGTGTTAAAGATAGTGGATGAAATTCAGCAAAGACAATAGTGAAGTGATGTACAAGGGAATCTCAATCCTAACTGTACTGGCTCTGAGCTGGTTATTACCAACCATGCATACGATCTTGAGGCCTTATATAGTTCTGGGAAAATATAAGTTCAATGCCAAGTAGAAATGGGGGGAAAAAAAAAAAAGCAGACTTGGGATTTACACATTTAGATTTAGCAGGAAAATAAATAAAAGTATTATACTATGAAATGGATGTAAATCCATGGCTTACTCACATGTTGAATACCAAATGCATTTCTGGTTCCACCATTCCTCTATCTTAACCAAAAAAAAAAAAAAAAAA
>VFFE01007005.1:353848-379272 GCA_008921705.1 Burhinus oedicnemus
TCTTATTAAATACATATCAATGTATAGAAGTCTAATTTCAATAGAACACAGGAAAGATACTTTAAAGAAAACTTGGGAAAGTATTTCACAAACCTGGCTAATAATACTGTCTATCTGAAACTGAATACAGTGGTGTACATTGATAATTATTTATTTACAATGGAATCATGTCATTTTAAAGTGATCTACTAAGAGACATCTCATAGCATACTGTGTGACTAAAAAAATCGTATCAGAAACACTCCACACCATTATAATATTATTATTATTATTATTATTATTACTACTACTACTACTACTACTACTACGACGATGACGACAATGATGACGACTACTAGGACTACTACTACTATGTATCTGCATAGGAGTCTTACCCAGAAGCTTCTGCTCATGCCTGAGAGCTGTAGGAAGACATTATTTCACGTCACAGAGAAACTGATGTACACTTTTAATGGCACTAAGATATTTCAATGGTAATGTGATATCTAACTATGTTTACATTGCCAGCCACATGACAGGCTGATTACAAGAGGAGTTGAGTAATTTGAGGAAAGGAAAAAGACAACACTAACAGTGAAAGTACACTCACAAACCATCTGAGCCACATCATCATACTGCTATCCATGTTAGTCTTTAATCTCTTTTTATTGCTCTTCTTTTATTTTAAAAGAATGGCCCCATCATAGCCATCATTGTTGACTGACTTTTATTACAAATGACAGACAAAGCAGGTATGGATGGGGGAGCTGGGGACAAGGCCTGCACATCTGAGATCAGGGAGAGCTTTCTGTAATAACGGTTGTGAGTTAAACAACTGATTTTTAATAAAACATTACTACCCATTTCAATGGACCTTATTTAAAAAAACCAACCAAGGCAATAAGCAAAAATGAAGGGAAAAAAGCCTGTATGCATTTCACAGTAGTCTATGCAGAAAAATGTATTAAGATGTCTCAGTTTTTCAAATACTGTCCGTAGCTTCATTCAAAATATATAAAACAATGCTGAACTCCATGATAATGTCTGCTCTGTTATAAGACCTTGGTTCTGCAAATACTTGAGTCAGTCACATACTGTGTTTACAGGACAGATGCTGTCATTTATTTTTCAACTTAATGATCTCTATAATTGTTTCCTCCCCCTACTGATAGCCAAGTCATTGAACATGCTAAAAGCAAAATAGAAGCTTCTATGTTTTTCCTAAAAAAAAATTAAAAATCATCACAAGTCCTTCCAGCACTATTAACTGTGTTTTGTGCAGCTCCTGAATATTTTGGATGGTTGGAAAATTATCAACTGAAGTAAGGAATATACAAAACCATGTACTGAAAATTGAACTTTATGTTTTAAACACCTATTTTTAATCAGGTAAGTAGATTAAATTACTTTAATCAAAGTGTTTACCTATAACAAGAATAAAAACTAAAAAAAGAATATACAGACAGTTTCCAGGAATAAATTCCAATCAAAGAATTCAATTATTTCTGTTCCTTTTTTCCCCCAAAATTTTAAGCTTATTTTATACCAAATATATTCAACAGAAATTTCAATTTTAATTACTGCACTAAACAAATTTAAATATGATTATACTAAATTATAATGATTACAGTTACATAATTAACTAAAGTACTCTCTAAAGTTCCTTAATTCATTTTTTCTTTCCTTTAACATTGCTTTCTTAAAGACGGCTCTCATGTTTAAAGAAAATATTTTTCTAAAATATGAACCTGCTTTAGAGGCAGCTGTGTCTATTGATATCGTTCAACATTTCAACAACAAATTTAGGATCTCCATCTAAGAAAATAGCTCAGAATGGCCTAACATTTTCAAACAACGGCTTCACAGTATTTTATGTATGTATTAACAATAAAATATTGTATTTTTATGACTAGGTGCAAAGGTAACATCTTGAAGCATTGTAAAGATATAACTTAAAAATAAATTATTAATATATACTTAAATATAAACAATATAGTCTTAAAACTATAAATCTGTCTAAAATATTTAACTACAAGTATTTTACCCTTAAGGTTATGTAAAGGCATTAATTATCAGTTCAGTTTCCTCTATGTTATTCAAATGACATGAATCCCAACACCACTGAAGTCAAAACAGCTGCTCATGTCAATGATGTTAAGATTCCACCCCAGGTCCCACAAGTTTAACTTTCTGTATCAGTGTAATTCTACTGTCTGTAAATCTACACCCTCAGCTCCACGGACAATATGACAGACAATAGTGCTTTGGTTATTGAACTAATCATGATGATTTTGTTTAGAAGGAAATTAACATGATTTCATGTAACTATGCTATGGCACACCTCTGAGCCTGAGAAAGTACCAGCTTTTAGGCAGAGCGTGGCAGAAGAGCCCAAGAAAGGCTCTCACTGACAGTGATTCGGCAAGTGAAAATATACTTGGTTATGTGATTGTTTGTTCTGTAATTTTCTTTCCATTGTGGCTTTCCTGTCATACACCAGTCAATTTTATCCTTTGTATTCAGTTTTTTCTACATCTCTTTTTAATTTTTTAGAGTATTGTCTTCATTTTAGGGCTTTATTTTAATCTTTTGACTTCTTGCTTCTAAGAATATCTGCAACCACCTCTTTTCAAAATTCTATTTCAAAATTGACTTAGTCACTTTAGAAGCTTTTTGTTAGTGCTATCAAAAAATTATTCCATTGTTAGGAATTCAAGGAAAATTTGATCTGTATATTTAAAAGATGTGAAATTTTCCAGAGGTCCTGTTCATAACTCAGAACCAGGAAGGCTTAGTGAAAGAAAACAAGTATCTTAAAAATACCTGTTTCCTACTTTCTTCTCAAGGAAGGCCAGGTGCCTACTACTCATTTCCCTGAATATCCAGAAATTCCCCAGCTTGAGCACCTGAGGGTCATTCCACGCTTGTATCCAACTGGGTTCCAACCCCTCCCCCCATCTATATATGTAATTATGTCTATCTGTATCTAAACACTGTCTTCTATAAGAATACAATGCTCAGGAGTGATGATTTCATGGAGCTCAGTATGTTTCCCAAACTGAAAATCATTATTCATGCAAAAAATAAGTGCATTACTGGAACAGCAGCTAAGTTAGTCAACAAAATACTTTCATTTTTACCTTGTGTCACTACGCTGCACTATACATAAATAAACATGTTCAGTTATTCAGCCTCCTCTATGACAGTCAACAAGACTGCTAATCAGTACTGAGTACCAAGTATGCACTTCAGAGGTGTGCCTAGTTGTTCTCTTACCTCGGTACGAAAATTGCAAGCTATCAATCAGAGCAGCAGAAAAACCTGGATGATATCCATCCACGTTGCTCCAGCCATCAGCAGTCATGAAGGAAGAACCTATTAAAGGCTACAAGAACTGCAGCGTCTATTCAAGCGAATACTCCCAGAGCTTCTACTTTTGGTATCCAAAAAGCTGCTCCACCACATCCCCGCTGTTGGTGTCACTGTAAAATTTCAGGTAATGAGGTAAGGGGCACACTTGGGTTCTTTATATGCCAAGATGAGGAAAATTAATTTTAATGTTAAAAAGATAGGAGTACTGGTACAGACGGCCACTAAACACTTCCAGCTGCTCTATGGTACTGGAATCTGGGAGGGGAATCCTATTATAAACACAAGTACAGAATAGTCTCTTATATTCCATTAGTGCAATAGGGGCATGGGGTACAGGATAAAGAGGGGTATACGAAAAATAAAATATAAATGAAAGTAATATCTTTCTCTGTGATAGCTACCACAAATACAATTGCTCAGGCAGAAAAAAAAAAGATGAAATAAAAAAGTTTCTGGGAAGAAGTGTGGTAGAGGTTCATCACCATCATGATGATATACTGTGCTATCAAGGTCAATCCCCAAAAGAATCTTCTATTCTTACAGTACGGTTCTAATTCCTAGTTCATAGCTAACCAGACAAGATTTAATTTGTGAACAAATACTCATGTCTAATTGTTCTTCTTGTTTATTCATTGACTGATATGTGTGGAGAATGGAGCACACTTAAAACTGGACAATTAAAACTTTTGAATTAAATGTATTCCTATCCTTGGTCTTTTGTCAACTTCTTTTATTTTTAATGACAGAAGAGAAAGATAGAAATCATGGATCTGGGATCTTATTTTTCTTTTGTAAATATTTTTCAGTGATGCTTTATATTCTGATTTTACTTTGTCAACAGAAACAAGTTCTCTAAAGTTATTTTGAATTATCTAACTTTGTAAAAAACATTTCTGGGAGAGCCCACATTGTGCTATTATTTCTATATGTACCACATCATCATTTTTATTGATAGGATGGACAATTTTGCTTCTAGCTCCTAGAATTCAATAACAATTTCAAAACTACTGCATCCCTTAAAAAACTCCAAAAAGACTCTGTTATATACTAATGAACAGAAGCTTTATAAATTAAAACAATGAAAATGCAAAGATCTTTTCAGAACTTTGGTGCTACAAAGTCTTATAATGTTGGAAGGTAAATATTAAAAGAAAGGTCTTATAAAATACTAGACTTCTCTAAATTTTTTCATGTAAAAAACAACTGATCTGTAAAAACAAAAGTAAAATAAATTTCTCAATTACTAATACAAACATTTGTGGACTGATTAAAAGTCACCACATCTAGAATCTAAAGAATACCTACTAAAAAGATGTAATTTGCCTCTTTTCCAATTTCACCAGTATTAATAGTAATATTAATAATACAATTGTTGCATCTAAAGTTTAGTAGGAAGGATACGAGACTTTACAAAGTATGTAAATCTCAAGCCATGAAAGTAATCTAAAGAACATTTAGAAGCACAGTTCATTTGTACACTTTTCTCTGGTTAAAATGTCACTCTTCTGGGTTTTTATTGTTTAATTATTTTTTTTCTCAAAAATTTAAGGTAGAGAGGAATGGGTTTGATTTTACTCTATAAGTCATGTTCTAAATCAATGAGCTGTGCGTATTTCTAGACAGACAATAGAACTACTACTAATCTGCCTGCCACTGACTGTCAAGCTTCTGCCACTCTTTAGGGTGAAATTCACAGTGAAAATCATAAACTGAGGTGTAGACAGATAAAATGAACACCTAATTTTCAGCTCTGAACTCACCATGTAGCTACCATTTTCTCAAACAGATTTTTACACTAAATGTATGTTTTTTAAAAAATAAAACTATTACAATACACTATGTGAAAACTGAACTAAGCTATTCATAATAGGTCAAAAATATGCAAGTCTCATTCTGACTCCACAAGTCACCAACTTTTAACTCAGGATATTGCCTTATTACTGTAAGACATCTAAAAGGCGAAAAAATCAGAAGGGAAAAAGAATAAAGTTGGTTTTTACTATCTGTTTTCTTCTTTTCAGAGGAACTGAACCCACATAAACAGTTGTCCAAATCACTCTGAACTGCGTAGTAGTTTTCGGGAAGATGACAGGTCCAGTTTGATCAGCAAAAGCCTCACAGTCTGCCCAGAAACTTGGTCAACTTTGTTTTGGAGCTGTCAAATTTGTGAAGTTCTGTTATGGATTTTAAGCTGGATTGGGCCACAGTGCCGCAAAATACTTCTGATTCTATAAACCCCTTTCCCTAAGAAAGATTGTGCACTCTAACTGCAAAATGATAATCCCTTTGAGAACATGATGGCCAGACACAAGGGCATCTCCACCCAGAAGACCAAACCCATGCATATGAAATTTGCCAGATAAGACAGTAGATGAGGTGGGAGGGAACCTGCGTGCTTCATGTCACACAGGACATGAGAAAAACAGAACACGCCGAGGGAAATCTCAACCAGAAATCATTGATGTAATGGCAAAGATGTAGCAGGTTTTACTACCAGACATTTGGAATTGACATTTCATTCAGAAGCTTCAAAATCATAAATAAATTTTCCATAAATATGATCAAATTATATTGATGTTACATTGTCTTGAGTTTATTTGTGAACACATTTTCTTACTACTTGAATAGCTTTATTGATCTTATTTTCTCCCTTGCCTACTGGTAAACAGTAGTTTTGAAAAGTTTCTCAGCTCTGTAGACACAAAATTTTATTGCTGTTTTAAAGCAGAATTACATTCTTTATTTGCCCAAGCTCTATATCTTGCAGACTCTGCTAGCATTACTCTTTTCTCCTCATCCAGAAATTATCTTGCTTTTTGGTTTGCAAGAAGAATACCAGATTCAAGGGAATTTTCACAGTGGAACTGCATAGAGATGCAGTTCAAAAGTAACATGTTTGGTCTTTGTATAACAGATATCTTTTATGCCAGCTGTCCGTCTTTAAATACGCCTGTGTATATATATGCATGTATGCATACCTACATAGTTTGAAGTCAATAGAAAGCTATTCAACAGTCATATACAATGCCTTAAAATAGTAGTAAAATATGAGTATAAAGCTGCACAGTGAAAGAGTCAGAAGGATCATCAGTATGAAAGAAATGGAAGCACAAGTAGTGCACGGGGCAGAGTGAACTGATGCCAAAAAAAGGCTTTAAATTCTAGTTGCCTCTATGACTTCTATCAATGTTTCTCAGCTGTCATTTCTGCTGTTCATTTTGAGCCTTCTGCTGTGTTTTTAAGCAAGCTTATTACATCTGCTTAATTTTATAGCCCAGATCTCTTACATGTGCTGGAACAGAGTTACCTATTTATTCTGATGGTAGATCATTATGCAGTTTATTCCAATAAGTGATGTGAAGATGTTACATGTTCTTGTGCCATATTGTTTTATTCAAGAGAAATTACTTATTCATACCTAACATAGTGTAGCAATATCTACAGACCACTAGGAGAAATGAGACGTACAGAGCTCAAACTGTGAGGGGAAACATGAGGTGGACTCAATAAAATAATTCAAAAGCAAGAAATAAAGAAAAGATAGTCTGGTCACAGTAGCATTCTGGTCTGATATTGCAGACTTTTAAAGTAAAATACTTCATTTAACATGTTAGAGCTATACAAAAAAGCTACCATATTAAGACCTCCAGTCCAATTGTAGGAAAGACTTTTTTCTATGAAGGCAATGTAAAAGAATTTATGCAATAACCCATTTTTTATGCACAGGTTCTGAGGACAAAGAACTTCTTCCAAAACCTCTGTGACCCCAACCCTGCTATCAAAGCTATGTAGGCAGACCTGTCCCGTCCCCACATGGAGTTTGTTGGGTTATGAGGATGCCCTACACGCAGGTATTGGTCAATGTGAACCTGGCTACAGATAAGAGTCCTCTCCAGTACAAAGGTTTATATCCTGGATTATTATGCCTATTTTTTCCTGTTTCTTCTGAATAGCTGTTTTTTAACATGAGAGGAAAAGTGTTAATAACATTTATTCTAACCTTGAAACTGTTGGCTAGCTATGCAGAGGAAGCACCAGAGACTGTAAAATGTTCATTACGCTTCCATGTAACTAGTGACCTAAGAAAAAAATGGTTTACACAGAACGAGTAGCTTGCATTGCAGAAGCTATCACTTCTCCTTACCCATAGCTGTAGAAATAAAAAATTTTTTCCAGAGATGAACAGTCTGAAGACTCTTTCTAACAAAACCAGACCCCCAAAAAAGTTGGATAGAATTAAATTCAAATGAGTAAGTCTGTAATATGCTTCTTGAGTTGTGCTGGATATGCTACATGGCATTCACATGCTCTTCTACATCAGAAAGCAAGACCTACTGGAAGACTTATTCAGCTCGTGTCAGAACTACCACAAATTCTTCCTAAATAATCACTATTAAGGGCCGATTGTGTACCATAAACTATCAGTATGCCAACCTCTTGCTGGGCAATACCTGAAAAGTTAACAACTTATCTTTCCTAAAATTGTATTTTTTTTACTACACTAAAAGCAAAATATACACAGAGACTCCCTGAGGACTGTTTTAGAGACATAATTTTTTGTGGTATTACAGATAAAGAAATAATCAAAACAAATTCCCCTCAAAATTAACAAATAACCATAAAACTATAATCTCAGCCTATGGAGACGAATGTTGAATTTAAGAACAAAAATAAACTAGAATCATAAAAATTATGTAAGGAAAAATTGGTTCTGTTAAATTTGTATGTTCAAAGTGACAAAGGATGGGTCCATCGTAAATACACAGATTTTATTAAAATAATAAAGTAAAATTAAGTAAATTGTTGAGTATTTTCAAACCTTGTTTATATTATTAATAGTACCATGAAATTAATACCCTTAAACATTGTATTTCATAGAACACATTTAAATGTCTGAGGTATAAAGGTTACTACTCATTTATACCTTATTAGATGCTTCCCTTTCTTCCATAACACTGTTCGTCTGGCTTACACTTCATGCTCAAGTCATGCAGATTGGAGCTGACTCTCAATTACACAAAGTCTTTCTCCAAAGATGACAGTCCAAATACAGTAGAGATAAAATACATCAAGGTTTAAAATAGGTCCGTTCAGCCCCACTGCCACTTCATCATGAAATGATATAATTCACTGCTGCCTCTGCCTAGCCTAACATATGTTCTATTCACAGCCTGCGTCACTCTTCATTTGTAATTATTTCCCTTTTTTTCCCCCCATCTTGTAATACTTTGCTTGGTTGAAGACAAATACTGAAAGGAAAATAGAGTATTATCATATGATGACCTGTTCCAGGGTGTTAAGTCCCTGTCAAGGTTTGATTTTAACATGGGGTATTGATGACAGTACATCAATTCAGGCATCATGTCCGGAATTAGACTATATTAATTATCACTTGAGTGCAGTATGCATGAAAGTGCTGTTTCATTGACTAAAAGGATTTGACTGAATAAAAATCCATTTCTCATCTGGTTGCTTATGGATAAAGACATTTTTTCTCTTTGCTGTGGATTGTTCTTTATTAAATATGATATTTATAAGATTGAATAGACTGTCTCATTCAACAACAGATATGAATATTTTTAAACAAAGAATATTAAATCCATTGTTTTGTTGACAACTGCTTAACAATGTATCAAAGTTTACAGTTCAGACATTACATAGCAAAATACAAAGAGTACATATAATGTATATATAATATGTATAGGTATGTGATCAAAATATTATTTAAAAAAAGGATTATGAAACAATTAAATTTTATAATATGTAGGTGAAAAAAATCCTAAAATTTAATTTAATTTCCACTTAGTGAGAAAGTGTATTTTAATGTTGAGAATTGTTCCTGATTTTTCATTTAATAATAAACTGAAGTTCAAGATCACTGAAAAAACTGTCAGTGTAACCTAGTCACTCAGAAAAATTCTACTTTATAGCCCTTACTATGTAAACTATGCGTTAGCTGCAGAGTAACTGGAAGAAGATCTGAACTTTGAAGTGTAAATACCCACAGAGATGGGTAAACCAGCATATGGTAAGATAATTACACTCAAAAATTTACCTCTCAATGTAATTTTTTTTTAATTTAACATTTTCAGTCATCGTCCAGAAAAATGAGTTTCCAGTCCTCACCTTACGTTAGGTGTTATCTGTCTCGTATATTTGCATTGCCATAGCGAAATGCCATAAAACATTACCACATTAAGACCATTGCACAGATGTTGCTCATGGAATCTCAACTTTCTCTAGTGCACCGGAGATTCTTCCACCCTTTTTTTACCATCCAGATGTGCTGGGAGACATTGCTGGGAGAAACAGAAGCTAAAAGAGTTGGACTTGATGGAGAGCCTTGTACTTTACTGCTAACACAAGCTGTTGATACATAATATAATTAGAATTATGAATATTTAATTATAGCAACATTTAATTAGTTATGCTGCTTGTATCTATCTACCATTCTATCTATATCTGTATTGAGAGTGTTCCTTAGAAACTCCAAACAGAAGAGAACCATATAATGCTGTTAATTTTTAAAACCCATGTTACACAATTAGAGATCTAAGGAAATGGAAGAAACTGATTCTTAGATTAGTAGGTATCAATAAAGTTTGGGTAGATCCTCCAAGTAACAGCATAATAAACCTATTGAAATTAAGAAAGATACATTCCCAACATTTTAAATCTTGCTTAGTCACAGTACTCAACTACAAACACAGATCAGCTTCAGCTAGTTTTAAAGGATCACAAGGATTAAAAATTACAGTCAATCAGAGAGGTACACTAAAGTATACCTTATCTGATGTTTCAATAAGCAATGAGTTTCAGTAACGTTAACTTTCACTACAGGGATAAGCTAGAAGATGATGCTGATCATTAAGAAGGCATCAGAGAAGGCATTCACAAATCCCAAAGATCTTCCCATCAGCTAGGAGATACTATCTTGTATTGCTATCACAGATGATGCAGAGATTTTTTGCTTGTAAATCAGGTAAATTTTATGGAGATTATTAAACTTCAAACAACGGACCCTGTGGAATCAACAGTCAGTGCACTTCTGTGTTTGGTAGGAAGGGGGAATCACCCCATTTTACACACTTATCCTTTCTCATACTTGACTCCTCTTTCCAGGCCACAAATAGCAGCACGTGGGAACTCTTTGCTTGCTCCTCTCTAATGGGTGGTGATCAGCTCCTCTGTTCCCACAGTCCTTTCCTAGAAGCCTCTTGCTTCTCTCACTCTTACTACCTTTGCCTGAGGATCTCATCCTGCATTCCCCTGGAAGACTTCCAGATTGTGACTGAACCGGAGCTGTGATGAGCATGGCTAGGTGTGATAACAGCTGTAGCAATGATGAAAGTATTCAAGAACTTTAGAAATTACCAGAGGTAAAAGCTTAAATCTTGGTTTCTTCCAGAAGAAAGCAAAAAATAAAACATGCAAATGTGTAGGGCAATGTTTTACTAACTTCTGAATACCTGAAAGACAAAAAACTCAAGATTGCTTTCCCTCATACAGGAGCATGGCATGACAAAGTGGCAGATTAATATGAGTATGCTTGCTCTGCCTTCTGTTGCATGCTACCCAGTGAAAAATTCATTGCTTTTAGCCGACGGGCCTGTAGTAGCAGAGGTGAAATTAACTAGTCCACGCGCTTCTTCTCCCCCATCTCTTAGTTGGTTTGCACGCATACCAAATTCTTGCACATTGAAAGCCAACCGCTTGATCCTCGCTTTAGAAAGGTATCTGCAGAAAAGTATGATGTGAATGAATGGCACCATTCATTCAAGTCAAAAGAGAGCCAGAGAGTTTACTGTACAAAACCGAGGCTGATTGATTGACAACTGAACGCTGCATGGGTTATGCAAAATGAGGGAGGCTACAACGTGGGAATGAATGAACGGGAGCTGCGTGCTGAATGGGTGACTCACCACACCTACACCCTTCAGTGAGGAGGTGCTTGCAAATATCTTAAGAACAGCCTCAGTAAAACATCATTATGCCAATGGTTAAACTCCATCAAACACTAGGAAACTACAGAGGTTATTTTAATACTTTAAAACGTTATTATGGGCATTATTTTAAAATACATTTCCTGATTAAATACCAACTGCAATCTGCTACCTCTGAAAAACTGGCAATAGAGCTCCCTGCTTATTTGGATGACTCAGTGATCAAATTAAATCACATTATCTTTGATCTTTTGGTTACGGTGATGTAATCAAGAAACTTTTGATCTGGGAGTAACATCCTTTAGCTTGCAGCTGTCTTCTGTGAATATTTGCTACATATCCGTCTTTATATGTATAATATAGTCATTGCTTCCTGAGGAGAAGTAACACGTTTTCATATCTTCCATGAAGGAAAAGGGACATGATATTCAACCAACAGTTCCACAGAGGCTGAAGGAAGAAGACAATATGGTTTGGGGTGAGAAACAAAAGTAAACACCCATCAAGACAGGCTAAGAGAAAACATATTCTGACTGCTTCAAAATGCCTGAACCCTGTGCCACTACCTGCACCATTAGAAACAACGGAGAAAAAAGGGGATCAAACCAGGAATCTACAAGACAGCTCACAACTCATTTTCACAGGACCCTGCACTAGAAATGAACCTGAACCTGAGACCTAAATGCACCAGAACTTTGGGGGCATATACAAGATCCTGCACTTGAGATGTTAATAATCTAGATTGTATTAAATATACTAATGTTGTTATTAATATTGCTACTAAATACCAAATATAAACCCAAAGAACCGTTCAGCAAATATATAATGAAGGGGAAAACATGCCACCAGTGTCCCATGTGCCGCATAGATCATAGGCCACTCCTATGAGCAAGTAAAAGTGGAGCTAAGACATTCCACATAATTAAATTTTCTTCTGACATGTTCTCCTTGATCACAAAGATATTGCCACTTACCTTCCAACATTTTCCACTATAGGTCAACATTTGAAATCAATGCATCTGTAAGTGTTACAACAGTTTGTGGGAGGGTCAACAAAGAAAAATTTAAGACATTGATTACCCCACTCAAACAAATACTGCTGGTATGTATACGGGTCTTTTGTCCACAGTATGCTACAAGTTGTATTTTGCAAGATACACAAGTGGTATGTTCCTGTGGAATTCAGCTTCATGGCAAGTTTTCTCTTTCATGCTTTTTAAAGTTGCTGATTTCTGTAGAGGCTGTTTGAACTTTTCATCATGATTCAAGACAGCCTCATCCATCCCAAAATATTTCTGCACTGTGCAGGCAGGTTAACAGTAACAGTTTGCATACACCTGTTCCTCTGACTTTTTTGATTCAATTGGTATAGTCTAACAGGGTAGAACTTGAAGAACAATTGAATGATCTGAAACGTACTCCATAAGGCATTAGGACACTATCCACTTCTTGACTGGATAATGACAGGAAGATGGGGATGATTCTTAAAACAAGAAGATTAACTGGTAGCACTGTGGGTAGAAAAATAATATTATTTGCAAACCTGCCAACCTGTAGTGAACAGACAACATCACAAGTCATAACAGAAACCTGAATAAGTATGAAGCCTACATTAGAAATATTTCAAATTGCAAAACATAATCTGAGGCTTTATGCAAAGTTTGGATTAACCATTTTTCAATCCAAACCAAAATATTTGACCTGTTTTAAATTTCTGTCATAAAATTATTTGCAAGTTACTCTAATTTTTCACTATGTATTTCTAACAAAAATGTATTTTTTTACTCCTTTGCTAGTAAAAACTTCAAATTTTCTTCAATTACAGTGAAAAAAATGGTTGAATCCATGATGATTCTTCAATAGCTATGAAGAGCAGAACAATCATATAGGAAAAACAAGAATAAAAATTGGGCTGGTTGTTCAAGAACTTATTGCATACCTTTACGTGGTTAGGAGGGACTTACAAACCCAGGAAGTAACTCTGATCTCACACTGAGGTAACCAAGGTAAAATTGCTGCAGCAAGATCAGGTTGAGACATCAGATATTTTTACCTAAATATTCCTATGAAGGTTTCAAAATAAACGCAGAAGCATTTCCAACATCTACTGTACAGTTCAAATGCTTCCACACTTTGTTCTTTACATGAAAGCATGCATCCTTTACATTCAAATCCTTAATATTAAATCATTGATCAAATCACATGCGCCTTTAGTCACGAGAGGACTATATCACTCAGAATACTAGTGCTAAGGAGCTGTCTGGTTTTGCAAACAAATGGTACTTCTCAAGAAATGTATGCATCTGCATTCTTATTTCCTTGCTTGGCATCTTACGACTTTATAAACTAACTTCTGACTCAAAGAAAGCAGACAGCCGAACTCGAGATCAAAAGCTAATTGCAGAGATCAAGATCCAGGACATTACAATCCAGCCACTCTTTTAAACAGATTATTCTCATACTAAAATAGTGGCCAAAGATTATCCTGCTCCATGACAAGAAAATCAATTAGTGACTCTGGCTTGACCAGAAATCCCCAAATCCTATACATTCTTTTGCTTGCTAGACAGAAACAGGACTAAGCCTATAAACTAAGGAGGAAGAACCTACTGAATAAGGTTAACTCTTGTACATTGGCCTCAACCATTATTCTATCAACCACTTTGTATGTATTTTGCAGCATTTCATAAGCAGGCATTTTTTATTTACTGATATTCTGCAAATGTGATAAATTTGTTCAAACAGCAGAACACAGAAGCAAGGACGCAGCCATTCTCTCAAAGGCTGTGTTGAAGCTTCATTATAGGCCAAGATTATTTTTTATCAGCCTGCATTGCATCTGGAAAGGTCTATATCAAGGAGTTACTCATAATAAGTCTTTTTTATCAATCATGACAAGTTTCAGCCTGCACCAGAGCCAAACATCCACCATTACGGGAAAAAAATAATTCTCAAAAAATTGTTTTCCTATGACCTAACATTTTCACAGTTCCTTACATTCACTCTTCAGGTAGTATTGTGCAACAAAAGGGTTTCAGTCCGATATTTGTCAGTCTCATTAGTGTCTTTCCACTTTACATCTCAGTAGTAAGTATCAATTGTCAGTACTGACTGGAATAGTGAACATATTATTTCAGAAAAAAAACCTTCCATTTCTCTTTCAAAAATGAAGGAATGCTAGAATGAAAGTTTGGCAAAAATGTACTGAGATTATACTAATTCATGTTATCTGCTGCTCAGCATTAACCTTCCCTTTCTCTCAAATAAACTCCTGGAAAGCTTACTGAAAAGCCAAGAGAAATGGATCTAATGAATAATGTCATAGGCTCAGTACAAATGGGACAGGCTATGGAGCTGACAGTGGCACTGCCGTGTAATTTTCTCTACTGGTGGATAGGGGTAGACATTCATTTCAATCTTGGGATGTCTCCACAGCATTAATGGTATTGCCATAATTCATAATACTATTGACTATAAATAATAGCTATCCCTCTTCAGAGAGATGCATGAATTCCCAGTTAACTTACTAAAACAGAGTAATTTCTCAACGTGCCTCCCTCTATTACTAGACAATACATGAAGTCCCAAAACTTTCTGTTTCTTTTCATTTCTGCATGCACCCATTGAATGATCTGGAAGAAATATCACAGAAGGAAGGACCAGCAGTATATTGATGATGCTACAGTGCTACCTATCCATCACCACCTACAGCTATATCAATATCACCTACCAGCCAGTCAATGGATGAAATCAGATCAGAAATAAAGAGAGAGCAAGCTGCATGAAGGGGAATGAAGAGCATGACAGATGAGCACAGAAAAAGCATTTCAAAGGATTCACAATGAATGTACAGTTTCCTTTGCTTTAAGGGAGATATACATAATATTGGTCAATTCAATTCATAGATTAGAAGTACTCTTGGATTTTTCCCTGACACTAAGTTTAATCCATTAGTCATGCCTTCAATTTCTTGTTGCTAGGACACTTCTTCCAATCCTGGTGGACGGTCACAAGATCATAGGAAAATTCAGGTTGGAAGGGACTTCAGGAGGTCTTTAGTCCAACCTCCTGCTCAAAGCAGGGTCAGCCATGAGGCCAGACCAGGGTTATCCAAAAATGGCTGAATGAGTGATGTCCTAGATTGATTACGTCTACCTCTTGGCTGGGCTATATGCAATAACTGGACACAACATTTCGTTCTAAAAACTGGCTAGTATAGTGCATTTTTCCTTAACAAGATGTGCATTCTTAGCATTTGGGTTCTTAGCTGGTGTATTCTTAACTCTGAACATCTCCACTTGCCACAGTGTCTTCCCCCAGAGTTTAAGTGATGTTCAAAGTCTGTTCAAATATTAAAAACGTGTCAGCAGCTAGCCTAAAAGACTGACTAAAGCTAGACAGTATTACTCTGACCTAAAGAAACTCTCACAAAAGGGAAAAAGGCTTTCTTGGGGCTAGTCTGAGACTGCAAAATGCCTTCCCACAGGAGCTATAGATCATCAGAAATCCCATCACTCCAAGTATAAAGTTCACTTCTGTGATACCATATTGTTATAATTAATACATATACTTACACTTCTATATGTAACAAATACTATCAGTATTTATTGGCACATGTATTTTGCTCCATAAATTTACAGAGCATAATATGTTTAAACAAAAAAGCCCCAAGAACATTATAAATATTTAGGTATTCCACTGAACAAACATTTCCATTTGTAAAAGAATGAAAGAAACACACTTACTAGCTTCATAGACTGATACAGTACTAAAATGTTCTGCTTTGGGTTTCAAAGCCATGATTATCAGCACATATATATATATAACTTCACTCTTGTTTACTTCCAGATAAAAGCCCATGTCTTAGGAAATGAAGATTTCATAACTGATACTTAGAAAAACCTTGGCATAAATGAGGCAAATTTCCAAAGAGAAGCATCAGATAATGAGGATATTCAGAAATAGCATATCTGTAACAGAAATGCACACTAAAATACTAGCTTTGCTCTACACTGGAGTCACTCATAAAAAGAAAAAACTTTCTGTGAAGACCTGAAATATATAACTTTATATCCTAAAAGGTACTGCCTTAAATTTTTTTTTACATATTTTGATTTGTAGTCTTGATGTTGTGGATCAGGAGTAAAATATTGTGAAAAATGAAGGAAATCCTCAAGTACCAACAATGTATGTACTGTGAAATTTAGTCAGATTAACCTAAATGTTACCTGTACAACTGGTTTATTCACACATTGAATAAAACTATCAGTATAACATCTTCAGCATTTTTGATAAATTTGATGTAATTAGCTGGCAAGAATGACAATGACAATGCATTTTTATTCTTACTTAATTTCTTTGTATTTCTATGTGTCCATAATAATGATAGACTCTTTTGCAAAAATAACCATGTAGGTTGCCACATGGTCTAGGTAATAATTAAATCCACTTCCATCATTACTAAGCATTTTTGTTACCTTTTCCTTATGAGCTTCTTCACTCAGCAAAAATTTAACTTATTTCAACATCTGCAATTTATTACTAGAGTTTCTCTCATCTTAAATTCATTGACTAGCTCCATTCTGTTGTAAGGGACCTACTGTCTACTTACATAAACATTTTTACTCCTAATTATGACAATTAATCACTGAGGAAAATATGATTTAAATTGTGGATTATAGACTGGAAACAGCTCAAATATTGGCTAAGGATTTTTCATCTCAGTATGAAGGGAGAACTCAGAATATGGATTTGATGTCATCCATGGCTTTTTAATGAAGCTTTCTTAAGATGAGAGATCATACTGTCATGGAACATGAAGATTCTGTATGTTGTCTTTCCATTTTTTCTAGAAATCTACAACTAAACTCTTACTTATTTTCCAATACTATGGGTCCACTACTGATTCTTCCACTTGTCTAATTTTTACTAACGGTGTGTATCTGTTGTCTTGTTTGAGTGAGAATACAGATTGACTGTATGTCTTGAATACAGTTTATTTAATTGTTATTTTTCTCAGATTTCATTTTGGTTTTAGGTATGACTCAGTGATCTCAATGCATATGCAGTTTTAAAGAAATTACAGACTAAAAATTTGACTACTGTTTTATTTAAATTCATACATTGAGATATCACATTTTTACAGATCTTATGTAATCTCACCTTCAGGATGCAATCTTTTATGGGTTTTTTTTGTTTGTTGGTTCAAGTCAAGGGAAAAAAAAAATCATTCTCAATAGTCTAGGACTTTTCCGAAGAACAAGTTTGAACTGTGAATACTTTTACTGGGCCACTACTTCATTTTGGCAAGGAAATGGACTGGACTGCTTTAATTGGCAGCTGGAAAGCCTGACTCGCTCATGTTGGCGTGCTGCCAGAATACAAAAAAGAAAAAAAAGTCCTTGTTTGGGGAACTGGTGGGAAGGAGTGCATTCCTGTTTCTCAGTCAATGACAAATTCTCCTCCCATCTTCCACCTCTTCATTATCTGCTCAGTTGAAGCTACAGGAAAGGCATCTCTTACTAATTGATGATGATAATATTACATAACATTTACAGGTCTCTTTTAGAATTCTGACTTTATTGTTCCATCCCAAACAGAATAAATTAATGGTAAAATTTTACCTGGTTAGTGCAACCATGTTTACAGTATTTTACTGAAGTGCGTCAGCTACCAATCAGGACCAATTTTACCCTCCAAAAGAAATTAATATTTTACTAAAGACTAACTGTGACTTATGGTCAGCTAGCAGAAAGCCAAAAAAAAAGGACATTTTCCTTATACTGTTTGTATGCTGACAGTTAACGGTTATAGTATTGTAAGTCTTAAATAAAGTCATTTTATTGTATGCTTGAGGTCCCTGCTACAACTCCGGCCTTCTTCTACTTTGAGCTCCTGGCTAAGTGTATTGAGGGGAGCTGGTGACACATTTTTCCTTCAGACTATTCTGTCCTTGTCATTCTGTCTAGCAGTTAAGCTTTTCCCTCCTGGATGCTGGTGGCTTCAGGATTCCAGGCACGTAGGTGGGACTTGAAGCTCACTTCTCAGGAAGGGTTCAGATTTGCTACTAATACACACGCCAGATTTCTTAGAGTTTAGTGCTGCCACCCATAAGTACCAACATTAACTAAGTAGTAAAACACCACCTGAATTTGGAAGAGAAAAGCACTTTGATGAGAAAACACAATTCAAACTTTCAAATCATTTCAGATACGATAAGAAATGGGATGATATATCAGAAATTGCATTTTGGCAGGTGATGAAATAGAGTTTGAAATACATAGCAGAGGGCAATGGGTACCAGGGAGATCTTTGCTGCTACAGTAATTACCCAACATATGAGGAAATAACCCTTTAGGTTCTGCAATCCTATGCAGATTTTTATGCAGAATGGTCTAAAGTAATGGATTCAACTGTTGCAAATAAAGAGCAAACCAATACCTTGGGTCTGCTTTGACCCCTTGGCCTGTTTTTCTCTATTTGGCCTTCTCAGTGAAGGTGACTAGGAAGAGCCCATCTAGGATTCAACCAGCATTATGGAAGAGCACTGAACTGGGATATTCAGCTCCTGCACATCCATTCACACAGACTCTACTGCAAAGTGGAAGCATCATGTGGAGCAGCATGAAAAGTCTGGATGACAGGTGTTGGGTGATTAAATATCTCCAGCTGGAAAGTCCACAGGATCCTGAGCTAGCTAACATGTGCTAGGAAAGACAAATGACTGCCTTTATTGTAGATTAATTTATAAAACAAGCTTTGTTTACACTAGAAGTTCTTTGTGGGCAAGTATTTTTTCAAATTTGGATTGCAGTCTAGAGAATACTAACTGGTAGTACTGGTAGAATTCTAGTTTTCTGCTCTTTCTGAAAAGCAAGAGAAAAGAGCTTTTATGGGTTTGGATGTGAGATGGGAGCAGGGAATATTTTGTTCTTGGCTAGCCCTCCCAGAGACTTGGGAAAACTCAGCATAGACTATAATCTGCTCTCTCTGAGACTTCAAAACCCTGGTGAAGAATGCTGCTATCCAGCACTCAGAGCAGCTATCACATTATCGGTGTTGGGGGAGCTACTAAATTGCTAGGGTAGGAAAGAAGCATTTAATTCTTTGAGTACCTCTAACCAAGGCTGATGTTTAGTGGAATGCAAGGCAATTGTGATCCTACTTCCTAACAAAAAAATGAAAACTTAGATTGTTCTGTTTAAAAATCACAAGATTTTCCAGTAAAGTATATTTTCCAAACTATTAGCATTACATTTGCAATATATCCTTTATTATGACAAACATTTTTCCCCAACAAATTAATGTCAAGTATGAAAAACACAGAACTTGGCAAGCCACAGATGGCTCCCTGAAGAAAGTCAATTACTCCTGGTCAGAAACCCAGGCCAAAACCTGGGTCATAATCCTGAGCGTCACAAGGGCTGAAACACAGTTTATTAGAAAATCTGTGACAAGCTTCCTCTGAAGTCACTGGAATGAGATACTGTTAAAGACAAGATATTGGTACCAAGCACAGGAGATCTGATTCAGCAAGGCAGCTACCATGCCGGTATGGCCAGGTATATACTTGCAGCTAACAGGTTGCACAGTCAGTTTGTGGAGGAACCTGACTTTGTTTTAGTCTGAATTTGTGTGTCTCACTCACTAAAGGGATTGACACTTGCCACACAGATCCAAATAATTTCACAAAGTTTTACAAGGCTTTGTCAATTAATATTTGTGAAGTGTTATACCTCCTCTAATACAAGGTACTACACTAGTAGCAAATATTTGTGTTAGATTTATCAGAAATGAGTAAGATGAACTTTCCATGATTTTAGATTTCTCTGTGAGTGATAAATGCGTATCTCATATGACTGAGAAAGAAAGTATTTTGCTTTAATTTTTTTTGTGTTCAACTCTTGTAGAATGTAGGTGCTCAGTTTAAGACCTCGCTAGGCTGTAACCTGGAGAACATGCCATTTGCATCATGATCTATCAGAAGGATTTCTGACATGGAAAAGACTGAAAATATAAGGACACCAATTTAATTTTAAACTTCTCCTTTGAGACTCCTATGGCTACAGTGGACGGGCTTTCTCAAGACCTTTCAGCTCTGTTCTTATGCTAATCAACAGAAAAACTTGCACTTTGCTCATCAACTGAATAAAACATTTAATTGTACCTATCTAAAGGCGTAACAGTTATTTTGATGGTAATGTAATACTTCTATACAGCTATGGGTGGGTCCTTATAGAAATCTAGTAAAGTAATCACAATTTAGCTAGATATCCCAGCTTTCAACCAGCTTTCCTGGACAGTGATAAAAGCAATTGCCAGTAGCAGAGGTTTCAATGCAGGCTACAGAATCCTCATGGGACTTTATATAAACACACACCCCGCAAAGTTTTTCCAAAGGTCAATACCTGTACTGCATATTGCTTAACCAATTAAAGAGTTAACACAATCCCAAACATATACTTGTTTTATTTCTTGAAGTATTTTAAAAAGCTCAGTGTGCATATTGAAAGATACACAGGCTGCTTGCTTTTTTTTTTTTTTACAAAAACATAAAAAAATTTGGAGTAGCAAGGGTGACCTCCAGTGTGCAATAAGTTTATGTCATTACATCTTATATGTAACAAAATACCTTCTCGGCCTACTATTAATTTTGATCATCCTACAAAACCAAATATTTACTTTATTTCTTGTGCACAACACAGAAATTCAAAACATTTCCTGCTGCTTTGAACTGTGATTTTCAGATAACATTCCGAGTTTCTCTGTATTATAGAAAACACTATAAAAAAAAACCTGGCTAAAGAGAAAAATTAGAAAATTTGGTTATTGCTCCTGTCCAAATGCAGATGATCACAGCCTAAATTTTTCTTCTAGAATAACAGTAATTAAAATTAATAAATGTATTACAGAAGCTTTTGTATTTTTACGTATACAAGAGCATTACATATTAATAGTGCTACTACTGTGTATAAAATAGCTCAGCTCACAGTTCAACTCACATGTATTTCATTGCAAACCTGCGCAAATTTGAAAATATTCAGGAATTCAAAGAAGCCAAAACTATCATAAGAACTTACGCAAGAAGTGCGCACGTGTATTGTGGCAAGCTAACCATTTGTTACAGTGTCTAATAAACCCCACAAAAACCTATAGTGAGTATAACCTATTCAAGTAAAAAGTAAAGCCCATGTTCCAAGAGGTAGATTCATTATACTGATGAGTTGTGTCAGATGGATATCTTTGACTGAAACCTGTAGTCAATGGGGTGTCTTTAAATGAAAATCTAACAGATGTCATCATAATGAATTCAAAACTAAGAACATTATTTTTACATTCCTTTTTATTTCCATCATCAATACACAACTTACCTTTTGATGATTAATTTTGAAATAGTTTTTCTAATAAACTTGGGAACATTTTTTCACTAACTGCAAGCACACAAAAGATCTAATTATGGGTGCCTAGTGGTGCTACTGTCTGTCAACGTAAGTGTCATTCAGGGTCTGTCAGTGTTCCCATTATACATCCCTACTTTCAGAGGGTTATAATGTGAATGTTAAAATTTGCTTCAGGCTGATTCCTGGCATATTGTGCAAGGTATCAGGCTAGAACTGTTTTTTTTTCCTTTTTAAATAATTTTTTAAATTATCAAGTTTAGACATTTTAACCCATAACCTACAGAAAAGGAAATAGTTAGTAGGAGCATATGCTCTTCCAAATGACAGTAATATAAAAGCAGCTTATTGTTTTAGAAACTTGAATGCTGCATACTGATTATCCAAATGTACAAGAAAGGCCACCATTGCAGCATTTAAGTCAAATTATTTCATTTGCCTTCCTTATTCAACCAATCACACTACAGACAAAGAACCCAATTTCATGATTAAGGATAGAGGGAGATGGCTTTATAGTTTCGTTGATCAGCAGATTACTTATTTGTACCTAGTCTTGGAAATACTCTACTTTCTAATTCTTCCTTCGGACTTCTTGCACACTCTCATATAAAGCACATTTACACATCACCAGGAGTACGTAAATACTATATACCATAATATTGTAAGCCCTACATTTTACAATGTTTATAAAGAAGATTTCCATAAAGTCAAAACTTTTACTTTCTCTACACCAGAAAGCCGTGTGTCACAAACTCAAAACTTCAGTAGTAGCACACAAACTGTCCCACACTAATATCAAATATACACATTGTCCGCGGTGTATACTGAACGCAGGATGGTTAGAGCAAACAGCAAACTAGATGTGTCCATGCAAGGAGTTAGTGCAGGTCGGACGGTGCTCTCCGAGTTCACAGCACATGAACACAGAGAAATACCTTGAATCTCAATAAAAGTAAAAGGAATGCCGATTCAATATATTGCATCAAGATTAGGAAAGATTTAAACAACAGCACATGAACACAGCTTTTTTTCTTTCAAAGGTGGACAGATCTATTAGCATTTTCACCATGAAACACATGATTTTAATTTCTGTTAAAAGTAATGCTTTTCTGAGCCCAGCTAGAGCAAAGAGATATTAAAATAACTAAATATATCTCTAAAGGACTGTAGTTCTCTTACATATTTCTTATCCTAACACCTTTTCATAATAGGGACCATCAGATCTTTGAGGGAAGGAACCTGCTTTTTATCTTTCACAAAACTGGGATTTGAACTTGATTGAGGCCTCAGTGTTTCTATATGTTCTTAAACAATAAAATAATCAACAAAATGGAATTACTTGTACTTACATTTTGTTTTTGACAACAGAGTGTTATTTATTTATTTGGTAAGGAGGGTAGAGAATGCAAAAAAATGCACTTTTCTAGTGTCTTTACAAGCTAGACACTGTTCTTTGGCCTACAGTTTCTTGAAGTGTTTGACACCACAAAAATACTATAAACAACAGGCAAAGGAGCATAATACTCTATTAAGAACTTTGATATTGGTTGCTTTATTTTCATTTTACTAGTTTTTTTAGTTTAATAGTGGGCACGCATCTACATACGTTCACAACATGAAACAAAAAAGCCCCGAGCGGCATGTCACAGGCCTTAGGTGAAATCAAGGCCTGGTTCAAGTCATTATGGTTTGTTTCAGAGTAACAGGCTTAAGATTAGGGAGTTTTTATTTAATTAATTTGTAAACTGCAAATTTCTTGCTGCATTATAATTAACACATGTAAAAATAAATAAAAATGAAAAGGTTGCTCAAAAACTCAGCTGGAGTACTAGAAAAAGATGTCCTATCAAGGAGTTTAAACTATTGCATTAAATTTAGTCATCTTATGTGCTCATGTGTACTGGTATACAAGTACCTATAGCAATTTTTGTGCATCCATTTTTCAGAGAAGGAACATTCCTTGATTTTTTCAGAAGTAAGTTTATGTCCACCCATGGACTTTAATGCAGGGATTTAGCAATCTGCAGGTTTTTTAAGGGAAAACCTTCCCCCACCCTCTCTGTGTATCAGGAGACCATTTTAATTCACTCACCAAGAAATTCTCACAGGGGCCAGTATATGTGGTAACATAGGAGCCAATATCGCAGCTATCAGTTTTCATACAGCCGGGCTGGACCTTTATATTACCGCTGCCCCACATTTATTTTTCTTTCATTGCAGCTGTCAGCATTGCCTGACAACGTATTATGGAGTACACGGCTACGAAGTCAGTATCAATCAGGCCATGATCATGCAGATAAAAGTAATGGACTATTGATAATAGGCCTTGAATCAGATCATCATGGCGTAAGTGTAAGATTCTTAACAGCTGGTAGCCTTGTGGGACTTCCTGCTCACTTCCATCTGCTATAAAACAAACTAACTTACCTAACACCAACAAACTTTACAGGACCAAGCGAACAACGATGCTAAAAATACATAACAAAGCCCTACCACGTCCTGCAAGTCAAGGTGAGAATAAGCAGAGATTTTCACTTCTAAGTTACCCACGGCAGAAATAGTACACAATACGCTAATGCTCTTTTTTCCCCCCACTGGTAACAGCAGTTTTGTTGTGCTTTGAAACTCTCTCACTTCAAAAGCACTTCAACTTGATATGGCCATTTAACAAGAAAAATGGGAGAATGCGTATAGTTTAGCGGCATTCTTCACCAAACCAAAAGCACCTTGTTAAAAATAAAAGGATCTAATTTGTCCTAGACATAAATAATAAAACAAAACAAGAGTCGCATGCAAATTTAGTAACATAAAATTTTAGGTGATAAACAGAATGGAGCCAGGCTTCTTGTTTAGTATTCCTTAGTTATCACCATAATTGCTGCATGTCTGTCATCACCAGGAAAAGAAAAAAGTGTCTCTCTCAGCTGCTCCCCTGCTTGTTTTGTTCACTGTATTCTTGTAAAGTGGGAGAAAATAAGTGTCATTTAATGAATAGTGCTATTCTTTGTCTGACAGCTTCATATCTGTTAGGTGTAGGAGGCCTAGTACTTTCCTTTTCTGATAATGTTTTTGACAGTGTGCTAAATTCCTCCCCCAAAAGGCCGGCGTATATATTCTGCTAAAAGAGGCTTCATCTATCCTGAATGGATGCCCTCTTTTAACCCCCTTCAGCTTCTGTTCTTACATTAATTGAGCTGATCAGATTGAGCATATGAATTTGTCTTTGATGTATTCGTATGTTTAGTTGACGCTGCTCGCGCTCCCATTGGCAGCGGGCAGAGCTCTCAGACAAATAGGGCTGTTGCCATAGTAACAAGCGATAGCTAGGGATCTCTTGAAAAATATTTTTATTTCAAAATTCAAACTAGAAAATTCTCACTGGATATGGTTCTCGGTTCTAAACGTGTCATATCTAATGATGAATGCAATTAGGAATCCCACCAGTGTTTTAAATAATAAATTAGGCTAATTTTCTAGGCCTGGCATGATGACATACAAATACTAAAAAGGAATCTCTCTTTTTTTATCCATGACAAAAGACTTATTAATGACTTTTGTTCTTAGGATTTCAAAATTAATTGAATGGTGGAATAGTGATATAGCCGCCTATGTGCTGAAGATAAGAAGCCTAGAGGTAAACTTTTTTTTTTTTTTAAGTACTTCAAGCTGCTCCGATATTTGGTTATTCCATGTAAAAGCAGGTGAAGAAATCATTCTACAAATGCTATAGCAG
>VFFE01007005.1:390186-494337 GCA_008921705.1 Burhinus oedicnemus
GTTTAAGGAAAAATGATGTGGAAAAATCATATGGAGATTTCATTCTTTGGCTTCTTATTATGGTTTTTTTCCCATCAGTGCAGGTGAAAAATCCAGTGCAGGTCGATTAAATAATAAAACCTTCTAAATAATTTCACTTTAAACATCTTACGACTTTCTGTCTATATTGCAGCACTACAGCATAACTGAACCTTTGTTCCAGATAATTTTTGTACTAGAGGAAAGGACTAGAAAATCATGAAGAAAACGGCCACTCATTTATATGCAGAAAACCCCTGTGTTCATTGTTTTTTGTTAAAGCTTTTGCCCATATGTTATGTGTACAAAAATGTATAACATTAAAAGTATTTACACTCATGATTACAATCAAAACTGTATGTCCATTTAAATGAACTTGTTGTTGTATTAAAATGAACAAAAGATGAAAGCAGTATCAGGTTTTTCTTTTGTTTCCTAAACTGAATAGTATTCCTTGGAAAACAAATAGTTTTGTTTAAAAAACAAAAAATCAATAATGAAAACATGCCAAAATTTTTCAAATAAAATGGAAAGACAAAAGTTTAAGAATGTTTATAGATGTGTCTAGTTTAACAGTTTCATGTGTTGGATGTGACTTTCACAGTCTGTTGGCAGTTTGCAGGAAAGCCATCACACCTGTGACTTGGTTGTTGATTAATGAGTCTTTCAATTCATCGCTACCATCTGAAGAACGGTCGTGGCCTTTCTAAGCTTCAGTGGTTTATTCGTCTTCAACTGTAGTCCTACCAAGGTATCTTCCATAAAGAAAATCACACCTGGTTAAGGCTAATGAAAACCTCAATATGTCATTTTCTAGACAAGTCAAAAAGCATGTAAAACTAGACAAAAGATGTATTCAAGCAACATGAATGCAGTTTTGTCATAACCTGTCAATCTAAAGACTAACATAAAAAAAGCTTTCTTCAATGACATTTTCCAGTGTCAACTATTAGAATGACAATTCTGAATTCCCTCTTTGCTACACGATGCAGGATGGATAATGGTTTCCCACTCTTCACAAAGATAAGATTTTGTTCTTAGATCTCAGAAAGAAGTTTACAGGGGAAAAAACCCAACAAACAAACCGTTTTTCTGGGCCAGTTTATCAGTCAGCATCAGAAACACCCAAACCACAGTGTCTGTGCAGATTTTAAACTGACTACTCACATCACAGAACCTATTACAAGCACACGTGAAACAGCCCAACTCTGCTGTATCTTCAAAACCATATCGCGACTGCAAAACTGTAAGGCCAGTTTGACTTTGACAACTGGGCCTGGGGAAGTGGCAATAAGGTCTTTGGGACTTATCATCCTCTCTTCAGCAATTAGCTGTTGAATTGGGGTAAGCTGGGCAGCACAGAGGAAGTTCATCCAGGAGGGGTCATGTGTGAAAGCCAGTAACCTGTGGGAAAGCTCTGAGAGCGCGCTGTTACAGCAACAAAGGACGGCAATCCACACAGTACCAGCCACCAGCTCGTACTACTTGCTTTGTGGTAGCAATGGCAAACGTTTCAAGGTCAAGAGAAAGCACACAGTTGTTCCCCATCTCCTGCAGACAAAAACTAATGGGCCCACCGCTTTCTAAGAAGACTGCAAGGTAACTCAAATTAGCTAAGCAGTTAAGTATAACTAAAGCTGAGCCACCTCCCCTCTGTTGCCACCTAGGACTGTGCACATCAACAGTTCCCACAGATCAGCTACTATATAGTAGCTTTGTATCTTAAAATATAGTCGAAAGAGCTAGGTTCTACTCTTGGCTTTGCTACAGGCTAATTTTGCAATGTAGAAGAAAGCTTAAAGGTGACTTGCAGGACCATATTTTCCATCTGTTTAACTTTGATATTAATACTTCCCTCTCTACCTTACAGGGGATTTGCATGTCTCAACTCATTACAGCTTGCAAAGAAACTGAGATCCCTGTATGGAAATTGAATTACTCTGCATTACCAGCACTTCGGTGAAAATCCCTTATCTAAAAGAAGCACAAGGAAGAAACAATGGGTTGGTGGGCAAAACAGACTTTTAGCTCATTGGCTGTGTCTTGTAGCCTCTTCCTTTGTAGAGGTAGCAAGAAAGCCTACAGATAAGTAGCTAAGCCAGTGTGTACAGTTAGGGTACTCAGTACTGCGCATGCATTCATACACATTTAGAGGTTTTGTACACACCAATGATCACTATATATATATCTATTAAGAACGAAAACTTGGATCAGAAAGGCTCAGATAGAGAAAGAAGAAAAGAACAGATAAGAAAACAAACATTATTATCTCCACTTAAGAATCCTTAGTGAGCAACAGGATGTGAGACAGAGTTGAAAGGAAGGCAAATTATTTGCACATGAAAGGAAGTATCTATTTTTAAGGAAAGTCAGCCAGGTCATGGGATGCCAATCACCAGGTTAGTTAGATAGTGACATAAAATGTTGAAACATCACACTTCCCAATAATGATTTGTGGTTGCAGTATACCAAAATATCTAGTTATGAAGAAAAGATACGTACTAGTAAAGAAACCAATGAAATATGAATCCTAACAATAAATGCATATATGCATTATTAACACTAATACATTGCCTTTACTTAGCAATTTTTCCATCAAAACATATCAAAGGACATGAAAATGTGGACAAATGTTACCTAATTTTAAATGGGGAAACCAAGGTACAGTGAGATATTATTAGAAGAATGAGGTTTCTAGCTCACAGGCCTATGCTTTAGCCAATAAGCTGTGATTAATACACTTTGGCACGCAAAATATGTGTTGCCAATGTTTTTTTTTTTTTTCTTTCTTTTTTTTTACTTTTTCTAGAGGCCAGGTTTGAGCAACAGAAATAGTACCAAATTAGAATAAAATTTTATTTAAGCAATTTTATAGCTGTAACTTCAAAGAGAGCTGGTAAGTACATACTTCCATATACCACGTAGGCAAAGGCCTAATCATAAGGGACTTCCAACTATTAAAAAGGAGCTCACGTCAACTAAGGTTAACTGGGATATGGCAGTCTCTTCCTTTACAGCATCTTTTGTTGAAGAATGTTATTGGGGAGTATTGTTTTATTCACAGGATTCATCAACATGTCTGCAGGAGAGATTGCTAACAACCAGAAACGTCTAAAATATGCTGCATACGGGAACTCTCACCTTTAGCCTCACTCACTTTAGAAATCCATGCTACAACTGTACATAGAACAGCGGCTAGAGTGGCATTCAAACAGCACGTAATACAGGGTACCGTCTCCCCTCTTGCTGACCAATCTACATTCTGCCATTGATGCTTTGAAACTGCCAGGCAGGGAGCTAAGCCTCCTTCTGACAGATCCTTTAGGGTCAGAGTACAGTTTCATTAGCTATGTCAGAAGAGGATAAGCAGATAGAGGATAATCCTTGTGTTGACGGATGTGACATACACCTTGTTATTGACCAACTCATTTATGGAAAAGGGTCCTTCCTTATCCAGAAAGGTCAAAAATCAGATTTTCCTCAAAATCCCAGTGGCTTTTTTTCAGTACATCCAGCACTACGGCCTAAACCTCACTAACGAATTAATATCTTTCACCTGCTTCTTTTGAAACAGGAACAATGGGATACTGTCTTTCATAGCCTCCCATACATTTTAGAAAGCCTGTTCTCACATGCAATAGAAGAGCATCCATTATAATCTTACCAAGCAGGTGGTGATTACTGCAGTATTAATGGCATCCCAGCTCTTCACCAACACATCATTAATAGTTGACTTGTAGCCGTAACAATAATATGGATTTCCAATATCCAGCAATTTGGATACAAAAAGTCTAGAAGCATCTGCAGTTTAGAAGAAGGACTGACTAACACATCCAAAAGTACACTAGACATAACACTGACATCCGCTGCCATGCAGATATGGTCTCTGTCTTGGCATCATGCCAGTAACTGCTCTTCCACCATTTGTTTCTGCTGCAAAGAAAATTGTTAGAGAACTTCCTACCTTTTCATACCCTGGGCATTTTCACTCATTTCTCAGACTTGGGCTTTGTAGAGTTGCATAAAAATAATCTTTCACAGACAACAAAGCACATGCAGTTTGTTGACATGTTTTTCAATTTCAAAACTACATAATACATTTTTCCATGTGTTGATAAACTGTATTTTAAAAGAGCATTTTCTGGATATCTAGATAATCAACAACACAATGAATATAAACATTTTCTATAAATAGTTCACCATATGGCTACCATTCTCAACAGATGGTGTCTGTGTATCCACTAGAATATACAAGAGCTATGCAGATTTTGCCCTGCAATCATTCAAAATTCTAAACGAGAATTTTTGACTCAATTTCAGTTTTATTAAGCTTAATCAATGGCAAAACATATAATTTTATCACCTAACTCTAGTATGGGGAACAAATGCCACAACCATATTAACAAATGTATTTGCAAAAGGCAAGTCCTTGCAAAAGGCAAGACAGTCCTCACCCAATACAGTCAAAAGGATTTCAAAAAAGAGAAACACTAGGTATAACATCAGCTTCCACAATATAAAGGGATCTTCTTAATCTTAGAGCAGCATCGTGCTGCTAAGAATAGTCTTTACCTTTCTAAAAAACAGTGTCACTTGCGAACAACCCAGTAGTTTGTCAGACAGAATGCAGTCTGGACTACATTAAGAAAAATTCTGGAGTCCTAAGTATGTGAAATTTGGGCACACATTGCAGCCAACGTTACTAGAAAGCCTACGTATTTTATCCAGTTTTAGTAGGAAACAAACTTAATAATTTTTTATACTTTCCTTGAAGCTAATACACAATCAATTCCAGGTTTTCTACTCTGCTTTGAGAAGCTGCTGTGCAGTTGAGAATATTTATCAAAGGAAGACACAACTGGAAGTAAACCACTTGGTCTATCCTCCTTCAACTTAATACTACTTATGCTCATATCACTGTGCAAACGCTTTCTGGAAAACTCTTTCTGAGCCACACTGGTTTATCTGTTGGAAGTCATCTTCTAATTTCCAGTCTAAATCTTTTTCATGACAGTTCTTACCCACGTGAACAAATATTGGTTTAACTTGTGTAATTTTTCTAACTTGGTACTGTTTCTCACCTGATCCATTTATGGTAAACCAACACATTCCCCTCTCAGTTATTAAGTTGTTATGCTTGCTATTTATTCTTAATATCCTGTACCTGACTGTCGTTGGCTTTGCCAGGCGTGAGGAGTTCTCTCTCTGTTCCCGTAGCTCCCAGAGTGCTCCTGCTTGCACACGTACCCCCACATCATTCCAAGCAAATCACTACTTACTGCCCTGCACTGGCACCAGTGTGCCATAAAACTTCCCTAAGGGCAGAGGAGGGAAACCCGGCTGCTCCTCCTTAGAGCAGCAAATTACTGCAATATTGGAGAATGGCTTCACATGTTACAAAAATGTCTCAGTTGTTTCGCATCATTATAGCGAGTGGAATATCGTTATTCTCTATAGTAATGTACTCAATACACCTGAAAGTTCTGTAGAACTGCAGAAGAAAGGGCATATCTCAAAATCCAGCAAAATATTAGTATCTTATAACTATGTACAAGTTGCTGAGGTATTTCTCTGAAAATAAGAGAACAGAAAGTATGTAACATATATCAGTATGAAGGAGAGTACATAAACAAGAAGGGTAATGTTTGGTACTGTGCTTTGGGTTTCTGCCTCGGTGTTGACAACACACCAGCTTTTTGGCTACTGCTGAGCGGTGCTTGCGCAGTGCCAAGGCCTTTCCTTTCCCCCACTCTGCCCCCACAGCAAGCGGGCTGGAGGTGTGCAGGGAGCTGGGAGGGGACACAGCCGGGACAGCTGACCCAAAATGACCAAAGGGATATTCCATGCCATATAAACATCATCCTCAGCAATAAAAGCTGGGAAAGGAGGAAAAAGGGGGGATGTTCAGGGTTATAGCGTTTGTCTTGACAAGCAACCACTATGCGGGATGGAGCCCTGCTTTCCAGGACGTGGCTGGACATCTGCCTGCTGACGGGAAGTGGTGAATGAATTCCTTATTTTGCTTTGCTTGTGCTTCACTTATTAAACTGTCTTTATCTTAACCCATGAATTTTCTCACCTTTGCCTTTGCAGTTCTCTCCCCCATCCCATTATGGGTGGGTGAGCGACCAGCTATATGGACACTTAGCTGCTAGCTGGGGTCAATTCACCACAGTCGCTAAAGTATTTTCAAATGTGATAATACACTCAGAGATAGTGGCCAGACAGTTAAAGAGAAGAGATCATAGCTGACACAATGAACTGCAGAAACACTTTCAACATGCTGACTTAGCCAGACAACAACAATTTTTCCTTTATGAGCAGTACAGTGATTAAAAGTTGAGAAACATGTGAATTAAACAATAATTAAAAGTACATAATCTTCTTTTTTTAATAAAAATACTAGAAATAAGGAACTTCCATTTGGTACTGAAATACCTAAGGATGTACAAGCGAATGCTAAGATTTGAAAAAGCAGCATCTATTCGTGTAAGTATGTAGGGCACTTTTTAAAATTTGGGTAAATCAAGTACTATAAATTAGCTGACTGCTAACAGGCTTATTATTAGAGGATATTATTTCAAATACAATTGAAAAGTATGTTTTAATTTTTATTCTTACAGCTCAAAGTATATGTAAAAAAAGAATAAGAAGTAAAACTAGAAAGGAAAGGAATTCATCTCTATATCCCTTTTCTTCCTGTAAGGAAACCTTCTTTACAGTTTCTAAAGGTATGAACTGTAAATAGGGATGAACATTAAATTTTCTATGTTACTGCTTACTGCTCAACTTTAGTAGGCTTTTCATGATATATTTGATAACCTTGAAATAAAAGAATATCATTAACAATCCACATCTTTCATTTGAAAAATTTCCTAAACATTTTTACTTTGAGGATTATAGGAATGGGTGGATTAGATTCACACGCTCGTGTAGAGCCAACAATGAGTAGTACACAACAATTCATTCTCTTTTTAACCAGTCCTAAAAGCCTTTTACTTTCCCCTAACCACCAACCAATTAATTTGCCTACCACTTGCTGGCTCAGGGACAATGCTCCCATAACCCCCTCCTACATAACTCAGTCATTAACTAGGTTAGGGCAGCATTTCCCTTGTAAATGAGTCCCCTAAGCATTTTTACTTTTCTTCCACCAAAGAGAGAGCAGAGTATACTTATTTTACTTCATATGCAACAGAGATAGTATTTCTCTTTAAATATAAAAAAAAAGGTCCTGCTTGACTAACCTGATCTCCTTCTCCCACAAGGTGACCCACTTAGTGGATGAGGGAAAGGCGGTGGATGTTGTCTGCCTGGACTTTAATAAAGCTTTTGACACAGTATCCCACAGCATTCTCCTGGAGAAACTGGCTGCTCATGGCTTGGATGGGTGTACTCTTTGCTGGGTAAAAAACTGGCTGGAAGGCTGGGCCCAAAGAGTGCTGGTGAATGAAGTTAACTCCAGTTGGCGGCCAGTCACAAGTGGTGTTCCCCAGGGCTCAATACTGGGGGCCTGTCCTGTTTAATGTCTTTATCAATGACCTGGACGAGGGGATGGAGTGCACCCTCACTAAGTTTCCAGAGGACACCAAGTTGGGCAGGAGTGTTGATCTGTTTGAGGTTATGATGATCCTACAGAGGGACCTGAACAGGCTGGATGGATGGGCTGTGGCCAATGGTGTGAGGTTCAACAAGGCCAAGTGCTGGGTCCTGCACTTGGGTCACAACAACCCCATGCAGCACTACAGGCTTGTGGAGGAGTGGCTGGAAAGCTGCCCGGTGGAAAAGGACCTGGGGGTGTTGGTCAACAGCCGGCTGAATATGAGCCAGCAGTGTGCTCAGGTGGCCAAGAAGGCCAAAAGCATCCTAGCGTGTATTATAAATAAAATATTAAAATAATAAATAAATAATAAACAGGGAAGTGATCATCCCCTTGTCCTTGGCACTGGTAAGGCCCCACCTCAAATACTGTGTTCAGTTTTGGGTCCCTCACTGCAAGAAAGACATTGAGGTGCTGGAGCATGTCCAGAGAAGGGCAACGCAGCTGGTGAGAGGTCTGGAGCACAAGTCTTGTGAGGAGCGGCTGAGGGAACTGGGGTTGTTCAGCCTGGAGGAAAGGAGGCTGAGGGGAGACCTTCCACTCTCTACAACTCCCTGAGAGGAGGTTGTAGCAAGGGGGGAGTCAGTCTCTTCTCCCAAGTAACAGGCAATAGGACAAGAGAAATGGCCTCAAGTTGCACCAGGGGAGGTTTAGATTGGATATTAGGAAAAATTTCTTCATGGAAAGGGTTATCAAGTATTGGAAGAGGCTGCCCAGGGAAGTGGTGGAGTCGCCATCCCTGGAGGTATTTAAAAGAGGTGTAGCTGCGGTGCTGAGGGACATGGTTTAGCAGTGGACTAGGTGTTAGGTTAATAGTTGGACACAATGATCTTGAAGGTCTTTTCCAACCTAAACGATTGTATGAAATAGACCCCAATATCACTGTGAATAGGTAAAAATATTTTTGCCTGCACAGAGGTAACTGATAAGGGAAAGCTTTAGCTTGTGTTAAAGAATGGAGTAATTAAAGTATTATGGCACTCCACTTCATAAACTGATGGTTCTGACTCTTTCCAAGTGCTGCCATTAGTTTTGTTTGACTCATGTCAGCAGGCAAACAGTAGAAACAGAACAGGTCCATCATAAATAGGAGGTCAAAATAATCACACACCCATTCAGCTTGAACCTTAACTCCTGAGCACAAGTAAGGCTGAGATTTCTGCAATTTTAGGAAGGAGCATGAAGAATCACCTAAAGACAGGGCTCACCTAAGTCATTGTAAAGCTTACTTGAGTAGCCACAAGACCAGCTAGAAATGGCCTAGCCCGCTGGAAAACCTAAGCAGAGATTTTTTAGCTATGCTAAAAGTTAAGTCATGTAAAGACAAGCTGTGTTGGAAATGCTGGTTGCTATGGCAGATAGTGGATTAGCAATTCTACTTAATGACCTCAATGGGTTTAAATGATCTGTTGGTCTGTAGCGTAGAAAAGAGTAGTTTAAATAACAAATTCATGAGCTAATCATTAATGGCTTGCATAATGTCACTTCTAGATGAGAATTCCTATATCATGTAGAAGGGCAATGAATGGAGACATTTTCAAATTAGGAAGGATGACAACAATTAGGGCACTTATTAAATAAAAAAAAAAGCAACAATAGATGATATGACTAAGGCATGAAATACAGAAGACAGAGAAGGCATATACATATTTCTTTCTAAACTCTATGAAGAGATCAACAAAAAAATGAAATGTGTTTCGGATATCAGAGAAGATGAAATGTCCACCGAAAATGTTCCCTCTGCAGATCACAGCAGTCCTCTCTGCTCCCTTTGGCTCATATTGATGACATCAACATGAAGGGAAGTTCAAGAACCAGCTTGAGACTAAAACTTTTTATCAGAATCTCTTTTAAAAGGGCAAACTACTTCATTTTTGATGAAGGACAAGTGTTAGTAATCAGCAGGAGAACTATTAAAGAAAAAAAATTTAGTACTGAATTGTCTCAGCTATTTAACATAAAAATTACAGTATTGGTACAGACCAGAAAGTCCATGAAGTTCCATATTCTGTCGGCTAGTGGGTAACAGAGGGCACCAAGATGAGAACTGAATGGCACATTTCTGCCAGCATCAATTATTGTGCAATTGCATTAAAATTTTGGAAAATAACAACTTGGGTGGGGAAAGAATTAATCACAGCAAAATTAAGAAAGACAACAAGAAATAGACTGTACAAATAGGTATGAAATGAAGGAAGAATTAAATATTTAAGATAAACTGCTAGCAATAAATTGTGAAAATTGCATAAAAAACATAAAAAACATTTTTGACATTCAAATTCACACACTTCTGAAATTGTCACTCCAGTTTCTAAATAGATAAACAGTTCAATCTAAAATATGAATGATATGACCATATCAGGTATCATCAGGAGGATTCAGAATTAAGAAGTGAAGGTAAAACCTTTTCGTTTGCAACATGTAAGTTTTCCAGTTTTCACAAGGATGTAAGCAGCCAATATTTTAGAAAAATGCCCATTTTTTTCCATCTACAATTTTCTGAATTTAACAAATTGCTATTTCTGAATTTAACAAGTATCAATTCTGCATTAAATATATCTGCTTATCAATTAAGCAGTTAAATTTTACAAGTAAAAAAATGTTACAATATTAAAATAAGTTCCATTAGTTAAAAGCTATTAAGGAAACACATTCTTTTTTCTAGCTATACTTACCATGCCCTCAACTGAATTTAAAATTCATTACAACTTGAGTAAACATCCCTTAAGTTCTGTGCTATACAGCTGAAATCTCCCTGAGCAGTATAGGTTTGCAAAAGTTACTAATTTCTTTTTAAGGCACTATTTAAGGACAATATCAACATACTGGTTGATGTTTCAGACAAAAAGAAAATACTGGGTTCCTCAAAACAGGAACTGAAACCATCTTTGTATGGATCAAATAAGTATCTCCATTTTAAAATTGCACACTTAAAAATAAATATATAATTTATTTTATAAATTTCACCAGAAAAATCTTTGTGTATCGACTATTACAAAGTAAAAAAGACAACAGGGAAGTGCACTTATTTGCCAAAATCCCATTACCTGTGTGCCAGCAGCACCCTGAAGGTCGTCTGATTCAGTCCCAAATAACTTGGCAGCAAGTTTGACCAATCCCAGTTCCATTCAGTAATGGTTGACTGTTGATACACGGCAAGAAGCTATTGTTAGTTATTAATCAGTGTTAATATGATCAGTAAATTAAAGCTCCAGCTGTGATATACTAACCAAGAAGGAGGGGGGTCTAGAACAAGGGCTTAGACAGATGATATCAATCATGTCCACAGAAAAAGGTTTTTATTCCAATAACATAGCAATTAATTTATAAATCCATTTGGGGATGTAGCCATTACTTATAAAAAGATAAATCAATTTTTTGAACCGTTATTATTCCAACTGTTAATGGCTTTCTGCCCAACCACTTTGTCTGAGAGCTTGATTCTTTGTTTGAAAAGCAAAATAATTGGCAACTTTTTATGTAACAGCAATTTACATTTTCTGCTGTCAGCAAAAACTTTGTCATGAAAAAGTTGGTATAGCTGGAATTCAAGATGTAACCTGTATCGTAATTACAGTGATGGTTTACTTGTCTATTGTTTTGTAAGGCACTCCAGTCACCAGATGGTTATTATAAACAGCAGTAAGTCTAGACAATACGAACAAATATAACTCCATATTGCTTATTTAATAAATAAAAGCAATCTACAATAATGGTGAGCAGACAAAAGACCACACACAACATGCTTATGTTTACAAAACACTAACTCCTGTTGCATAATACTAATTTTCATTGTCAGTAATGGTCAAGTAGTGACTACAATTCAACTTTCTTGGAAGGAAATAATTTAAAAACTATTGCTGTAACACTAAAATAGTACTGAGTAGTTTAAAAAAAAAAGATAAAGCAAGTCAAAACAATGGAAATAAACTTAAATGAGAAGAGTAAAGTGTATCTTGCAGTACATTGTTTTCTCCTCACAGACAGCACTTGGTTCTTTGGGGAGAGCAGAATCAGTGCAATTCCTCCCCTTCCTTCCTTCTTTATTTTATTACCTTCCTTCTTTTAATTTAATTTTCTCCCTAACTGTCATCTTTGGTATGCACTTAAAGGTAATGTAGAAAAATAAAGGTGAAATACAGAGGAAGAAAGGGAGACAAGGGTAGCTAAAGAAAGAATAATATAGTGTGAAAGTGGAATGTGAATGAAGAATTAACAGTGAACATCTAATAAACAAGAAATAAGGGAAAAAGAGTCAACTGAGAGAACAGTGGGAGTAGAACACAAGGGAGAAAACAGGCAACTGTTCTATATTCTACATTGAATTAAAAATAGATAAAGAAATATGAAGGAAGTACTTGTAAAATCAAGAGGGATAAAAAGGAGAAGCTAAACAGCCAGTAGCAACAGTCATAAAAACAAATAGGAAAATTTATAAGTATAGTAGATAAAAATTCAGTCCACCAGACTTATCAGTTCTGTGAAAAAATAAAGGATGTGTTTGAAAAAAGTCATTTCAGGAAAGGAAAACCATTTCTTTGTATCATTTTTCTTCATTGATATTGTTGAGGAGTGGCATAGCCTAGACTTAATCTTATTAGACAATAGAGGAGCAGCAGCACTGGCAGAGATTGAGGTGTCAGGACAAATTGATAAAATCAAGAGCAACAAGTTACTGGGACCAGATGGTGATTATTCAAGATTTTTACAGGAATGTAAGAATGAAGTGGCTGAATTGCTAACAGAAATGACACACTTCCTCGAGTCAGCTATTGAACTAGAGGGTTGGAAGGTAAGATATTTACATATCATTAATAAAAATGCTAGAGTTGATCTCAAAATAGCAGTTCAGTGGCCTTTGTTTCGGGAGCAGTAAAATTCATAGAAATTATGATTAAGTATCTTGCTAAATTTGACATGATAGGGACAAATTAGCAAAACGTCAGAAGAGAAAAGTCAACCACCCTAACTTACTGCAATTTTTACATATACCAACAAACAATACATGGAATGTTTACTACAAATTATCTTTCAGAAAGCTTTTGAAATAATTTATTTTAAGAAATCTTCTACCGAGGAAGCTAAGAGCATGTCTACACTGTGTAGTGTAGATAGGGTCTTATATTGTTATATATAATATTATTATATATTGTAATATGTTATATAGTGTAGTGTAACACAAACATTCTCTGTTTAGAGCTGAACCAGCTCTCTGGGCTCAAAAGCCATATTGCCGTGCCTATTACAATTGGCCCTTCTGAGAGAAAAGTTTTAAAAAGCAATACATAATTAATTCATTGACAAAATACATTGTGAAACTGGTAGCTTGTTGGGACTTAGAATTTATAAAAGGATAAAATGTTAGCTGATGTATTAAAAACACATCTAGTTACAGTAGATTTAAAGAAAATCAAAAAGTTAATCATGGATTATAAACTCTTAAGCTTCATGGCAGTTGTCAACCAGCAAGAAATGAATTTAAGAAGAAAGATATCCTTTGAGTAGAACAATCGTTCCTTGCCAGCACTCTGGCATCTTCTACAGGCACTGACAATAGTCTTCACAGGAAACCAGACACCAAGCTATACAGACCACTATTTTATAAATAGATGGTCCCACGCCACTAAATAAATGTGCAGTTTTATGGTAAAGGGAACTAAATTATTCAATAATATTAGTAAGCTCAGGAAATAAGTCTGCCATTGTCAACAACAGGGTCGCCACGTGGTACTTTAAGGTTCATGATCTACTCCTTTTTCTTCTAATTTTAAGATACTTTTCCATATTCAGGTAATAGAATTTATGCCAACAGTTACAAAATCCAAAGCAATTTAATATGAACTATCCCTTGTCATCTGTTGATTAATAGAGCACTGCAAACCTGTCATGTAGCAGAAGGATTCTGCCCTGAGTTGTCACTACTTGAAGGTCTTATTCTACCACACTATTAATGAATTGAGAACTGAGGCATAGTAAACTATTTTCTGCATTTCAAATTGGAGTACGTGATTCTGTAGCCCCTTAAATTCTGTCAATTTAAGATAAACATAAAGGGACTAGTGGAAGAAAAAAAGATGCATTTAAAGCATGTTCCTCTGGAGCGAGAAGACTTGTGAAATTGGTATTAATCTCCTTTTTCAGGATATTAACACTTCTATTGCAACAGGACAATGACTAAGCATTCATTAAACAAGTAAGGAAAAAAAACCCAAACCAAAAACCAAAACTAGATCTACTTTACAGCAATACAACTGATGAAATACTCCAAAATGCTCAAAACAGGGAAAGGATATTACACCATTAAAAAGCAGAGTTGTGCTGAAAAAGAATGTCTTTCTACCACAAGTCTGGAAAGTGGATTTCATGCCACGGTAATACCATTTCTTTTTAAATATCTGAAATTGAGGGGTACAATCAAAACTGTAGATGATGGATTAGGAAGACTTGAGAAACTGATGGCGTAAGATTTTTTTAAGCATCCAAGTGCTACTAGAAACTACATACCGTTTTCTGTGTAATTAATCGGTCATGTGGTGCTCTGGCAGAGATTTAGGCAACTACATTTTCTTTAACTATTATCAGGAAACTAATTCCTATAAGTAAATTATAATCCTTTACATATCACTAACATGGCTTAATGAAAAACCAAGAAATGGATGCTTTCATTTTTTTGTGGTTTTTTGTCCTGCTTATTCTCACTGTTCTGTTAAATGTCTGTATTTCCAAAGCATCCTTTACTTGACTGTTCAACATTTCTGTGAAAGACTCATCAGGAAGGCTCTAAACGTGCACTTGGAGTTTTGCCATGATTTTTCAAAGGACTAAGACTAGCCCTAAGTACCATGACACAGATGTAATAAATGTCATTGCTACTAATGGGCTTTCCTTCACTATACTGAACTAACACAGAAAGTCTAAGTAAATGCAAATTGCTCTTACATGCAATAATTCTGATAAAAGAAAAGAACAATAATGGCTTTTTGAACATCATGCTATTGTAGAGCGTGCCCTCATTAGATTCCCGAGTAATAATATTCCTTTGCACTTCATCAAATGTGAACGCATGTAATTAATTCCGTTTTCATAATTTCAGTCTCTGTCATTATCATGATCATAATAAGATCGACAAGTAAAAATTATACTACAACTAAAGTTTCAGATTTTCACAAACCTGATTGAACACTTTTGCGCAAGATTGTCTGTACACCTGGAAAGGGTTGAAGACAGGCTGCTCTTCTGTGCCCTTCAGTGTCAAAGGCAGGCATTGGCTGGAGGTGATGCCTTCCTCAGAATTCTCACAAGACAGCTGCTCTTTCAAATATTCCTTTAAGAAGAAAAAACAACCACAAGAATATATACCACCTAGATTTCTGAGTGAAATTTGCCTAAGTTTCAAGCATAACTTTACAGTGTGCTTGATGGAAGTTCCTTATGTTAAAGGAGGGAATAAGCAATCTCTTCCAAAGTAGAAACCTTTTTAAGGGTAACACCGTTTTACAATAAACAATAAATAACCTCTGTGAATATCTGTCCAACGGAAGCAAATCAGAATAATCTAAACTATTGTTTTGAAATTGTCATCAAATTATGTGTATCAGTTCTCATTTAATATATATGTTAGGTATATGTGGAAGTGAAAAACAAATGTTTCCTATGAGCTGTTTGAACATAAGATGGCTATTATATGATTTATTTGACATGATAAACTATACACAAATATTTAAAGTTATTCTTTAGAGAGCATTAAATACTTACGACATGACTATAAATTAATTGTTTCATAAACATGTTTGAATCAGTTGTTTAAACACAGGAAATAAATATTCTCCCACTCTTCAAAGCTATTTTTAATTGTTTAAGCATTCAGAGACTAGAAGTCATTTATTATTTACATGGCAATTTTAGAAACTATACTCTAACAGACACATGATTATTTTGGCCACAATCTTTTCTGTTTTCACTTCTTAAACTACTATGTAAATAAATCATCATTGCATGCCAATAAAGTGTTTTGATTAAATAGAACCATTTTACCAAGAGCTACATAATGAAACACGTACAGATCTATTTGCTGGAAGGACTACTGTGATTAAACAGTTTATTGTTATTAAAATGAAGTCCATCATGATAGGATTGCCATAACATTGAGCAAGTACTCAAGGTGAGTCTTCATTAAGATCGGTGGATGCAAATGCTCCTCTTACTTTGCAGTACTACTGAGATGATAAAAATTTTTAGATGCAGGTGAGGGAACACGTGAACTACCTGCCAAGGCACCCTGTGCTCCTCAGTGGGTCTTTCTAAAAGAATAATTTCATCATCGGTTTAAACTGATCCAACTGTGGTCTGGCCTGAAAAGCACAAGTTCCCTTCCAATCCACATAGACTGTAGCTGTTTCTCCCTTGTGTTGGCACTAGCATATGTTGTGAAATCAGCCAGAAAAAAGAAAGGTTTCAGCCAGATAAACAAGCCACACTAGTACAAAGGGGGGCCTAGGAGTGGGAAAACGCAAGGGCAAGAGAAAGAGCAGGACTGTCTCTCTCTGCTGCTTGCAGCCAATTGTCAGGACTGCCTGAGACAATCATGAAATCACCTAAGTGTACTAAAAAAAAAAAAAAAAAAAAAAAAAAAAAGTCAGAGCTTTTTTTGGTTTAAGACAACAGCGTAACCCAGCTGTGAAAACACACCCTAGGTCTCTTACCTATATTTTCTCAGCCTACAAAAATGTCTGGGTTTTTTTCCCCCTTCATTAATGTCTTCATGCCATAACAGAGAGTTTAGTTGTGGTGAAGGGGGTTATTTAGAAGCTACTTCTATACATTTACCAATTTTTCATAAATGTACTGCCTTCCATCCACACATTTTCACAAAATCTGTAGACAGCTCTAAAGCAACCCAGCCCTCCAGGTGTCACAGGGCTCATAGAAGCAGAATCTGTTGGTTTTTCAGTAGAGATATTGGAAATCACTGTCCATGCGGTAGGTAGGGTTTGAACATTTTGAGTCATACACAGCTCACCTCCCGGTACAGGTGTTTTTCTCTCTCTGGAATGTTGTGGGTTTATATTTAGACAAAGAGACTTATTCCAATGGTAAATACATTACTTTAAGACCTCCTTTAGTACAGTACATATTGTAGACCATGGAAGGGTCATGTTTCGAATATGTGGAAACAGAAATGAAATCATGTTTGTAAACATGTGAGCTATATCCTCACTATCACTGAATGGGCATGAAACCAAGTAGACAGAATATTATTGACCCTGAAAGCTCAGAAGAGTTGTTTTCTCTTTGGTAGCCATTAGGCAAAAATGCTTTTAAAAATGATGCTTTTATTTTGATAAATACATGAAGGACTGTGGGCTGTTTTGAGTTCTACAATATCTATTATAGATCTTTATAACATCATAGCTCTATTTCCAAATACAGCTTCCAAGAATCTATATCCCTCTTCCCCTGCTTTTCTATAGAAAATTTATGAGAACAACAATTTCCTGTCTCATGATTTTATTCCATATTCACACACAACTATTAAGCACTGTATCATAAAGAACTCCAAATTAATTTTAAGAACACAATCCCTTGATAGTCCAAGGAGTCTGCAAACAAAAGGATGGACCTTTGAACAGATAATCAAGTCTACTTCTTGGCAGTTGGGCACATTAAACATAATCTAAGTTATGAAAAATAGTATTGAAAATACCCTGCTAAGCATTAAAATGTTTTGTAACGGTTTCAAAGGCAATTTGAAGTAACACGGTTTAGTCCTTCAGTGAGTTAAGCTGGTCAGGATTTTTTTTTCCTTCTTTTTTTTAAAAACAAGACAGTTTTTTCCACTGAGAAATGTTCTATATTTAACAAAGCTCTTACTAGCTGCAGAAATTCAAGGAGAGACACCTGGGATGTGCAAAGTCAGCCTAAAGTCCCTCTTCCCCCTAATCCTCTCTGCCTCTTACCTCCTCTTGGAGCTGCTCCACTTTGTATAAATAACCAAATACCCACAGGAGTCGGATCTTGGATCAGGGTCTCCAGAACCTGATATGGGCATTCTACCCCATCAGCTGGAGTATGATTCTGTTTTTGACCCTAGAAGTTACAGAATGGATTTTTACAGCAATTTCTACAAGGCAAAACAACTCCAACGGGGGAAAAGGACAGAGTTCCATGCTGGTAGCTAGTGGTCTAGCGATTTGGGGAGTTAGTTTGGATGTGGGAGATGCAGATTCAATTCCCTGGTCTAAACCAGGCAGAATAAAGATTTGAGTGTGCACATCCCATCCCCCAGGTGACTGCCCTAACTACTGGATTATATGCTCTTTTCAGAGGTCTTGCTCATCATCTTTTCCTCACTCCGTTATACTTAGAGTAATCCTGAATATGCTCCAGGTGAAAAGGTTTTGTTTGAACTGTATTACAGTAATAATTTTCACTTCACATCCTGAACCATTTAATTGTTTGAGATGAAACTTGAAAAGATTCTGTATTGTATTAATATTAGGTTGCCATCTCTACATACATGCTTACGTTGCTTCTAAAGCTTCCAAATGCAGATGCATAAAGGTTGCTTTTAAGCCTATACTTACGAACCAAACAGTTGATCTGATTTTCAGAAGCGCAGTGCCAGTACTGAGCTGCTCCCTATTGCCTTCATACAGACATAGCTGCCTAACCGTTTTTTTTTGCTATCATTTTTTTTTAAAAGAAAAATCTTGGCTTGTGCCTACATTTGCATTATTTTGCATTTTACTATAAACACTTCTGTACACTTGCAATGACCTTAACAGCACCTGCTTATGCATTCAAGGAATAGTAATTTAGTAATTAAAGCTAATAAACAGAACTTTCTTAATTAAGCTGTGTAGATCTGTGTTATCATACAACTTAAGAAAACCTGTGTTTATTTCAGTGTATAAAATCAGAATGCTTTTGGTAACTTGGGGCAATTTAGTATAGCCTTAGAAATAATGAGATAATTCTTTTACATTGCCCAAATTTCACGTGCAGCAAACAAATCTGAATTTGTGTACTGTAATTTCGAAAGCACTTTAACTGAACAGTTATCTAGTTTAAGTAAGGTTTCATGTGGATGCATTTACTTCCTCAGTACAGGCATAGAGTTTGTTTGCTTGTTTTTTAAAATCAGGAGAATTATTTACCACCTTTCATTTTACTTCTTGTAACAGTCAATTTTTCTGTAGCCTTGCCAATTTTTTTTTTCTTTCTTTTTTTTTTTAACACTGTTCAAACTCCTAAAATGTACCTATGGTCTACAATATGAATCTGAAGGAAGTTTATGAGCCATACTACTGTTTAAGTACATAAATAAAATCTACATTGTTTCCCATAAAGTAATCTTTTCTGTACAAATCCAGAAAAGCCTGAACTGAATGGATTCTATTACAATACAATATAGGATTTCATATTGACTTTAAGAAGCATTATCACCTCCTTGACTAACCCTTAGCTGCCAGCAGACGCTGCCTCAGGCCAGTACACACCTAATTGCTCGGTAAAAAGGCCGTTTCCCTACCTCATTGAGCCGGATGATGTGATAAATTTGCCTCAGGTACTCGCTGCCACCTGGTTTGTGGCAGATATCCAGGACCATCATGTTTATTTTCTGCTCAGTGAGTCCAAGTGCAATACCTCCTTCCTCTAACATTGCACCTTCTGCTGTGACTGAGGCACTAGAATACAGAAAAGACACAAATATTCTTAAGTCAGATTTCTGAAAATCAAAACACTGATACAAACTCAGCTACATCTGAAAAAAGACTTTAAAAGACTTGGCTTGCACAAAACAAATGTTGCTGTATATACATCTCATAAGCCTTTATACAAATACATAACAAATGCTAAATAACATTTTTTTAATTATACAAGTTTTAATTATTTTAATCTGAAAGATGAAAACATAAACCACTCTTTACTCTAAAGACATACTAGCAGCAAATATTTTTTTATTTTCTTTTCCACTAGGGAAGTATCTTTGCTACTAGAAATGGCATTTGCATTCGATCTTTTGTACACTTTTCTTTGCCTGTCGCTGCACGTATTAAAGCCTAATTAACATGTCAGAAAGGTAGCCATTACTCTAAGTATAGGTTAGAAGTTTTAAATTGAAGTCTTTTTTCTTCCCACTGGTATGGTGGTAACCATTTCAAATGTACCTTTTTGCCACTTGTTGCACTTTTTGCCCTGTACTGTTCCTTGTTTTTCTTCTTAAAAGTATTTGTGTGAAGCTGCTACAAAAAATCTGAAGGTTACAGGCCCAAATGACTTGAAAAATGTGCATTCAAAACTCTGACCATTGTTAGAGTGCTCTCTCTGCACACAAACATAAGTTACCAGCTCTGTACTCGCTTAGCATTATACATTGATAAAGTATTAAGAAAACAAAGTACTAAAACTAATCCTTTTCCTAAAATATTAGAGCTGCAACACAGATATGTTGGCACCTTGACACAGATGTGTCAAGAACTTGAAAGGCCATAGAATATATTAGGCCTTCTACAGTCATTACTGGATTAATTTAAAATATACCAAAGAAGCATTCTGAATTTAAAAAAACTCCCACTATATTGTAATTTTTTAGAAGGAAAACCAAAAAAACCCAAAATACTTTGGTACAGTCAGCTGTAAGTTGCCGTTTACTGTCGAAAGTGTGCCATGATTACAAAGTTAGCTCTGCTGAAAGTTGCTGTTTGACCTGCAGGGTCCTTTAAACGCTCCACAGCTGCTGGACATTAAAGCTGATATTGCTTCCACATGCAGCTTCAGAATGTCCTACAGAGCAAATAGTTTCAAAACATAAACTGTAATTTTGTTCTTTGCTGAATGGAAGTAAGTCATACTCTGTTATTACGGTGTATTTTACAGACAAGCTTCAAAGAAACTGATCTTTAAAATCAAAGCACACTTAATCTTTCAATGCCGCATATAGATACAACCTGAATTTCTTGTCAAACTTAGCGACTGACATTGAAAAAGTTGAGGACCTCTGACAAAGGAGTGTATCAGTGTCAGCGCCCAAATTGTATCCTTTCCTGTCCGTCACTGTGCAGGTGAAGCAGATGATTGGATTCAGTCAGTGATATGATTAATGAGTTCCTCTCCGGATTTGGGACTGCCTATCAATCATGTCATTAGGAAGAATGTGCCCTGAAAGAGGCAGACCTCAGCCAACGAATAACTGCATTCATCTTAATCTGTATATGCACCCAGCCAGCCAAGTCAGGGTCACCATGATGAAAAACAATAATCTTCAACTCGACAAATTACTTTGCAAAGACAGACATTTCTTTTCTTCTCGGGATGCGTGTTCTTCAGAATCTAACGTGACTGTTTACAGCTCTGGTGCTACCATAAAGTGGAGGTTATTTTAATGAATAGTAATGCTTTCAGGCAGTACACAAGACAGGCAATGCATATAACTGCCACTTTCTGAACCTTTCACTGAAGACTTTATTTTTTTTTAATTTTCCTAAAAAAACTAAGTTAAATTTGCATGCCACAATAGAAGAACCTATATAATATTAAGACTTTTTTATGTAGCTAGCAGTCCCGACAACAATAACGTAACAAAAAATCAAGCAAGACTTTTGCTTATAAAAATCCAGTGCACTTCAAAGATTTTTTTCTTCCACACACTGTATCTATTAAAAAGTCTATAAACATTTACAAATATAAATATATATAAATGTACATGCATACAGTTACCCACAAAATCCTTTAATTATGAAAAGGTTATACAGAACATAATTTTACACCATCTTAGATTTTCAAAAATAATCATTCTTATTTCAAACAAATCACATAAACATCACAAGTCTCCTCTTGAAAGATATGCTTTTAGTTTAGTGATTATGTGACTACTTAGTTTAATTGATATTTGAATTTCAGCTTTAATATATTAGTTTCAAAATTTGCATTTATAATAATATTTTATCCCTGCATTGCATATGTCAGCTATTTATTAACTAGCTTATTTTTTTCTGAGAAACTGACTCACGATATTTGAATATGAAATGGAAAAATAACATTTATGCTAGATTTCTATTGCAGAAACCCCACTGAAGTCAGGGGAATTAGTTTTATAACTGCATCATGTAACTACTCACTTGGAAAGCAGATAATGCATTCATCAGTTTCTTAAACTTAACATTAGGAGCGCTAGTCACAAACTAGTTCTCACGCTGGTTGACACTGCACACATACAGAAAACATTCTCCCACACTTGTTTCCCACAGTTTCATACCTGACAATAATACAGTATTTTTACGGTTTGTTAGAAAAGAAAACAGAGTAGTATATTAATTTAAAATTCTCAGCTTCAGAAGAAGTGCAAATACTAAAGTTTCAGTTTTTAGAGGTTAACCACAGTATTGTCTTACCCTGCCTTTCTATTATTTAAGAAACGCCTATTCTCTCAGTGACATTGGAAATTGTATTACAGACTCATTCTGTTAAGTATCAATTTAGACATTATCGTTACGGGTTTTTTATTCTATGACTCTGATTTCAGTCACTGGCATCTGGCTTCAGTCTTTTAATCACTGGATTAGAGCTTGTGAATTAGTATTAAATGGAAATGTAAGGATTACAAAGGTCAATGTCAATGAGCATTTGTGTGACACTATTACTGCTTAGTGCTACTCACGTTAACGGTCTACTTGTAGAAACATGATACTGTCTCTTAAAGCGCTGCATGAAAGTCTGTTCACTGATATCAGTGATTTGGACCTACAACCACTATACCCTTCGTTTATACAGACAATTACTGTCAGGACAGCGACGACTGCAACCTTCACAAATATTCCTTAAAAACCAGCACTCCTACTTTCAGTAGTCAACAATTTAACTCAATAAATCATGTAACTTCAATAGAATTAATATTGGAAAGCTGATGAATACTATTTTTACAGAACGGTACAGAACTTCACCATTAAAACAAACTGGAGTAGGAACATATTCACATGTACACAATCCCTTGAAAAATCATTATGAGGATTTAAAACACTCAGACCTTAATGTCAAATCTGCAGGGAAGGTTGATATTTCCTCAGAAAGGCACAGCAGGCTATTCTTCTCTGGTTTTGATATATCCCACTTGCCCTCAGGGGTTGTTATGTTTTAAAATGAAGTACACTTACTTTTTAATCACAGATGAAGACTGAAAGCTTTTCATAGTCCCTCTTAATTTAATCACCATAGCAAAGTAATTTATAAATATATTGTGGTGCCTTCTAGTCAGTGTACCTGTTCACATTCTGAAAGATACACCAGCTAAATTGTCCACATTTTTGGTTCATCACGAAAATAAGAAATCTCTAAGTACTATGTAGAGACTGTTCTGATGAAACAACCATGGTTTACTGTTTCAACAACACAATTAAGTTGCAAAAACATGCCATAAAGCCAAAAATATTGAGAACTAATCCATTTCATATATGATCAATGTTCATTTATTTTTTTTAAATTGAACAATAGCCATAAACATGCCAATAATCCAGTAAAATAAAGAACAAACAACAGCATTTGAAAAATACTATGTTCTTACCAGTCTGTGCTCAATTTTCTAGCCTTCAGCAACTGGCTTTCAATCCAGTTTGGTCTTTGCTGTTCAATGCTTTGTATAACCTTCTGGGTCACTTGCTTAGGACCACTTTTCAGTTTTCCCATAATACTTTCTAAGCACACACGAACTAAACTGAGTTTTTCTTTGCTCCATCTGTCAAGTGTTGCACCTGTTAGAAGTTCTGCAGTATTTCCATCCTCAAATATCCGACATATAATTACAATCAAGTTCCAGACAAGCAGACCAGCTTTCTTCAATTCAGCAAAGTTTCTTGACATTTTTCTCTCAGCCAGAAAAAAGAAGTACTTAATTGGGGGAGGCAAACATGCAATCACTGTAGGTAACTTGCTGATTACAATAGATACTGCCTGAGCTGCAAGCCTTGTGAAGCCTTAAAAAGAGAAAGAAAAGAAGATATGATTAACATTAACATTCTAGTTCTATCACAGCATGCTTCTGAATGTTGTATGATAATTTCTAACTTTTTTTTTTGTACTGAAAATGGGTAAAAAGCTTAAGTACTCAACACTGTAGCTTGACTTCTATTGTGCTTCCTCTACATAAATCCCCCAAAATCTAAACAATAACATGAATTAAAAACAGAGAACATAGAAAATTTGGAATGCAGACTGACTTTTAACAATTAGTCCTGCTGTGCACAGTTATTACAGAATAAATGAAAAAGACAGCACTCAGGTATTCTGAATGGTAAAAAAGTTGTCCTCACAATTGTAGTGTAATATTTTTTCAACTTCACGAGTGGAGCATTGCACTATGTGTCTCAGGATATTACATACATTCATGATCTTTAGTTTTCTATCAATATCTTTCTATGTTCAAACCTACAAAACTTCAGTTTATCAACTTTCGCATAAGCATGCACACTATATAGCACTGCATTTTAAACATTCCAGATATTAAAAGCAGCTACGCAAGTAACTACAGAAAATACACCACTTAAAAACCAAGACATATCTAAAATGAAAAAATTTACTAAAGGTGATCCACAATATAGACCTGAGTCAAGATTTAAACGAAACAAAACCCAAACAAACCAAGAAAAAAACCCTGGTATTGTCAACTCATTTTTAAAAAAAAAAAAAAAAAAAAAAGCCAGATCTGTTCTAGGTGTCACATAGCCAATTTAATTGTCACTACGTCTAAGCCTTACCTCTCAGCCTGCATATGAGTTCAGGCTTAGCGATAGCCTAAAACAGCAACACAAGTTCTAGACTAGACTGAGACTGCAGTGAGAGTGCAGTGAGCACACTGATGTGCCTCAAGATGCTGAAAAGAAGATATATGAAAAGAAAGAACAGATTGATGCCCTTGCTTGCCCACAATCTACATATTCAAAACCATGCCAGAATATACTACAGTGATACTACTGTATTGAAAATAATCAGGTAATATTTTGGTGGCAATAAAGATATGGTGAAATATTCCCAAAAGTTAGCCTTTTCAAGTAATGGAGTCTTTAGGCACAGTAGGCTATGAAAGTATGTAACAGAAATCACTTTATATCTAATCACCTTCAAAACATCTCCTATTACATATATTATTTCTCTTTTTTCAGTAACTGTTTCAACAACCAAGCAGTAGCATATTCCATAACAGTTTCAGTGCTATTCAAACCTAAATTGCTGTGTTGTAAAGTTGGGATGAATAAGTTGTTATCATTTCAGTCAATATTGTGTATCTAAATTTAAACAGTCCTAACTGAAAAGATGATAACTAAGAGACGAACTGGTTACAGCCATTAAGACAAGAGCATAGACATTATGCTTTACTGTGCCTTGAATCCCACCTTACTACTGCCAGATGCTAAAAATGTTTTCAGTACTATTATTATCAGTACTCCAATGCTGAATATTTTAAAAGCCTTGTTTGTGTGTGCATGGGTGTAAGCCTCAAGAAAGAATAACTGAATTTTAATGCTGAGTACTTTAAAAACAACACAGGATGTTTGGAAATTGTTTTGTTCATTGTCAAACTGCAACACTCATGAACTCTTAACTGTTCAATTTCATATGTACTCATTAACAGGATAACAAGCTCTTATGATAAATTTATAAAACAGTATAAATTTCACCCACATTTCCCAGATTCTTTTCTCTTCATTTCCCGAGGAGTGTAATTCCATTCCTTTGGAACTGTTTTCAGCAAACTTTTAGGAACTATTTGCTTGTGCTGGTATGTTCCATAGTTTTCTGTTGCCTCCCATGAATGCATCAAAGAAATTATCTGCTTCACTATACCCTTGACTGAATTAATCAAAGTCAGCTTCAAGCATCTGATAACCTCTGGCTCCGACTCACCACAACTGGAAACTTCGGAAGCAAGAATTATTAAATATTCAGTAAGTGTAGTCATTTGTGTAAATCTTGTTTAGAAAGAAGTGTTTCAGAATTCTTACGGAAAGAAAAGCAACAACATTATGAGTCATAATAATGAGACCTATTGGTCTGTTACAAATTAAAGAAAGAGTATAAAGCAAAGCAATATAGCATCTGGTACCATCTTAATACAGTACTGACAAAACATACAATTTAATTTATTTCCTTCATCCTCATTTCTCCATCAATATATTTCTAAAAATTTAATATAAGCTGACTGATGTCTTCCTTTTTACATGGAATACATTTAATTACTTGTTAGACATCAATGAGGCAAATGGATATACCTATTTTTTCTTTTTTCTTGTCTTGATAGTATTAATGAAGTTGCGGTTATTAGATACCCAAACTGTTACGCTAGGGAACAGCAAAGGAAGGAAAGACACTTTGGAAACAAAAATGCATACAAATAATAGTCATCAACACAGACAGCATGTTATCAGAGATTGCATGTTGAAAATAGACCATCCTAAATACAGTTATTGACATTACAACAAGCATCAATCTTCTCCACATTCGTAATACCACTGAGAATTACATTTCCTCCCTGGCCACGGAGCAGCAGTTGCCAGGCAGAGTGCTGCAGGATGTATCAGAGCTGTCTTTTGACATGTCAGATCCTTTTGCTCATAATTTTGCTTTTCTATACTTTTTGCTGATCTAAGTTTTATTCTTCTCTGCATGGCCTTTCTGGAAGCTTCCATGAAACATTTCTGTATTTTTCTTCCTCTTACACCTTAGACTTCTAGTTTTTGCAATCCCATTTTTCTCCAAGGAATACCTGAGCACTTTTACCACCACTGTTTTCTGTTTTGTGATATTTGTAATTCTATTTCCCCTCTCACATTGTCCCAGTTTCTTCCTTTCTTTTCTTTTGAGCTTTCCTACATTTTAACCATCATTTGCAAGATCACCCTTCTAAACCTCACCTCTCTTTTCTGGTTGAATACTGCTTTTCCTCGGGGGCAGTTGCTATAATTATGAGGGCAGCTTTCCCACTCCATGGAATATTAGGAGCCTCTCTGCCTGTTGACAGCAGAGTGTACGTGCCCATCAAAGTTCTGGAGCTATTAAATGCAGAGAGACAAAGAACCTGTATTGGTAGAGAACTGGTAAGACAGACACTTAAGGAAATCAGGATGCTAGTCAACAACACTGCTCTGTAACCTCTGCTTTCTTCAAAATTTTCACCACTCCTACCACAACCTGGTTGCTCAAAACACTTTGATTGTACTAGAATTTTGAAGTGAAGTAATCTACCATCACTTCATCTGATTTAATAAGGTAAAATAATAGCCACTACATGTCTGAAAACTGACAAGGTTTAACATCAGATTTTAAACACTTATTGATAAATTAAATACCTGTTATACTGTATAAGCAATTCCACAACTGCTCTGTTTCCATGTAGGTCTCAAAAGCAATGCCAAGAGATTTGGGTGATAAAGTGCAGTAAGACAATATTGTGAAGATTGTTTCAATCAGAGTAGGTTGTTTGTTATTTATCTGTTCTAAGAGGGAACTTTGTTCATCACAATTCAAGACCTCATTTCCTTCAAAATAAACAAAAACATGGTTACAATAATTTCCAAGTAATTCAAGTTTACAGTAAAAGATAGCATTAATCAAAACAAACTGCAAACCGTATCTGAATAATACCGATACTGAAATCTGATCTTCCTCTGCATAATGACATTTGACTGTCTTCCTGAATTATATGTAGCCATTAAAAAAAAGACCCAATCATGTTTACAAACTATGGAATATGCCTACTTAATTCAAAATGCACTTAGTATATAACTGGAATTTGATTGTTTACTAAATATTAATCAGAAGTAAATTGTACTACTTCTGCAGAATCACAGTCAAAAAGTTATTACTGCTTAACTCCTCTTACCAATGTATTAGTCATGTGAAATAACAGAACTCCTTTTAGTTATATAAAAGAAAATAAAGTAGCAGCTGCACACTCCCCCAAATGGGTTGACTTTGTTCTTCAGTATAAGATGAAACTGAGAAGAAATCAGTTCCGCAAAACAAAATCTCAGCCCTGCTAATATACAGACACTTATATTTTTAAAGACAACTTTTCATAAGAGTTCAGTGGCAACAGCTTACATAACATGTACTTCTACATGTTTTTCATAATCATTACAAAACATTCTCCCAGTGAAAGCTAATGACATCTTTAAACCTCTCTGAACCAATGCAACTCAGTGGCTTTGACTTGTGCTAATGTTAAAGACCTCAGCTTCCCACATACTTGTGGAATATGTTTTTGATGTTAACAATCATAACAAATGACCAGAGCTAGAACTAATGAAATGCTTTTAATTTAAATTTCTAGTTTGCAAAACCAAAAGTTTCTGTAAAACTGATTTAGATAAAATTATACTTGAAGATTTCATTGTTTTATGCCAGGTTGGCTGCCCTTACCTTTAGCAACCTGTGCAGGAGAAAGATGGGAGAGACTAAATTTCTAGGCTGTGTTTTTCTAGTGGCTCAAACAGCCTTCAAAATCTACCACAGTGGAAAACCACTGCTTCCCACCCAGCTCTGAATGACTTGTGAATGCTGTAAAATTCAAAAATATCATTTTACTCTCCTTTGAATTCCTACAATCTAATTCACACATTATTGTAAACCATTCAGTCTGGGTAGTGTGCAACCTTAATAGAAACAGCCCATAAGATACAGGAAGCTGAAAAACAAGACCAGTGATTTCACAACCAAGAAGCTGTGGGTTTTTTCACAAAGCAGGAGACAAATCAGCAATAAGAATATTTTTAGTCAGCTTTTTTTCCTATGAGTTGAGTGAGCCGGCATATTTTGCTGAGACACCTTCCAATGCCAGATGCTTCTGAGTAAAGAATCAAATGGATTCCACTAATTCACTCAAACCAGCAATATGTTGTCTAATATGGATATGACAAAGAAAGAACCAAGAAAGCAGAAAAAGCAGGTCAAAAAGTAAAACCTAGAGGTATTAAAATTGTGAAATAAAAATCTGAATTGAACTTTGATTATATTACTATAAGTATCTTTTTTTTAAATTAATTTAACCAAATTCTAGGGAGGAGGGCTTGCTAAGATTTTAAATACTACATAAACTGCCTTTGTGGAACAGGATGGGAAATTGCTTTGTTTAAAGGGGTTTATGACTTGAAATTAAGCCTAAATTTGCTTTATGATCGTACCACATGGGAAGTTTGAGTCACAACTTATTAATAACTTTTCTAATCAACTCAGTGTTACCAATAAATTTAGATGAATGGAAACAAGTAGAAATGAATTCTGTAGGGGGTTATACATATATCTTCTTATAACTAGGATATAATACAAGTCTTGTGCTTTTAGCAAAGGTCTTCAGGAATCCACTGGGAAACCACTCTAAGGCTAAACATAAGAAGATATGTAAACTTTCACTGGCTTTTTCTTGTTTTACCCTGAAGTAAATGTTGTCCTTATTGTAAGAATATCCGACCCTTCAAAGCTCAGGTTGAAATGAGTTTTCTGACTGATAAACTGGCATGGATCATAGAATCATAGAATAGTTTGGGTTGGAACGGACCTTAAAGCATGAAGTCAGTTGGTTGAAAGATTTAGCTAGGTGATAAGTATAGCTGGTTAAATATTATGAATTAGGAATCTACATAAAGACATGTAGATTTCTTTTGCCATTGAATTTTCTTTAACGTTTATTAACTCGCCTGTCATAACATTAAATATTCATCTTTGTTTGAATTCCAGTGCAGCCTTCTTATTAATCATCATGTAAGAACAGTATTTATATGACAGGCATCATACTTAGTGCCCACTGATGCTTCCCTCTATATGTTTTTCTTTTTTCCACTGTATCAAAATGAAATCTGTGAAGGAAATCTAAAGCTCCTATAGGTAGCTCAAAGGAGACGGTTCTTTTTCATTGTAGCAGGACTTACATCCACATATAAATATGTCTATATACTTATCTCAGGTGTCTGTTAAAGAAAATCTGCTATTTATTTTTTCCATAGCATAATGTTGCATATGCACTGAGGATGCCAAAATATATAAAAATATTAATATTATTAATAAATATCTTTATAAAAAATTATGTATCTAGTGAATAACAGCTATGCCCTAACTGGTCACAATGAATCCTTCTTCCTATGGCAAAATAATGAACTTAACCTCTTGGGATAGTACCATGTGTTTTAAAAACATCTTCAGAGAGGCACAGTTAGAAGAATTTATTCATATTCTTTTCCTACTGATAGAAATAATACCTCCCAGTAACTTGCTGACATTATCACACTCATCCAGCTCTTATCTGCTACTGATTTAGCCATGAAATGAATCTTACTGAATTTTGAAAATCATCTGTTATTGACTCTAGACTTCTCCTTTCCTAGTGAATTCATTCTTACAGGATAGACAAGCTATAAACAGTTATGCTGTCTTTTTTGACCCAAAGAGGTAGTCAAAATTCAAATTTATACATGCTGTTTCACTTAAGAAGAGAAACTGAAGATGGAGCAAGTTATTTCTGATACAGTTCTTTTATTTGCAAAGAGCATAAAACTTCTGCTTTCTTTATAGTTTAAATCACAGCAGCTCATGAGGATATAAAGAATGCAAAAAGGATATATTTTGTTTGTTTATAGAACCAAATCTTTCAGCAGGCATTCTGCTCTTCTGGCTTCTTTGCACTATATTGTCAGTGCTTCTTCTGTCACTGGCTTTTTTTCTATTCTTTTTCTGTATCTGTTCTGGTAGATCGTTTTATTTGTCTCTCATAAAGCTGCTCCTCTCCAATGCAATCATTCTCCAGTCAGTCTTGACAGCTAGAATCCGTTGTAACTTTGAATATAACTTCATTTTGGCAGAAACTCTATTAGTTTAGGTTTTAATTCCAAAAAGAAATTTTAGATCACATTACTTCTATACTGAATGAAATGCAGATCTTAACCTTACCATTTTCCATTTAGTAAAACCCAAATAATAATATCCCCTGTATTAGCTGCTACCTGTGAATTCAATGAATCCTAAATTTGTGATAACTAAAAAGATGAACACAAGACAAAAAGGCTTTAACAAACTTTATATCATGTGCCCATAAATTACTAAAATATAAGCAAACTACTTCTGTACCAATACATTTATATGTCACCAATCCCATAGTATTTTACTCTTATTCAACTCCCTTTAGAATTTCTTCTCTCTAAACATTTTATTTTCAACTGAGAAGAAGCTTCCATTAATGAATTTCTGGGTTAATGGCTTCTGTGAAATCCATCTTACCCGTGTCAAATAAAATACTATCAGAATACCTCCAGCACTGATTTTATGGGATAGTATGCTGAAATTGTGGCATTGTGACAGCCAAAATTTGATGAGGCAACAGTGAATTTAGTCCTATGGCCACGTTACCTCCTTTGTATTAATCCATGTATTGGCATTGATACTGAACAGGTTACCCTCTTAAAATGTATTCAGTCTAGAGCTCTACTGTAGCAAGAAGTTCCTACCAGAGATGACCAGGTCTTTGAAAAGCTATCCATATGATCATATATCACAGTCATAGAGACAACCACAGATATATCACAGAGACTATCTTCACCCTTTGTCAAGAGAAGGTATGTGACTCTCAGCAGGGCTCTATTACAGTCCAAATGGAAATTCCTATTTGATACTTCAGAAACTCCATAAAATTTGTTTACTTTTTTCCTTAGCTTATCACTGGAAAGTCACCAAAAGGATTAAGGTCCCTTTTCTATTGATCTTCCAGCTAGAAGCACATCACGCCAGTAAACCCTTCTACCATTTTACCACATCCATTAACGCAGGTACAGTATCCAATAAGTTTACTGGCCAGATGGATACTTTGAGGAGATGGCACTTAATTTTCTAATCTTTTGTTGTTAGGCTGCCAAGATACAGTTTGCTGTCATGAAGACGCTAAGAAAACTCTCAGATGGAGTCACAAGCCTCATCCTGGATGGTCCACAAATATCTGGAGGAGAGAGCTATCTCCTCAAAAGCATATAAATTCCTCTAAGAAACTGACTTGAGCTCTTCTCAGGAGGACAGTGTTGCAGATTAGCCCCCAAGCTTTGTCAAAAAATTTGCATGACTATTTCACCAAAATTGTGTGTGGTTGAACCATGGGACTGGCACAGTTGCTAGTTCTTCCAGGGAGACTGTGTCTCAGGATTATTAAATCCAAGGAGTTATTACAAGGAAGTACAAAAATAATGACCTTCAAGTCCTTGAAATATAAAAGTTTCAAATTGTTATACAGATATAGCCAATGTCAGGATTTTAATGGAAATGGTAATTTATTTAAGGAATGTATGTTTTCTTTTGTAATAACTCACTACTGTCACTAAAAGTTCATTCCGATTCCTAAGTGAGGTCACTTGGTAAAGCTACCACCTTTCACTGTTTTTTTAGGGTAACTTACAAAAAATTAGTACTATTTATCTTCAAATGCCTCAAAAGTTATTTAATTTAATTAAAATTTAATTAGTGTTTAAAATTTACCTTAAAATGCTACATTATACTTTGTTGCAGTTAAAGAGCTGCTTCACAAGGTGCAAAGAATTGGTGTGGGGGGAAGAAAAAATAAATCTTTCCATGCTACAAATATATTTTCAAGTAATTTCTCTTGCCAGAAATCGGTTTATAAAAGCACTGTCTTAGAAAACTCTTCATATCTATTAGTGTCTAGGGAGTTGGCTGATATTGCACCACACAGTTTTATTTTCTCAGTGGAAATCCTTCCCTACCCGGCTTACGTGTGCAAGGTAAGTTATCTCTTTTTGAAGCAACTCACATTTCTTCGGGTCAAATTTCAGACTTGCAGCCTTAAACTTATCACAGAATATTTGCAATTGTTACTATCAGTTCTTATTTCAAAGTTTTAGTGGGGACCAGGATATCGTCTAGGTTTCACTGTACAGGCGACACAATACCCTCTTCCATTAGTCTCTCAAATATGCATTGTGCAAGCCAAAAACATAAGGTGAAACTGCCAAACGCCTTCTCCTGCTGTGAAAGCAGTTTTCCTCCAGTTTATCTCCACATGCCAGTATTCACTTTAAAGTTGTGTGGAGAAAATGAAGTTAAACCTTTGTAACAACCGGAGTCTGCTGTATTCATTGTAATGAATAAGATTTTTTTTAAAAAGAATACATTGCTGCTTCTATTGTACATCATTAACTTGGTTCTACCACCTCTTCTTCTTAAATAGAAGTATGTATGAGGCCCAAGGACTGATTGAAGGCCTGGGATGTGCCTTTCTGACAAATACTCAGTGACCTGTTTCTTATCTGGTGTTGGTGAGCGGTGAGGTGTCTATTGACTGATGAGGTTCCCTTTGGTATTAACCCTGTGTTGGGCCAGTGTAATTCGACCAAGCTATAGCTTTTTGCTTTATTATGCAAAGAATAACTCCTGGTTCCTGGAAATAAAGACTCTCAGTCACAGACTGTTCTGCTGGCATGCTGTGCATTTAGAGCAAGTCTAGCAGAAATTCTCAAGAGTTCACTTTTACCCTTCCTGTTTTCACATCCGCATCTGCTGGGTTCAATAACTCATACTATGCAAGCACCACCTTCTTTATTCCTCTATTATTTGTTGCTTGTCAAAATCATCCATTTCCAATTCATATCCATGGGTGATGAAGCAATTCTGGTAAAAAATTCTGCCAAGAAAATTGTAAAACAGCTTGGTTTTTTTCAGAAAATTAACACAGTATGAGCTACCTGCATTGTTTCTCTCCACAAAGGCACAGCAAAGTCCCCAGACCCTTCACTAACTCAAGAACGTGTCTTAGAAGAAATTTTCTGAATGTTGGACCCATAGAAAAAACTCTGGGATTATATTACGCTGTAATTAACTGTAATTCAATACACCTAGGTTATTTAGACTTGCAGTTTAAGTTATAGAGGTCCAATATACTAATCTGATTTTTCAACTGTTTTTTCAAAGATGCCTTTTACCCAGTGGCCATACTCACTAGAGACAAATAAGTGGTTTAGTTTTGGGTATCCTGATTTATTGGCTTTAGTATTTTTCATGTGATAACTTCATATTTGAGGAGCATTTTACTTTTCATGTACATTTCATATATCATGTTGCACAAAAAAATGACGAAAGTCCAAATCTTGTCATGTCCCTGTCCAGATAGCTTATAGTTACCTACATGGAGTTTCAACAGCTTCAACAAATATGATAAACTTCTTACAATATTTAGCAACATCAAATAATGCATACATGCATTCCCCTAAAATACTCTCTGCTGAGACAACTTTGGCAATTCCAACAGTACTCCCTACTATGATGGGGAATATACATTATTTCTGACCTTCACCATGGTACAACCATGTGAGAACAATGGGAGTGCAATTAAATTAAATGCGTTTGTGTGATGCCTACTGTAAGTATCCCCAAATATTCCTACAATACAAAAAAATGTTATCATTACTTAAAACCACCTACATATAAGCACCTTTTTATACAGAATTTTTGCCTTCAGGCCTGGTTTTTACAGGGAAAAGGAAAGACTGAGTGTAAAATAAAATGTGAGAAGGCTTCTGCTATTCAAAAAATTCTTATGATCTAGCTAAATACCAGGGAGTTTTGTTATCAGTAGGGCAAATCACTCAAAAACTATGGTAAACTTAGCTTTTTATCTGTTTTCATGCATAATATTACACACTGCAAAATCTTACTGTTGATGAGTACATAATTCTGTGAGCCTTTTATCCTCCTGAACAGAAGAATCCAAAAATAACATTACTAGTACTAAGGTATACCTTATTAGTCCAACTTTACCTGTACTAATACATAACAGCTAACATTAAAAAAAAAAAAAAAAAAAGCTTATATAGCATCAGAAAGCTGCTGTATAGGAGAAGGAATAAAGAATACAATCATTTTATCATTAGATAACTAACCCTATTGAAATTGATCTAGAAGAGATGGATCACTGCAGGTTTCAACCCTATCTAAACTGAAAGTTTATTCATACCAGTATTGTAATTACATTAATAAAGTCTGTGTAAATAGCACAATTTCTAATTCACGGTAGCGTATATTTCCCTGAAGCTCAAGAGGTTGGTCAATCAATAGATTAACACATTCCATCGCTTAATACCTGTGATAATTTACGCAGATAGTAAAATTCAATATTGGGTAACACCAGCGTAAGAATACGATCCTGATCAAACATTTGTCAGTCTTTGTAAGAGATGACAGGTATTTGAATGGGCACATGAATGCAGTGCAGCTCTCCATAAGATGCATGACAGAAGTGGAAGCAATGTTGTAACCCTGACAAATGCTAAATTGACCATTCTAAAATGACAGAACTAAATTATGTTATATCTAATAGTATGTGGACCTAATAGTTTCTTTGGTAAGTAGGAAGAACTCTTTTGCTAAAGAAAGATAGAAACTGAGACTCTCATTCACTACTACTGCAAAATTACGTCGAACAGGTGATTATGCCATTAGCTTTCCAACAATCTGATAATTTCATCTGAAAGCTATTAAAAGGAAAGATGTGATAAAGTTTGTTACTTCAAACACAGTATTAGCAGAATGAAAAGAAAAGCTTGTAGAACCATTCTTTTATTTGTTCTGCTTTCATAACAGCATTAATGAGACTAATAACATGAGGAAGCATATAAATGTCCTTCTAGAATGCCTACAGTGACAAACATAGAATAACTTAAAGAAAACCTCTGAGCACCTTTTCACTGTTGAAACATAATTTTCAAAGTCATCTTTCAGACTACTAATCCACACTTTTAAAAATCTGTGTAAAGCAGTTGTGGTATCAAAGCTCTATTAAGTTCAAATTCATTTTGACTCTTGCATTTACGATAGCAGCCAATTTTATCAAATTGTAGTCTGCTTTGAAACTATGAATACTCAGATTGACTGCAAAACATTATCATTAAAAAAGCAGTGATTTTTTCTTTCTTTTTACCCATTCAAGAAGTGTCCTATTGATAACTGCATGGCTACTGATACCCCCAAAAATGGTCGTCAGCCTTCCCTCAGTATTTAAGTAGTTAAAAATGAATTAATGTTTCTCAATGATATTCTTATAAGGACTAACAGTATAAATACTTACTTGGACTTCTCAGTAAAATTTTCACTAAGAGACAATCATGATGTAGCAATGTTTCCAAAAGCAAGTTCAAATTACAGTATGGCTGGGATAAGAGCAGTTTCAGCTGACCTTGGGCTGCAATTTCTCTGGCTGATGGAGTCCTTTCAAAATGTAAGATAAAGACAAAATAATGTAGTTAATTTATCTATGAAATTAATATCCTTAAAGTGCAGATGTAATGCTAACTCCCTTAAATGTCAATTCCTCCCAGATTACTCTGAAAACGCTTTCATGCTTGCTTACTTTAAGGCAGCTCAGGGAAGGAATTACATTTAATCTCAACTAGCTAAAAGCAAATTAACATTTGGTAGTCTGCCAAAGTTATAACTGATACAAAGCAACCTCACTTATCTCTTTCATGGAACCATGTTTGCCTTGTTCTACCAGGCAAAAGGATTTTTTTGTGTGTGTGCTTGAATAAATTTAAGGCTATTATTCTTTAGTTCACTATTACATTAATTGTTTAGTAAGAGCTCTGAAGTGTCCTGGATGAAGTATATGAAGCTCTTAATTAAAAAACAGAGAAAATGCTCAAACGGGCTACAAGATTCCACATTAGGTTGACCAATTCTCTTTTTTTTTTTTTTTTTTAAGCCGCCTGAAATATTAGACTGGTTGGATAACTGCTTTGCCAGCAGGGAGAAGTGAGAAAGCGTAGTACCCATTCATTAGCTCTTTAGGAGACTGCGATTTGTTTTCTGTTTGCGGTTTACATGTTCTGTGAAAGTTTAGGTTTCCAAACAAAAATATTTCAGGGGTTCTGAACGCAGCCAATGACTGAACAGCAACAGTTGAACTCACACTGGAGCAATTAAATTTAAAAAGAAAAAAAGAATTATTGTCCAGCATAATGTTTATCACCTCTTGTATTTACTATTTTCTTCTTCTTGAAACATTTTTTAAAAGAATTTTTCAAAATTGGGTTGTTGGTAATTTTTTTCCTTGAAAGCTTAATTTTTCATTATTTTGAACGTTTTAAAACTACATTTCAACTGATGTTTAGCCATTGTATTTATTCATTTTTGCTACAAGTTGATACAACAATAGCTGCTAACATTGAAAGTTTATGCACCACCTATGTAAACTTCTATGCACATAAATTTTACATACGCCAGTGTAAAAACTACATACGCACTGACGCATTAACTATACAGGTATAAACATTATGTGCCAGTACACACACAACACCTTCAGCATCAGTTAAAGCTTTCTTCATCAGGAGCCACGTTTTCCTTGTCAGACTAGAGAAGGATTATAAGCCTCTGCACATATATTTATGTGCCATTTACACACAACTATTGGGACAGAACTGAAATGGGTTCATGCAGCTGTTCTAAGGGAGGGGGACTTCTCCGTCACGTTGCATGCTTCTGCGATCATCAGCCAAGTGTGCCACCACCCAACTCTGCCTGTATGCATGCATGAAAAAACAGAGATGACTGCACAAAAACCTTGCTGTCCAGTCAAGGCTGCTATATGGACGATATACCTAATACAAACCTACAATGCCTGGAAATGAAGATGCCAGCTGCTATACACTTCTGGTTTAGTTCCCCACGTGTACGTATGTTTCTGTTACCAGAAAAGCAGTATGCCACGTATCTTGCAGGGCTACCTTGAAGTAAACTAAGGAAACCAAGTTCCCATAACCATATTTCCCAGCAGGACCTTTACATCACCGTATTATGTCAAAACTTCACAGTTAACACTGTAGTAGTCATTTTAGTAAAGGAGAATTTTATACACCTCAGCCTTTGGGGTTTTAACAGTAAAGCAAATACCTATGAGTTGATAAGCAATGTTGGTGCCATGAAAACGTACGTACAGCTTTTGTGATTTTCATCTGGCACATTATATATAATCATTGATAACATAGCACTGGCTTGACAATTATATTTTTTAATTGAAGCACATATGGATTCTAATAATATTGATCAAAAATATATACACTTATACACTTAAATCTTGACAGAACTTGCAGCCAAAATAACTTTTCCATATTTAAAACACATATTGCATTCAAACTTTGAACACTGGGCCTTTCCAGTGTTAATAATATTACTGTAATTTCTGTATGCTCAAGATTAGTCATATATATAAACTCTAACATGTTAAGAACTAATTAGTAGTTAGTAATTAAAGTTTAAATTAAAACAATTACTATTTCACACTAGAATTAGTGCTGTGGCTGAAAGGAAACTCAACACTTCACTAATTCAGTTAAATATATGGCGCAGTTAAATTTTTTTTCTCCCTTGAATGCCATGTTATCATATCTAATAAGGTCACTCATTGTCTTCAAACTATAAGAAAAGGGACAAGTTTGGTCAATTAGATTTATGAAGGATAATATTTTATATGACTTTAGAAATAAATGCCATTTTTAGAATATTTGAGTTGAAATAAAACTTGTCTGTCATTGACCAGATGGGAAGTTATCATGTTGTAATATACACCAGTTCTTGGCTCTTTAAGCCTCTTGCAAATTGAAATGTACAATGGTGTGACTCACTTGGAGGAAAAATAAAATATAGCAGACATTCCCTACAGCCATGAAGCTAGCACCAATAAATGCACTGAGAAGTTTTGTAACGTGCATATGGAGAGGCATATGTTCTCCCATCCTCATCGCTCAGTACTAGTGAAAATAAGACTAGCCTCATAAAAAGTGACAAAAGGTGAAGTACATATAAATATCACACATATAAATGTTCAGTTTTGTACAGTAAAAGAAAAAAAAAGAGAACTCTGATTTGCAAATGGTATGATGATAAACCCCAAATGAAGCAAAGAATGAATCACAATTACCGCTAAAGGAACTGTAATATAAATTATCAGTAATTATTTAGTTTAATAACCAACTACGTTATTTTGGTTCGTTTAGATAGAAAAAAAGAAAACCTCGGATGATAAGTTCAAGATTTTATAAGGCAAATAAACATTAACACTAATTCATATTAACAACATTGACGAAGTTGAAGTGAAATAGATAAAACGGACTGTAGCCATTTTTAGGCATGAAAAATAACGTAGTAAATCTAGTTAAACAGTGAAATTGTAAAGAAAATAATTTCAGGAACTAGCAAAACTTTCTCTTGAAATATCAAGCTTAGGAAGAGCAAATACTTAATAGGTACACTTATGCCAGATTAGAGTCTTCAGTTAAAAATTAGGTGGGCACAGCTGGGACATGTACAGTGGCCTGTGCTTCCGGTTTTGTTATGGACAGTGAATATATTTTTATTAGATCACAGAATTAAAACCATAAAACAATCCCTGAAGAATTACGATGCTCTAAAAAATAGTTTTCAGCAATACTTAAACATAATGTGTCTTCTTAATACTCTAAATGCAATATTTCAAGAAAGAAAAGCTTCCATGAAATAAATATACAGCATAAAACTCATAACAAAATTAGAACACCTCAGAATATGTCCCTAAAATTACTTCATTACATACAGGGTCTTTCACTGTTTTTTTCTGAGCAGCTAATAAGTGTGGTGTTAAAAGAAAACATTAAATATTTTACCAACATAGTTCACTCATTATTACCAGGACAGTACACATGGACTGTCCTCACACAGGTACACTAACTATATCTTCTTAGAGATGTGCTTTCTTTAGGACTCCTCATTTTCCCATTTGGTGGTCAAGAAGATGTATATTTCCTCAACTTTCATCCAGGGAAACTATGGAAATGCTGGATAGCCGTGGAATAGTTTTCTGCTATTTATTCAAGACAAAAATGTCCTAAATAACATCTGTAAAATCCTAATTCCACTTCAAAAAAGAGAATTATGTCAGAGTGAAAGGGTACTAGCATTTCCTTTACATACTGTTATGCAGCAGAGGGTACTCACTTGTGAAGTCATCTTCCAAAACTCGTAACTCACAGTACAATATAAATTTTGAGTACTGGCCTTGGATTAGGGCATCAAAAAGCTTATTGTCTTTTCTACAATGAGTCCTTAATGAGCATAACTTTTCCCAGAAATAGAGTAGATCCCTTTACAAGTGATCATGCAGGCATTCCCTCTCCTCTATTCCCCCTTCTCCTCTACTTTCTCTCCCCCCAGTCATAACTTATAAAGTCACTGACAAAGTTCATTGAAGCTCAATTGAGAGATAAAAACACATCATCTTTCAGGCTTTAGAAAAACTTAAATTACTATTCCAAGCAGGGAAAAGGACACATTCTGAATTCAACAGTTAATTCAGTCTGTTTGGTATTTTGGTTAGCCATCCACACAACTTTGACTCCGTCCCAGCATCTGTTGCCTCTGCAATATCAGCAGGTAGCAGGGGCACCAGGGAAGGAGATAACAGTACTGCTGACGTAGTTAGGAGTAAAGGCTACGGACAGAAATCAGCAAGTTTTGTTTATTATGGGACAAAATCATAGGAAAGATATTGTGGTGTACAAGGTACAAGATACTGTGCGTACAAGGTAAGAGGTAATAAATCCACAGCACATGGATCTTCAGTAGGTCACCATAGGTCACCACTCATATGTAACGTATTCCTCCAAAATAGAAAAATACTTTCTCAGAAAACACAATAGCAACTCACAAAAGCAGCTTATCATGAAGATGGAGAGTGAAAATCTCTCAGGAAATAACTTTTGAAGAGGAGGAGGAGGTGAAGGGGTTAGGAGAGGATCTACAGTGGTGTGGGAGTGTTTCAGGTTCAAAATTAGAAAGGGAATGACAGCACAGCTGGTAGCATATGTCTCATATGTAACTTGTCATTATATGCAGTGACACAGAAAAAAGAAATTAAGCTTTTGCCTCTAATTATGCAGTCATCTCCCAAAAAATCAACTACGATCAAGTAGCATATTTTTCAATGAGTTATTTATATATCAAACCTTTTTTTAACTAGCAATCATAAACAGAGGCATGCGTTCTTTATCTCCCCTTTAACTATAGGTCTTTCAGAACAGCAACTGTACTGAACTACATTATTGTCAAGAGCTATATATTCTTTAATTAAAGCACAAAAACCTTACACATAATTCAAATATCAAACATAATTAATATACTAGCAAAAAGCTACAGTGGACTGCTTTCAGCATGACCTTTCTTACAGACTCTTAAAGTTTAAATATTAGGGAAATCTGCAAGGAATTTTAAAAAAGGTTTCTATGTTTTTTTTAATCAGAATACTAATTAGTCATTTATTCAGATACACTCTTTTCAAGATGTAACAGTATTTGATTAATATTGACTATCTGGTGATTCTTTTACAACAATCAACTTTTGATACTCACTTCAGTAAGGAAGAACAGGGTGATGGTATGCAAAATAACCAGTTTAATGGATGATAAAAGACTTTTGAAAAATCTTGAGGAAGATGTTCATCAGGATTGTTCAGAAATGTCCTGAAAAAAACCAAATACTTCTGAATTACATGGAAGACTGAAAATCCCTTTGGATCATTAGTGCTAAATATATATAAATAGAAGACAGAAAATCCCTTAAGATAAATAGTACTAATATATGTATGCATACACATAATTGCAAATTTATTAATCTTATGTACTGTTAAAAATGTCATTCTATATCTTATTTATTATCACTCCTCGAAACTTGGTATCTAGCACTGTTAGTACTGTTAAAGCAGCGTTCTTCATATTTTTACTCCTATATAGCACGTTTTCAAACCACATTGGAAAAAGTATTGACTAAGCAAATTGCTCTTCGTTCATTTCTATAGCTCTTTTCTTTCAGCATAATACATGCATCATATTATCAATACTTTTACCATAATCATAAGTAAAACATATTTTGAAATGATAATGATTCTCTTTTGAATAACATGCAAGTGCATGTAGACTTTGGATTAAACTGGACAAAAATTTAGACCAGAAGCTTTGGACCTTCACTGGCTTGTGAGAAATAGAATACTGGCTGAAAAAAATGCTGCTTTCAAATATAAAGACTGGTGAAGAATTAGATAAGCTATTTTTACGTCACTTCTGCATTACTTCTCTTACCCAAAGGATGTGAGAGGCAAAACCAGATGTGTCCAATCCACCGATACTAAAAATTAACTGTTTTTCTTCATTAATGATACTCTATGATTACAAATATAAAATTATAAGAACAGAACTATAGAATTTAAAATTTGCCTCTAATTATTATTTAATAATAAATAACAATAAATGTATTAGTATTTGTACAATTCTGCAGCAACCAATAGGATGCAATAATCTGTGTAAGGAATGGATGCCCCCTGGCCTTGTCTATTTTTATTCTCATTTACACTGAACGCAATTCCAGCACAGAGGATATAGTCTGTTACATCCATCCTCCACTAACCATAATCAATTATCACTTCTTTTGCACCTTACTTTTCAACTTACTTGGCTGTGAATTTTTCATATTAATAACCTTCCTTCTCTGAAGCTTGTTTATGCATGGCTGGGATTTTCTAAGTTATATAAAGAAGGTAACTACCTTTTAAAATGCCGCTTCTAAATAACTCATTTATGGCTTATTTGCTTTACTTTCTGGAGTGATTCAATGTCATTCCCATCTTTGAGTCAGTACTCTTTCTATTGCAGTAACAGTAGAAGGTAATTTAAAAATACCTCCAGAAAAGACACGAGGACTTTCTCAGGAAAAGATAATCTTTTTACAAGATGTAAGAAAAGCCACTGCCATGACACGGAAATGGTGAGTCAATCTAAACACTTAAAGCTGGAGGCAGAATGGAAACCCACTGGAATGCAGCCTTCAGGAACTCCTAACCTGAAAGGTAAAATCTCCTCTTTCGTATACGGTGCTTTGTCACCATGGCATTAATAGTATTTGTGTTTTGTCATTTAATTATTTGAAATTAACTCTTTTTCACAGCTGCAGATAAGTTATTTAGAAGTGTATCTACATGTCTATAAGGTCGCGGTGCCTATAAGACCTCAGATGAAAGAAGACAGAGAATTACACTTGTTCAACAAGAAAGACAGGTGTATAGCTTCTGAACTTCTCCAAAAGACAGGGTGATTTGGAAATTAATTTTACTAATCAAACAAAATTAGTAGGAAGAATTTACTACAGACTTCAAAATGATCTTAAGTAAGCAGTATCTGAGCAGAAGGATTAGCACATAGTGAATTTGTGCTCTTTGTGAATTCATGAAAACCTGAAGATTAAAAATAAAGCTGAGATTGTAACATAGATAAAGGGAGAACTTACTAGAAAATAATTATTTTAAAGACAGTAATTTCAACATTGTGAGAAAATTAAACAAAATTCTTTTTGTCTCTCATCCCCCGAAATATTTTTCTTAATATAGGAAATCATAGAGCCCACTTCCTACAAGAAAGCATGATAGATACAGTTAGGGTAGTAATTTAATAAAAAAAGACCATAGCTTGTCTACTGATAGTGTATGAACGGTTTGAGACACTTCTGGACTAAAGCAGTTTTTTAAGTATCGTTTCTTAGCTGTCTCCTAAGGGCAAGCACAGGGCAGACTTTTGGACTCTGAGGTTTATAACAAAACCTCTACGCAAATTTTCAAACTGAGCTGGAGATAGTCTGAGGACTTTAAATATTATTTAAATATTAGAATAAATTAAAATACTATAAGAAATCAAGTATCTAATGATAATACAATAATTCTGGTGCCAGCATTTCTCACTGTCCACTACTGGCTATGTAATTCTTGCCAGGGAAACCCAACTCTGTGCCAGACAGTTTAATTCAACTACTCTTCTGACAGAAGTACAATAGCTAGTAGGAAATTTGTTTTGACTACAAGTTACGTTAAAGCAGCTGCCTATAGTCTCAAAGCAGTGGATAGCATCTGTGAAAGTATTTAATAGCACAGCAAGATTCCAAGTTACAGTAGTTTTATTCTTCAATAATGTATGACAAGGTGAGAATTGATCTTGTAAGCCTCAGTGCAGGTGGGAAAAAATGAGATGCCAACAAGATGCATCCTAATGGTATTTCCTTGTAGACTTCCAAGGATTTAGCTCTGCATAAGGAATAAAAATGACTAAAAAGCAACTTCATGAATTATAACTCTTACATATTAAAATTAAGAGAAATATTTCCAGTCTTTAAAATTGCATGGCAGATATTTATACCAAATAGACAGCAATTTTACCAATAGAATCTCTAAATTCTTCTCTCAGCACTCAAAGTCATTCACCTGATTTCTTGTTGAGAAAGTAAGATATAATTGATATTACAAAATCATAAAAAGGTACATCCACCTTAGTCTTTATGATCTTCCCTAACAGAAAGATTGTCATCTCCTACTCAGTACAAAAGACTACAGAATACAGAAAAAAAGCACAATAGATCTGCTCCAACTTGAGCAACCCTCAGCCTGGTGCAGAAGACAGTCTTTACTCTGAAGTCATAAATGGGTCTGTTGTACCGCACATTGCCAGCCTGCTTCTCCTGGATAATTTAATTCTGTAAAAAACAATGAATGAAGAACAGCACTGGATTTTCCTAGGAAATCCACAAGCAGCATTGAAACTGTTAGATCCACTGCACAAAACCCAGCTACTTGAAGTGAGTAACTGACAACAACCTTGTCAGTGAGTAAGACTATGATGACTGGAAATTCTGAGGGATGAAAATCCTCTTTTTTTTCAGAGGTTGGGGTCAGCAGCAAGAAAATAGCAAGGCCTGGTAGTTTTGGGGAGCAGATTCTGGAGACTGCTGTTGTTCAACAGCTTCCTCAACAACCTGGACAAAAACAGACAGACAGAACACACACTTAGGACATTTGCCGGTGACACTAAACTGGGGGAAGCGGGCACAGTAGTTAACGCAACAACCAGTAGAGTGCAAAGTCATGGATGAACCAGGCCAACAGAAACTCACAAATTTCACTACGGTTAAGTGCAAGTTTTTGCTCCAGCAACAGAATTACAATAACCTAGGCTGGGAACTGATAGTCTGAGTACCAAACCTCCCCAACCCCAAGTCTGGGGCTTATGGCTGGTGGGGTGTTGAACATGAGGCAACGGTGTATTCTCAGTAGAAACAACCCAAACCACACACTAGGATGCATTAGGAGGAGTATGGCAAGCAAACTAAAGATAGTGATTTGCTTCATCTACTTGGCAACAGTTAAGCCTTACCTAGAATATTTTGTCCAGGTGTTGGCCTACAGCTCAAGGAGGATGTGAGGAAACTGGACTGGACTAGACTGCATCATCTATGATGAGAGGCTGAGGGATCTAGGGTCCTTTACTCTGGTGAAGGGTCAAGTCGCCTAATGGCAGCCTACACCTACCCAAAGAGTAATTACAAAGACAACACTGACAAACTTTTCCCAGTGGGGACTGGTGTGATACAGCAAGCCATCGCCAGCAGCTTTGAAGGTTCACTCTAGATATTAGGCAATACTTTGCTCTAAGGTAGTGCAGTCATGGGACAGGTTTCCTGGAGAGGTTGTAACACCTCAGTTCCTGGAGGTTTACATGGGTCAGCTAACACAGTCATGTCTGACTGCTCTTGGTGATGGTCCTGCTTTCAGCAGGAGGCTGGACTAGATGACCTTCACCAGTTCCTTCCAACCAACATTTCTATCACACTAAAGTTACTTCAGGAAGACCAGAGAAGGGTGGAGGGAAATGAAGCACAGAGTGAGTATGAAAAAACTGATGACCCAAGATTCATAGGTGAATTTAGGACCGGGTCTAAGTAGCCTTGTCATAAAGAAAAGAAATTCTAAGTGATAGCGGAATGCACAACGTTTGATCACAAAATTAGGAAGGAGAAAGCATATGCCAGAATCTCTTTATCTGAAGTTAAGGATATTATTAATTTTTCAGTACCCCGACTATTTTGTTGCATTTTAATAACATAATAAAGAATCTTGAATAATTTGAATTCCCTGGAAGCAATAGTTAATACAACATCTCTACTAAGTTGGAAATGAGCCAGTCCTATTATTAGACAACTCCTGGAAAACAATGTTCTGTCATCACCGCTTTTATGATTACAGAAAACTTTCCTGAGCAGTCTAAAGATTAATTTAAACCTAGCCCCTGCAGGGAAATCTTCTAATACCAAAAGAGAAAGCATGATAGATTTAAAAGAAAAATCTTTATTTCACTTCCAGTTAATTTTACCAAAGTTTTGAAAGATATAGAACCAAGCTAACAGATGGAAATTTTGATTATACAGCTGTAATTGTAAAGAGAACTGATGAAGGATTAGTATTCCCGTAAAATAATGCATAACTTCTAAATTTGTTATTGATAGATTCTTAACGTGATGGACTATGTACCACTCAGTGAATAACAGACCTAGGAATTCAACATAAAATTCAGTATATGAAAGTATTTCCAAATGGATATAGTAATTCAAGAAGCTAATTTGGTAAATCTATTTTTTCTTTGTATTGTGGACACTGGGTGTGGCTACCCTACAAATATTGGCTGTAATGAAACATACAATATAAAAGAACTGTTTTGATAACAGAGTCTCACAGATTTTAAAAATAAAAGTTCTGAATACACAGTTCATAAAAAATATCCCTTTTTACTTACACAAAACCATGCATTTTCTCTCTAACAATGTTTTTTAGTGTTACTATTATTTTTGTAACTACATAACAAAATATGACATTTTTTGTATTATTCTTAAACAAAGCTGCCAGATTTTGGTTATGATTTGCAGAGTACTTTGTAGTAAATTACATGAGCTGCTACATCCTGCACTGTCAAGTTTTTGATCTCTAGAAAAGCAAATTAGAACACCGAAATTTATATGCCTAAATATGAAACCTATACGACCAAGCTGTTAATCTGTAGCATTTTACATAAAATATAAAATATGCTGCCTCACTCTCTCCATTGGCACTTTGTTCTGAAACTTAGTGAGTTGTCAAGTTAGCACACAGTTTTTATCACTCCACATACAGATAAATCTGTAAACAACATGGATTAGTGGAGGAGACTAGAACAGCTCAAAGGAACAGGCTATACTACATATTTATTTTAGTGCCATCATTCTAAGGGCTTTCACAAAGGAAAGGTGAAATGTCAAAATTGACAGTAGAAGCGGTTACAGCTACCACAATGTCCATTTCTGCCTCCATTACTATTGCCACAGCAGGACTACCTTATCTGTTCATGAATCACCTTCTTAATTCCTATTTTTTCATGAGCTTGCATTGTATAAGATCAAACATCCAGTTACAATCCACTTTTGCATGTTCCTCAGAGCCCACGAACATTAAAATGAGCCCACACATGACAAAAAATATTTAGTTAAAGAAGCTTAAACGCAGGAGATCTCCACCCTCTTCTTTGTGCAACTACCATTACCTAGAATATTCTTATTTAGAAAAATAAAATAAAAGTCAGTTGAATAGGATTTGGCTTTCTTTGGTTTGGGTTTTGTGGTTGTTTTTTTAATTTGTGATTTCACTTTGTATTGTCTCTTACACCAAATTTACAGCAGAATTTTTAGCATGAAAAAGCAATGAAAGACAGACCCAATTTCAGTGCAAGTAACGTGTAATTTTGTTTACAGTTGTGACTTGTGAAGACAATTTTATAAAGATGGGCATTCCAGACTCTTTCTCTTTAAAACTATATTTAATATTTGTTGACGCATACTGGCCATGTAATCAGATTATCATTGCAGTAAATTATCTTTAAATTCCAGTACTTAGAGAATTATTATGGAATGAGAGCAGAACATTCTAATTTACCTGGAAGCTGAAGGTAGATAAATCTGAACTAGTAAGAAGATGAAATTTTTTCAATTTCATGAGTGACTAAGGCCTTGAAAATCTTACTAAAGGCTTTGGTAACATAGTAGTAAATGTTTTTAGACTGATAAGAATGTGTTTCTAACACAATATGTCTTAACTGAACAGTAAATTGCTAATTTAGGACAGTAATTATTAAAGAAATTATATTGTTTGTGTTACAGAGGAAATCAAACCAGACATTCACTATGGTCTATGTTATCACCAAACAAACAAATGTGCAGCATAGCAGTTTGATCCAAAGCTAATAAAATCACAGCAGATATAATATTCAAGGATCACCTCCTCCAAGCTCAGGAACGATGCATCCCCACAAAGTCAGGCAAAAACACCAGGAGGCCTGCATGGATGAACAAGGAGCTCCTAGACAATCACAAACAGAAGAAGGAGGCCTACAGAGGGTGGAAGCAAGAACAGGTAGCCTGGGAGGAGTACAGAGAAACTGTCCAAGCAGTCAGGGATCAGGTTAGGCAAGCTAAAGCCCAGATAGAGTTAAATCTGGCCAGGGACATCAAGGGCAACAAGAAAAACTTTTATAAGTATGTCAGTGACAAAAGGAAGACTAGGGAAAATGTGGGCCCTTTCTGGAAGGAAACAGGAAACCTGGTCACCTGGGATATGGAGAAGGCTGAGGTACTCAACAACTTTTTTGCCTCAGTCTTCACTGGTGAAGGCTTTAGCCACACCCTAAGTCACAGAAGGCAAAGGCAGGGACTGGGAGAATGAGGTACTGCCCACTGTAGGAGATCAGGTTCGAGACCAGCTGAGGAACCTGAAAGTGCACAAGTCCATGGGATCTGATGAGATTCATCCGTGGGTCCTAAGGGAACTGGCGGATGAAGCTGCCAAGCCACTATCCGTCGTATTTGAGAAGTCGTGGTAGTCTGGTGAAGTTCCCACTGACTGGAAAAGGGGAAACATAACTCCCATTTTTAAAAAGGGAAAAAAGCAGGACTCGGAGAACTACAGGCCAGTCAGTCTCACTTCTGTGCCCGGCAAGATCATGGAGCAGATCCTCCTGGAAACTCTGCTAAAGCACGTGGAAAAATAAGGAGGTGACCAGTGGCTGCCAACATGGCTTCACTAAGGGCAAATTGTGCCTGACAAATTTGGTGGCCTTCTACGATGGCGTTACAGAGTTGGTGGATAAGGGGAGAGCAACAGACGTCATCTACCTGGACTTGTGCATACCATTTGACACTGTCCCTCACATTCTGGTCTCTAAATTGGAGAGACATGGATTTGATGGATGGACCACTCAGTGGATAAGGAATTGGCTGGATGGTTGCACTCAAAGAGTTGAGGTCAATGGTTCGATGTCCAAGTGGAAACCAGTGACGAGTGGTGCTCCTGAGGGGTTGGTATTTGGACCAGTACTGTTTAACATCTTTGTCGGTGACATGGACAGTAGGATTGAGTGCACCCTCAGCAGGTTTGCTGGCAACACCAAGCTGTGCTGTGGAGTCGACACACTGGAGGGAAGGGATGCCATCCAGTGGCATCTGGACAGGCTTGAGAGGTGGGCCTGTGCAAAACTTGTGAAGTTCCACAAGGCCAAGTGCAAGGTCCTGCACCCGGGTCAGGGCAATCCCAAGCACAAATACAGGCTGGGCAGAGAATGGATGGAGAGCAGCTCTGAGGAGGGTGACTTGGGGGTGTTGGTTGACAAGAAGCTCCACACGAGCTGGCAACGTGCGCTGGCAGCCCAGGCGGCCAACCGCATCCTGGGCTGCATCCCCAGCACCGTGGCCAGCAGGGTGAGGGAGAGGATTCTGCCCCTCTGCTCTGCTCTTGTGAGACCCCACCTGGAATATTGTGTGCAGCTCTGGGGCCCCCAACACAAGCAGGACATGGACCTGCTGGAGTGGGTCCAGAGGAGGGCCACGAAGATGCTGCAAGGGCTGGAGCCCCTCTGCTGTGAGGACAGGCTGAGAGAGTTGGGGTTGTTCAGCCTGCAGAAGAGAAGGCTCCAGGGAGGCCTTAGAGCCCCTTCCAGCTCCTAAAGGGGCTCCAGGAAAGCTGGGGAGGGACTCTGGATCAGGGAGTGGAGCCATAGGATGAGGGGAAACAGTTTTAAATTGAAAGAGGGTGGATGTAGATTAGATATTAGGAAGAAATTCTTGATTGTGAGGGTGGTGAGGCACTGGCCCAGGTTGCCCAGGGAAGCTGTGGAGGCCCCATCCCTGGAGGTGTTCATGGTCAGGTTGGATGGGGCTTTGAGCAACCTGGTCTAGTGGGAGGTGTCGCTGCCCAGGGCAGGGGAGTTGGAACTACACGGTCTTTAAGATCCCTTCCAACCCACACCATTCTGTGATTCTATGGTTCCATGATAACTGGGCTTTAGGTAAGATCATAAAGATAAGTTCAAGACCAAATCAAGAAATAGTCAAAGGTTATCAAAACGTGTCAACACTATACATTGCATCTGTATTTCAACACAATTATTCACCTTGTAGATCTATCCATGTAAGTTCAAGAACCAATTTTATCTCAAATTGAATGTTTCTTTCATACTCACTCATACAAATTCTGCAGTGGTGAAGTTAAAATAGCCAGCACAGAGAGCAGACTATTGCAGTGGCTATGTATTTTATAGATCTTGAGATCTGTGTCTTCATGTGGATTCAGAAACTCCTGTACAGAGCTGCAAACTGACCAGAGCATATCTTCAGTGGACATCAAAATTGCTGCAATATCAATTCTGTAGGGGAAAAAAAGTGAAAATAACATTACTTAGGACATCAGGATAGTGGTAAATTTCAGTTAAATAGAGCTTTTCTCTGACAACATAAAATACCTAAATCATAGCATGCACTTAAAATTTCATCTTTCATCAGTGCTGCAGGAATTCTGAATCCACTACACTGTAAAAATTCAGCACTTCCACAGAAAAGTTGTTACTGAAGCTAGTCAAAAGAAGACTTAAAAAGTATGGAAATTCCCTCTTCCAAAGAACAATTCCACTAGACAAGAACAACTTACCTTCTAAACTACAACTAAATAAAATTAAATTTAGTTTTCTTTATGATAAGGTATATATAAAATGTACATATGATTTTCAAATCTTGCTGGAGCAAAAAAGTAATGACAAGTGAACTAAATCTTCCATTTGCAAAACTGTAACTGTGAGGCAACATATTATGAAGTGGAATGTTTCTGAGTCAGTAATCTGTTGCCTGTTGATATTGGCTGGCAGAGCATCATACAAGTCATAGAATCATGGAATCGCCTAGGTTGGAAGGGACCTTTAAGATCATCGAGTCCAACCATCAACCTAACACTGCCAAAACCACCACTAAACCATGTCCGTCAGCACCGCAGCTACACCTCTTTTAAATACCTCCAGGGATGGCGACTCCACCACTTCCCTGGGCAGCCTCTTCCAATACTTGATAACCCTTTCCGTGAAGAAATTTTTCCTAATATCCAATCTAAACCTCCCCTGGTGCAACTTGAGGCCATTTCTCTTTTCCTATTGCCTGTTACTTGGGAGAAGAGACTGACTCCCCCCTTGCTACAACCTCCTCTCAGGGAGTTGTAGAGAGTGGAAGGTCTCCCCTCAGCCTCCTTTCCTCCAGGCTGAACAACCCCAGTTCCCTCAGCCGCTCCTCACAAGACTTGTGCTCCAGACCTCTCACCAGCTGCGTTGCCCTTCTCTGGACATGCTCCAGCACCTCAATGTCTTTCTTGCAGTGAGGGACCCAAAACTGAACACAGTATTTGAGGTGGGGCCTCACCAGCGCTGAGTACAGGGGAACGATCACTGCCCTAGTCCTGCTGGCCATACTATTGCTGATACAGGCCAGGATGCTGTTGGCCTTCTTGGCCACCTGGGCACACTGCTGGCTCATATTCAGCCGGCTGTTGACCAACACCCCCAGGTCCTTTTCCACCGGGCAGCTTTCCAGCCACTCCTCCACAAGCCTGTAGTGCTGCATGGGGTTGTTGTGACCCAAGTGCAGGACCCAGCACTTGGCCTTGTTGAACCTCACACCATTGGCCACAGCCCATCCATCCAGCCTGCCCAGATCCTTCTGTATTGCTTTCCTACCCTCCAGCAGATCAACACTCCTGCCCAACTTGGTGTCCTCTGGAAACTTAGTGAGGGTGCACTCCATCCCCTCGTCCAGGTCATTGATAAAGACATTAAACAGGACAGGCCCCCAGTATTGAGCCCTGGGGAACACCACCTGTGACTGGCCACCAACTGGAGTTAACTCCATTCACCAGCACTCTTTGGGCCCAGCCTTCCAGCCAGTTTTTTACCCAGCAAAGAGTACACCCATCCAAGCCATGAGCAGCCAGTTTCTCCAGGAGAATGCTGCGGGAAACTGTGTTGAAGGCTTTACTAAAGTCCAGGTAGACAACATCCACCACCTTTCCCTCATCCACTAAGCAGGTCACCTTGTGGAAGAAGGAGATCAGGTTAGTCAAGCAGGACCTGCCTTTCATGAACACATGCTGACTGGGCCTGATCACCCGGTTGTCCTGCATGTGCCCCATAATGGCACTCAAGATAATCTGCTCCATCATGTGTACTTGGCCTAAAAAATAGGAAGAACCCAAACTACAACACCATAATCTCGTAAGACTATGCTGACATATGACGGATAGGAAATAGATGAATAACCCAAAATATATGGCAGGCATGAAGCTGGACTGAAAAAAGCACCTAAGTATCTAAAAGCCAACGGATGCATATGTGATCATCTGCATTTTTAAGGATTATCTTATTTTTGGAAATATAGGCAAACACACATGAACAGGCATTTGTCTATATTATAGATCAGATCTCTAACATTTCAAGAACCACTAGCAGAAAAGACACTCTCCCCCCCAAAGTACAGTATTGTAAAAAAAAAAAAAAAGTAAAACCTCTGTGATAAAAATATATTGAATTATAGTAATTAAAAATTGTGTTTTTTTCATTTTTGCATGACTGGATAATTCAATTCACTAATGAGTAATTCAAGAATCACCTTATTGAATAAAACAGATTCTCTACAAACCGAGAATATAAAAAGTTGTTTCTTGTTCAGTATTTTGAAGCAAACTCATATAGAATTGACTAATACTAATACATTTAGGAAATACTGCATCAATATATATTCTTCATATTTCAGGGTATTTTTTTTTTTTCCCAAGAAATTTCCAGGAATGTTTCCAGGATACCTCTCTGTACCTATAGATACAGAAGGGCCTAATCATGGTAAATTGGTGCAGGAATAGAGCACACAAACAGGTATTTTGATATGTAGAATAAAATGTTTGGGTTTTCCCCACCTATTCCGAGGATGTGAACTTGTGCAAGTTATTTAAGCTTCCATGACACTTCTCCTTTTCATAATAAAACTTACGATGACAGCACATAACTCTTAGCTCACACAGAACGTATCTCTGCTGACTGCGTGTCATCTGCAAATGACAAGCTCTTATGTTTTTAACTCGCATGGCCACCATGGACTATATCACTTTCAAAATCTAAAAAGAGGAACATATTCATATAGGAAAGATATATAGCAAAGGGGCAGGATGACAAATATAGCCATTTCTTCAGTCAAACAAGACACTGGATAGAAAGAGGAGAGAGGTAGGGTAAGCTTCCACCTGGAGACACCTTCTTTAGCATTTCTTAAGAGACCCTCCTCTCTGGTAAAATATATGAATCCCAACAAGAAGAACTTCCAGCTTTGTATTTCCCAAACTGACAGGAGAAGGAATAGCCTCTTCCTCCTCTCTCCTTCTGCACCACTGGCTTCATTCTGGCTTCATTCTGGCAAATCTTTTGATGTGACCTCACAGAATCACAGAATCACAGGGGTTGGAAGGGACCTCTGGAGATCATCTCGTCCAACCCCCCTGCCTGAGCAGGGTCACCCAGAGCAGGTTGCACAGGATGGCATCCACGCGGGTTTGGAATGACTCCAGAGTTGGAGACTCCGCCACCTCTCTGGGCAGCCTCTTCCAGTGCTCTGCCACCCTCAAAGGAAAGAAGTTCCTCCTCATGTTTAGATGGAACTTACTACATTCAAGTTTGTGCCCGTTACCTCTTGTCCTATGACTAGGCACTACTACAAAAAGACTGGTGCCATCCTCCCAGCACCCTCCCTTTAAGTATTTATAAGCATTGATGAGATCCCCCCTCAGTCTTCTCTTCTCCAGACTAAAAAGACCCAAGTCCCCCAGCCTTTCCTCATAAGAAAGATGTTCCAGTCCCCTGAGCATCTTTGTAGCCCTCTGCTGTACCCTCTCCAGCAGTTCCTTGTCCTTCTTGAACTGGGGAGCCCAGAACTGGACACAGTACACTCCAGATGCAGCCTCACCAGGGTGGTGTAGAGGGGGAGGATAACCTCCCACAACCTGCTGGCCACACACCTCTTGATGCACCCCAGGATGCCATTGGCCTTCTTGGCCACAAGGGCACATTGCTGGCTCATGGTCATCCTGTTGTCCATCAGGACTCCCAGGTCCCTTTCCACACAGCTGCTTTCCAGCAGGTCAACCCCTAACCTCTACTGGTGCATGGGGTTATTCCTCGTAGCTCTTTTGCTTGAAAAGCCCTATGAAAACCCAAATTCTGTTGCAACACAAGGAGTTTTCTTCATGAATCAATAGCTTGATTTATAATCCTGATGCTGCCAATTCTGCCCACATTTTTGGCTGCGCCACTACTCCTCAGAGCACTGTTCATCATGAGGCTTTCAAACCAATCCAGCAGTTTATGCAACAATCTCAGCTAAAGTTCAAAATAGGTCTTTGATTCTGTCCAGTTAAGTATATGACTACCAAATATGCTTAAATATATAAAATATATTCAAATAAAATTAACATCCAAATACATAAATTGTCTTATACATAAATGGTTTTCATTAACTTTTAAATTTGAATCAAAGCAGTGCATAACATAAAGCGAAGATTTACTTATTTTATTCATTAAAAGTGTCCATTAAACACACAACCATTACCTGATTTGTGGTGTTCTCTTGTAACTGGGGCAGGCCTGACAATATCTGGAGGACAGCATAGCCAAAGATTGTTCTAGTACATCTGTAAGTATCTCCTGGGCTGTCTTGGGAGGTAGAATAGTCCATAGATCATGATGAAGAGCACAGCAGAAGTAATGCCACATCTGGACAGAGAATGAGCACCTTTCCCCCTGTCAAAACCACCACACATTAAATAATAAAAAAGCACCTTCCAAAATGTCAATTTAGTTCCTGTAAGTCTAATTAATTCAATCTGAAAGGAAATAGCTGAAGAGTTTCAGGTGCATGATGACCAAAAAATGGTCCTTGACAAGATGGGAAACATCTTTATTAGCAAGGAAACACATGTTTCAGTTACAAAACTAGAGTTCTGCCACAAAATCAAACCACAGCATTTAACCTCTTACATCCTTAATTAACCTATTCTCAAAACCCATAGTGTTATAAGTCTAGTTTAAAAACATACTGTATTCTGTGCTCACTAGAATAGTCAGATGACTTTAATACAACAGTTTCTTTGTCCTCAAAAGAAAATAATAATTTAAATTACTTAAGCATATATATTTCCCCAGATTCATAACTGCCACACATAACCATGATTATGAAACTTTGGTTATATATAATGGATATGCAATAAGAACAGAAAAAAATAACAACTGAACAATTAAACTGATAATAAGAGATGTCCAGAATTTTTTAGCAAGATCTTTTTTTATCTTATAATGGCAACTCATTGAAACTAAACATTTTCTGGGAAGTAATCAGCATTGGTATTAATATTTCGTTGTCTATACAGAACCATCCTAATAAGACACAGAGATAAATACAGAGGAGTCAAAATCACAGTGGTTAATCCATAATATCCCTAAGATGCACACAGTTCAACTCACATTTAAATATTTCAACTAATACCTATTCAGAGAACAGCATTATGAGGAAGTTGTATCAGAACAAGGACTTGAATCTTCACTTCCCACATTCAATGGAGTTGACAAATATTTTATGAATTTGTTGATATTTTAGCATTATCAGAAATATAAAATAACCCCAAGTGTTTTAAAACACTGTAAGAGTTTGATAGGCATTCTCTAATAATAATAAATCAAAATAATCTGGCTTCTTTTTAAACATTCTACATTAGCAGATTATTGGAAGTTGCCATTATTTAGTATTTCTCTGCCATAAAATTTCAAGTGTATTTTATATTAAAAAGTGGTAAATCATGACAACATGTACCAGCAAAAGTACCAAAAGACCACTGCTCTAGTCATTGAGTTTATGATTGGCGTAGGCATCTCTGAAATCTCATTTAGGGAAAAAAAAAAAAAAAAGAAAACCAAATCATTAAGACGTCCAATTTTCCAAGTTTCACTAATGCAGAAAAGAAAAATGTAATATAGATAAGTTTCAAAAGAAAATTATATGCCTAATTCTCTTTGTACATACGAACATGAACATGAACATCTTATAACTGTTTTAAGCATATTTCAACAGGCAAACCAAAAACACTCACTGTGGTATTTGAACAATCAAGTGCTTGACAAGTGTTTACACAGAGGTAAAATAGGATTGTCTTATACTGACCAAAAATTGTTATAACAAAATAATGGACATATTAAAAAAAAATCCTGTTTTTCTTATATGAAATAGAATTATAGTATTATTGCATGATATACTGAAACATCATCATAAGAAAGTACAAGTTTACCTCATAACTCAACAACCTCATAACTTTGCGTAACTCGAACATTAATACATTTCTATAAGTCCGGGTTTCTTAGATATATTACCGTGACTACTCTTGACGTAGATTCCAGTAGAACTTACCCAGAAATAAACCCCTAACCCTACCTTACAGATATTTTACTAACATTTCCCTTTCTTTGCAAAAACATTTCAACTGTTACAGAATAAACTTGCCAGGTGAAAAATAATTAGTTTGAATGCCTAATGGAAGCTAATTTATTTTGGTCATATCTTTAATTTACAAAAATAAATTAAAAAAATTTCAAAAGTCATGCAGATTTAACAACCAGAAATATAATTCTAAATTGACTTCCTAACATAGGGTATTTATTTTTTTAAAGTGACTGAATGTTGGCAAGTTTTACTTTCTAACTATGAAACTATAAACACAAATTGCTTCATTTTCTCTGCTTTATTTAATTTAAAGCAGTCAATTGAATAATACCCCTTCTATAACATTGTACCTCCGCTGCAGAAGCAACAGCTTCATTGAAGATTTAAATGAGATTCACTCCCCTTTTCTGACCTGTTTTTCTATTTGTTGCCATTTCTAGACAATTCTACTAGTAAACATCTGCTATTTTTGCAGGCTTTGTATAATACAAACAGATGTGAACTTTTATTTAGCTTATATATCAGGAAACAAGCAGCTGTGCTTTATTACACGAGCCACTCAATATTATCTTTGAACAGACAATTCTTTATCCTTCGACTATTAGAAAACATAAGTTCGCAAAGCTACAGCAGATGTCTGCTACACTAAAAGCTCCATTTGAAAATGTAATCTGGAGAGCTGGCCCAGGGGCACGGTGGGTGTTCAGTGCACTCTACCAGCGAGACCCTGAGCCCAGAGTTTCAGTCCCCGGCAGCTTTGACTCCGAGTGCTCTTAGAGCTCAGCTCAGATCTCTCATTACCACAAATTTGCTACTTCTACCTCACAAAAATCTCTGCTTAACTTTCCTAAAAGATATTCAAAAGTTTCTGGGATCTCACAGCGATTATCATCTTTGTGTTTGCCCTCTAATCATAATTGGTCTTCTGGCTTTTCTTTTAATTCCAGTTACCACTATTAGACTAGGTGCACGTCATAGGGAGGATGGGTGAGCAGGTACTGAAATTGGTTATGAAAGTCCAAAAATATTTTGAAATACATTATTCTTATTTTAACAATGTAGAAAATTATTTTATAGAGAGTAATAATCATTTGCTACCAATCTTGTTCTCCTCAGATGCTACTATTGTACAAACAAACAAATAAACGGATACAGAAACTGCAGCTCTCTGTAATCAAACACAGACATTGTCCCCTGCCCTCTTCTCCTTTCCATTTGTCTTTCAGTGGTTTTGTCTTCTTTCTGGATGACTTACACATCAAGTAAGGCAAGTAGTTTTGTTAGTCAATAGTCATTAGTTAGTTATTATTGGGGAATGGAAAGGGAGGCTATCACATATGCTTTCTAATACCACTTGAATATCCCATATTATTGGGGAAAAATAAGACAGTAATTTCATGCGATCCTTGAGGTGTCAGATTGGCATTTAGTTTGTAATTAAGCATGCCATACAAGAATGAGGAAAGAAAAGTTTCTTCTTCCTTCTCCCCTACTCATGCACACAAAACCAACGACAGGCAATGTTTTGCTTATTTTTGGGGAGCACAAGGGAATGTATCTTTTCCCTTTATGAAATTGCATTCAGGATTTACAGATGAGGACCAAATCTTTTACAGTTGCATGTAACACTCTGATGTGGAGGACAAAGGGGAAAGGGTCCTGACCTAAACCAGATTCAGGTTTAGGCTACTCGAGAGACAAGCAGAAGCAGAGGGTCAAGTGCAGCTTCTCCTTAAAGAAGCAAGATCACGATGCTGTTTACAGCAGTGGATACCACCAAAAACGCAGCAAGGACTGTGAGCCACTGACCTGCACAAGTGCAAGACCGTGCTCGCATTGAGAGAGCAGAAGCTGATACCAGAGCCTGCTCTTGATGACTGGCAAGGTCTTCTGGCGCCTGCCTCCAAGCTACTCTTGTTTTCCAAGCTCAGCAGGATCTGCATGACTTAAGAGGCAGAGCCTTACACTTCCTGCTGAGCTCACACCTCGGAAGGAGCCACCTCTTACTGCTAGAAGGTTCAGCAGGATGTTGCCTCTGTAACAAACAATAGGTCTTAAGCCAATCTCTTCCATTTGGCATGCCTACAAAAGGTCAATGGAAGTAGCAGCTGCTCAGCATCACGCCTCCTGAAGGCACTCTGAGCAGATCATGGTCCATCCCTGGGCCATGGCCCGAGGCCCACTAAAAACAGCAGAGTGATAATGTAAGATTACATACTTCTCACCTCAAGTCCTGCAAGCGTAACGAGCTGAGATACCAGCTTTCTTCATCCCTTCCTACACACATCAGTTCTGGTCAGTAATGATACAATTGTTTAGCCAACCGATACTCTTTCTTCTTCAGACAGCAATTTCTGACAATTAGGTTTCCTCCACGGTGAATAGTTATTGGGTCACTAATAAAAAGGACACACCACCATATGGACTACAGAGTGTGAAGATCATACCATGCTTTATCAGTTGGCAAAAGCCACTACACTTCTTACCTTCTTATCAGCCCAGGACATCCAGGCTCACATTCAACAAAAGTTAAATGCTTATTTACTTGTCTTTGAGGGATGGGCATTTTGATAGGTTACTCATATGAAGGTCTGCATCACCTGTTCAGTACAGATTTTTGTCACTGACACAGCAGCTTTTTCTATTACATCTGTAGAATACGTGTATCACACAGAGTTTTCTCTCATGTAAGAATTCTAGAAAATGCCTAACAAAAACACCCTAATTCTCTCACGCAGCAAATGATATAAGGAAGGGCAGGACTTTGTCTCCATGGGATCTCAGTTATTATTGATAAAAACCATACAATACTTTCACTTCATCCTGAAATTAAGTGAAAACAATTTCAAACAGTGTATGTCAGTCTATGTCCACATTTAACTGGGATGAAGAAAAAAAACCCAATAAATTATAATAATTGACTTGATTCTTAGGGTTTTTTCAAAGAATGATTAGGATTACAGCTTTTTTTCATATGTCACACTTTCTATATGAAGAAGAGTTAAAAAGACAGTGTCTTCTTTACTGAGTTCTATATACATGTCTTGAACTTGACACGGTATTTTATTAAACAAATGACACAAACACTCCATGGTAATGATTCATCTCATCTTTAAATGACTATGTTTTCCTACATCATTTCTACAAAGACATTTGCCTGCAATAACAGATATTTCAAAATAGTAAATTCCAATAATCTTCATGTAAAAATAAGGCTGATCTTGTGCTTCTAATTAGTCAGATAGCTGGCAAACAGTAAAACACATTTTGTAAAAGGAAGGCACAGTAAACTTAACCACACACCTCATAAAAAGCTTTGTAGTCATCCCAGTGGTGGCTCTCAGCATCCTGTAAAATGCTTGTAGCACAAACTCTGACGCAGTAGCTTGTAACTTGAAACCGGAGAACGTTGATGAATTCCTGATACTGTTGGACAGGCACTAGGAACAGGGGTCTGTTCAGAGAGAATGATCAAAGAGGGAAAGATTGAAAGGCTGTGCAGTAGGAAGCAACAATTGCCAGTACTGCAAATGGTTTTGATTATTAGGTATCAATCATTCATTTCCTCTCGGTCCTGGGGTCTGAACCTAGCATTCATTGTTGAAAAATATCTGGTCTTTGTTTCACAAGTTCTTTAAATATATCTGCTCATCTATAAATTCTCATTTAACCAAGGCGCTGAGAAATATATTACTTCATCCTATTTTCTGAGATAAAAGTACATTTTTCATTCAGTTATTGGGAGATTCTGGGCTCAAGCATAATTGCATCACCACCGAGTGTAATAAAGAAAACATAAACACAGAGTCCAGAGATTGTTTTTGGTAGGTATATACTAAAACTCTTTCATAGTACACATAAATAGAATTATTGAGCAATATTTTGGCTCAGACTTCCCATTCACAAGGATACACTTCATGTAGGAGAGAGTAAAACATCAGAGGGAAAGTAGCTCACCAGCACATGCAACCCCATACAAATCATACATTCTTTGAAAATTGCTCTAGTTCAGGTGTCCCTCTCAAAAGGCCCAGTTTCTACTTCTAAATTACATTCGGCAAGAAACACATGGACCAATAAAGAGAATGCTAGTACCTTAAGTCAAAATCTCTTAAAAGCACAGCAAATGTTGTTATATTGCCCCCCAGGTCAAACACTGTCTTCGACTTCACACCACTCCTTCCTATCTTCTCTAATTTTTATCCTGCATGCAATGATAAATAAACTCTAAAACTATACTGGATGTATTTGTTCACATTTCTGAATACAAACGGCGTAAGGAAAAAGTGCAGGAATGTATATTTATACTGTCCTGTAAGATTGCTCTGTGCTAAATCAGATTTTATGAAAATTCAGCTATTGCAAAGGTCAGAAAAGGAAATTAAGGCCTTTGCCCTCTATCTGTATGACAGCAGAATACATTCAGTTCATTGGACAATCTTATTTACTCAAGCTTAATAAATAAAAAAATACTGATCTGCAAATCAAATGCAGATCTTAAACATAAATAATTTGTTTTGTAATGGCTGCTTTAGTTTATCAATAGCTTTGATTCAGGTCTTTCCATAAATAGTACATGCAGTGCGTGTGCTAAAAAATACGATGCAATTTGGAAAACCACCATCATGCTGTATCACCAAAATGGAATGAGGTCCTATATTATTTATGTTTGAATTAAACTATTATAAGTAAAAGGGACTCACTTTTTGCTCGTTTCTCTCATTAAATTGCTATACATTGTAAAATGCTGAAAGGCATATATTGCTGTGGAGAGGGCAGCATACAAATCTTGCAGGGGAGCCTTGGAGGGAACGTCTTTGCTTTTCTCCTCTAGTCTTGCCATGACAGCTGTTGCCACTTTGCTGCAGGCCTCTACAAAGTTTGCTCTAATTTCCTGAAGAGAATCATCTCTGCATGCCAGAGCCAATGGAAGCAGTGTGTCAAGTTCTTCCATGATGTCAGAACAAAACTGAGAGAAATAAACGTGACATCAAGTTATTTGTATTCTGACAGCCCTGTTTAATCTATACACACTAGGGTCAGATTCTTGAATAATGAAATTGGCATAAAACATAAATATATTAAATCAGCTTTACAAACATTTCATTCTGTTATACAGGGGAGAAACGTTTATCTACAGTAAATGAATTATTATTTCATCGCTTCTCACTTTAAAGCTGCATAATACATACTGGGGAAAAAAATTAAAACCACCTTACGCTAGTAATGCCTTTGTTTTGTTTATGATTCCATTAGATGTACATTCAAAGCATAAGGTTAATTCCTTGTGAACAAAGATAATTTTCTAAAATGATTTATTTTGAAAAATATACAAACACATTTCTTAATACTGAATTTGCAAAAAAACTTGTCATCTCTTAGTAAACTCATACATTGATCTCCCTAAAATTATCTCCCAAAAGCTTATGTGTTATTTTAAGTAAACATTCATCAACAGCATTCCAAATTTGCGAGAACAGTTGCAAAGCTTACTAAACTAAAAAACTTTCAAACACATATTCCCTTAGAAAAACAATTTAATTCATCATCATAAATGACCTTTCAGCCAAATCAAAGAACTCTAATTTGGCCATATTATTGGTTATGCTGATTAGTTAAATGGCATGTCTAAGGATATGAATACAGGAAATCCCTTTATAGCTATGCTTCAAAGCTTTCAGCATTTTCCCATCGAACCACTTGCTAACAGGGCAGATACTAATCAGAATGTTTTAGAACTTTTTGGATGAAAAAAAAAAATGCCAGCAAAGTTTAAAAGTTAATTCTTTCAAGTATAGGCTATGGGCTATTGTATAAAGCTCTGTTCAGCCTCATATTGTAATGCCTCTCACTTTCTTCTTAATTCCATTTATACAAGATATAGAATATTAATGGTACTGTAACTACTTCAAAGTGTAGATGGCAAACAGCCTTCGCATTCTGTCTCCCCTCAAACTTCAGATCTTTTGATACCTGCCTTAGCAATTCGTTTTGGTTGCTCCTCCTGTTGGACTGCTCTGCAGGACTCCCTCATTTGCCGGTTGTTTACAAGACTCATTGCATAGCCTGCAGCTGAAAACTCTTCTTTCTGCTCATGTTGAAGAATTTTAGTTGAAAAATCCTCAATTGCTATTGTTATACAGTGAGCCACAGAAGATGACAGGTCTTTAAGTGCGTTTCTCCAGCCAAAATTCAGTAAAATAGGCTGAAATGCATATTTATATTAAATCAATCCAAATTCATTGAGTGTTATTATTGTCTGAAACTTATACAAACATCCATAATTAAATTAAAGGATACCACCATCTTCTGGAATTAATTTTAATAACTTAAAATGTAGTCTGCTAGCCTTGAAATCATATTAAAAGCAGCATATACACTCAACAAAAATGCATAACAATACTAAATTTGTCATCAAATTTTTAAGAAATAAATTTATAAAAAACCCTTTTTAAACAAGACTGCTTTTTAAAAGCTATGCTTCATCTTTACATTATTTATAATGTTTAACAGAATCAATTTAACAAAGTCAAATACATTTATAACCAGTTTCAATAGTTTAACAAGTAATCCAGCAATGGACACCCTGTAATGATTTTCACTGCAAGGTAACAACTGGAAGCTACTAACCATGAATATTAATGGAAAACATTTAGAGATGCTGGTTTTAACACAGCCACACTGGATTTCACTTCTCTAAAGCTGGATTTAGCAAAGATTAAAATGTTTAAATAGAGATTTCTCATTTTCAGCCAATGCTGGCTTTTACATCAGTTTACATCAGTTGCCTGCCTTCTATAAACAGAGACTTCTGAAGTTATCTGAAGCATAACAGTTGCGAGAAGTAGACACAGTAGGACATCATTACTTTTCCACTAATCTTGCTTTGCATCGCTCATGTGACATACAGCAGGCTTAAACCGTACCAGAAGTGGCCAACTGACAATTGCACCACTGTAAGAGAAATATTTGGATGATTTAAGATGTATAGTAAAGATCCCCATTATGAGGGTCTAGTAGGAGAAAAGAAAAGAAGGATTCCTAGCAAGCTGGAGCTATAATACTAAATTGCAAGACAATGAAGGGCTACGAAGTGGAGCCCTTCAGGCTTACTCCAATTTAGAAGTTGCCTCCTCCTTCCCTTCCCCTTCCCTACTCCCAACACTCAGCTCCAGTGAGCACAGAGGCAGCCCCCACAGACACTCATTTTTGCACTCCCTCTTTTTTTTTTTTTAATTTTTTTGATCCTGGGTCTAGTAAAGCTCAATCTTCTCAAACTATTGTTCTTTGTAATCTATAAGATATAGGAACATCAGTCTCACAAACTGATTCAAAGCACATTTAAATAAGTCATTTCAGCATTAAAATTGAGCCATTAGGAAATTAAATTCTACTACCGCAAAGTATCAGACTTGTTAAGAGTATTCAGGTCCCATAAATTCAACAATAAAAATTTGTTTAGTAATAAATGGAAGCCAGACTAAAGCTTAATCTTGTACATACATTCTACAAAGCACAGTGCTTACTACACAGTGGTTTGTTGGCATCAAAGAAACTGGACATCGTGTGAGTACTTACCGCTATAGGAAGCATCATTATGATTAAATGCTAAGAACTTGATAGACCATTTTAAGATTCTGCTGTAGTTGAGAATATATTTAATACTGAAGAAAGCTATCATATTTTAGCATTTTTTTACTGTTTTGTTATAAGGTATCCTATACTTCTGATGTTAAATCCATTCTGTTACTAAATCTTAGATAAAAACCACTTCATGAATGTCGTAAGATTTTATTCCATCTTAACTGAGACTTTGCACCTAAAATTAATTGCAGCAGCTAAATAATGAAACTATGGCAATAGGTGTTTATAACGAACATGGTGACAGACTACACTGGAGACACAGACAAAAGAAAATCCTCTACAAAGTGTAAGACTCTTTTCATACTCACCTCTTCTACCTGAAGTAACTGTTCAGGAAGCACACTGGTTTCATTTGCTCTAGTTTCTCCTATTAAAAGCTCCCCACTAGCTTTCTTCAGAACTCCTGCACAGTATGATAAAAGGGATCAAAGTTAAGATTAATTCTGTAGAAAAGTCAGCAGCCTACAACACCTTCTGATATATCAATATGAAGCATAAAAAAACCCTCAACAAGATGCAGGGGAATACTGATGTTATGATAAAGTCAAATTCAGGTTATACACAGCTCCTTTTATATAACATGATGAAATCCACATCCCATTGTATTCATATTTTATACAAACGCACATATAATGTGTAAAATATAGTTTCTTTTGTCATTAATTCATTTTTATACTGATTGTGCAGTCACCTATTCCTAGGGAGAACAGATAACATTAGAACAGCTGTGTAGAAATTAATTTCTATTCTTTGTTCAATAAATTATATGAATTGCACACTAATGTATTTTTATAGTTTTTACTTATTTGGAAACGCCAATATGATAAGAATAAAAAGACAGTTAATTAGTACAGTTATTATAAGCAAAATAATGGCGACAGGAACAAGAACAAGCTCCTTAAGAAGGGCTGGTACAAAGCTCACTCATAAATCTTGGAATAATGGGAACAGTGCCCCAGTTTTGACAAGGACAAACCAATATCTGGGGTAAATACCACTTTCATCAGCATTTCAAGCAATCCAGGAGTTTCCTGGAGTGCACTGATGATAACTTCCTCCTCCTCCAACTGACAGAGGAGTCAACGAGGAGAGGTGCTCTGCTGGATCTCATACTCAACAAAAAGGAGGGGCTTGTTGGGAACATGAAGGTCAGCAGCAGCCTTAGCTGCAGTGACTACGAGATGGTGGAGTTCAGGATCCCACGGGCAGGGAGGAGGGTGAAAAGCAAACTTACAACCCTGGACTTCAGGAGAGCAGACTCTGGGCTCTTCAAAGATCTGCTTGGAAGAGTCCCCTGCAATAAGGCCCTCAATGGAAATGGGGCCCAAGAAAGCTGGTTAATATTCAAGAACCACCTCCTCCAAGCTCAAGAGAGTTGGTAAAAAAATGCCAGGATGAACAAGTTGCTCCTAGACACACTCAACACAAAATCAAGACTACAGAAGGTGGAAGCAAGGATCAGCAACCTGGGAGGAACATAAAAACAATATCTGAGCATTCAAGGACAAAGTCAGGGAAGCTGAAGTCCAATGCAACTAAATCTGGCCAGGAATGTCAAAGACAAGAAGGGCTTCTGTAAGTACACAGGTGACAAATGGAAGACTAGGGAAAATATGGACCCATTGCTCAACGAGATGGGGGACCTGGTTACACAGACATGGAAAAGGCTGAGGTACTGAATGCTTTCTTTGCCTCAGTCTCTACTAGCAAGACCAGCCCTCAGGAACCCCAGGTCCTAGAGGGTAAGACTGGACCAAGAAAGATGTACCCTTGGTGGAAGAGGATCAGGTTTGGGAATACTTAAGCAAACTGGACATACATTAAATCCATGGGCCCTGTTTGGATGCACCCACAAGTGCTGAGGGAGCTGGCAGACGTCATTGCAAGCCCACTCTCAATAATCTTTGGTCAATCATGGCAACTGGGAGAAGTGTCCAAAGACTGGAGAAAATCAAATATCACTCCTATCTTCAAGAGGGCAAGAAGGAGGACGCAGGGAATCACAGGCCAGTCAACCTCACCTCAATCCCTTGGAAGGTGATGGAACAACTAATCCTGGAAAAATTTCCAGGCACATTACGGGCAAAAAATTCATCAGGAGTACTCAGAATGGCTTCACCAAGTGGAAGTCATGCTTGACCAGCTTGATAAACTTCTGTGAAGAAATGATTGGCCTGGTAGATGAGGGGAGTGCAGTGAGTATTTTCTACCTGGACTTCAGTAAGGCCTTTGACACCGTCTCCCATCAGATCCTGTTATGGGACAAGCTGTAGACAAGATCTTGATGTATGGTATGGATAAGCAGTAAGGTGGGTTGAAAACTGGTTGAATAGCCAGGCCCAGAGCATGGTGGTCGGTGGCACAAAGTCTAGTTAGAGGCCAGTAACTAGTGATCTATCTCAGGAGTCAGTACTGGTCTAGTCCTGTTTAACATCTTCATTAATTATCTGGATGATGGGGCAGAGTATATCCTCAGCAACTTTGCAGATGACAACAAACTGGGAGGAGTGGCTGATGTATCAAGAGTGTCATGCTGCCATCCAGAGGGACCTCAACAGGCTGGAGAAATGGACACACAAAAGTTCAGCAAGGAGAAATGCAAAGTCCTGACCCTCGGGAGTAACAGCCCCAGGCACCAATATATGCAGGGGACTACCCAGCTGGAAAGCAGCTTTGCAGAAAAGGGCCTGGGGGTTCGGGTGGATACCAAGTTGAACATGAGCCAGCAATGTGTCCTTGTTGCAAAAAAGGGTAATAGCATCCCGGGTTGCATTAGACAAAGTATTGCTGGCATGTCAAAGGAGGTGATCCTTCCCCTCTACTCAGCACTAGCAAGGCCACACCTGGAGTATTGTGTCCAATTCGGGGCTACTCAGTACAAGAGACATGGACATACTGGAAGGTGTCCAACAAAGAGCCATGAAGATGATTAAGGGACTAGAGCATCTTACATATCAGGAAAGGCTGAGAGTACTGCAATTGTTTAGCCTAGAGAAGAGAAGGCTTGGGGGGGCATCTCATTAATCTATATAATTACCTGAAGGGAGGGTGCAAAGAGGACAGAGCCAGGCTCTTCTCAGTGGTGCCAAGTGACAGGGCAAGAGGCAATGGGCAAAGACAGAAACACAGGATGTTCCCTCTGAACATTAGGAAATAATTCTTTCCTGTGAGGGTGACTGAGCACTGGAACAGGTTGTCCAGAGAGGCTATGGAGTCTCCATCCTTGGAGATACTCAAAAGCTCTCTGTACATGATCCTGGGCAACTGGCTGTACATGGCCCTGCTGGAGCAGGGGTTCTTGGAACAGATGACATCCAAAGGCCCCTTCCAACCTCAACCATTCTGAGATTCTGTGAGTTTGTGTTTCAAAAGGAATATGAGAATAAAACCAAATGATACGGTATTTTAAAAATCCATCTCCTAGCATGAAGCTGGTAAACAACACAGCTACAGATCCATTGTATCTCATGTGAAATGAAGCCCAATACATTTTAAATTATTAGGTGCTGTCAAGCATTGTTAAACATCATCTTCTAAGCATAAACTTACAGGCCTTCAGTCACCTGAAGCTACTGGTGGTACACACGGCCAAGGTTTAAAGAGGTTTTCTCTTTCTACGGAATACCCAGTATTTGCACACACAAAGGATTTCATTTACCCAAAGTGGATTTTATCTGTCCCCTAAACAATTCACCCTCTGAAAATGAACACTCCACTTTTCATACCCTATACAGAATTCTAAAGCTTCAAGATTTTTTTTTTCCCCCAAGAACTCTTTTTGATTGCATTTTCAAAACACGTCACAGAAAAACAGATTTGAGCTGGGAAAAAGGAGAGATAAAATGGTAGAATACAAAAACAGGAGAGATTAACCAGGTCATCTAGCTCCCTGATCGTTCAACATATGTTACAGACAGCACCATAAACTTACTGCTTTATTTTAATTTTTTTTTAATGTCTTTTATGATGAAGTTTCCTACAGTTCTCTTTAGAAATTACTCCAGAATGAAAAAAAACCCCAAACTGACTGGGTATTTTCCCTCTTTTCTATTCTGTGCTTTCTACTTTAAAATTGCCTTGTTTTTTCTTGCAATTCTCCTTTTTTATAGATATAACATCTGATTCTAACTATAAGCACAATTGAATACCTATATATTCACATTCTCTTATTGCCACTACTTAGATCAGCTATTTATAACTTTTTATACCAAGACTTTAAAGAAAACCTTTAACATTTAACCTAAAATCCTTGTGTATTCATGGAATTGCTGTCTTACCCGTTAATAACTCATAGGTATCTACTGATGGTAGATTTGTGTCTCCAGGGCCAGAGGTGAAGAGCTAAATGATGCTTCCGCCAGCATCAGTCATTTTAACTGTTCCTTCATTTTTAAATTAACAGATTGTACTAGGTCTCCCTGCCTCCTTTTCTAACTAACACCCTGGGCACTCTTGCCCTATATTCATATCTATGTACATGCAGGTTCACACACATACAAAACCTTTTCTGGTCTTCCCAAAGAAGCCCCAGGGTCAAGTCTCCTATCTTTTACTGATTTCCTTTGGTTTCCCAAATTTTTGCTTTTCCCAAATCTCATCTAGGTAAAGTTGGCCTTAATCTTCTTCAATTTAACCTCCAGCTAGCAAGGGCTCCCTTCACGCTGTTCACTGATCAGTGCACACTAGCCACAGCTCCCCCAAAGCCTCTGCACCTCAGATGTTACCACAACCTTCCTCTCAAACACTGCTTCCACAGAGACATATCAAATTATCCCCTTTCTGTCCTGCTCCTTCTTCACCGGTCTTCAGGCTGTCTTGCCCTAATCAGCAAACTCGCCTGGGAAACAAAAGTGAAGCTTTATTCAAGAGACTGGTGCAGCTGCTGTAGTGAAACTACTCAGCCCAAATTAGTTTGCCATTGCAGACAGGAAGGCAGGCAATGGGATGGAGGAGCATCCCTACCTCGATGGCCATAGCTTTCTACAGAAATTCTTTGACTCCTCTGCTCTCCCAAATCCCAAAGCTCAAAGTCCATTGGCACAGATAGACAGAAATGTATGCAATCCTTCTCATAACACTGCTTAGAGGAGAGAATTTGCGGAAAGAGAGCAGAAAGGAGATGAAAGATGGAGGCTGAAGGAAAACTCAGTTTTTCATACTTGCTCCCTTTCCAGAGCATATTCTACACCTCCACTGTTCTTGACTGTTAGGGAAGACTCGATAATCATAAATCTTTGCTATATCTTTCTTGAAACTTATGTTCTACAAACTTGATCAACTGCTTGTACCTTGTGTACTTTCTTCAGTTTACCAGCCAGGCAGCTTGAACCATTTTGACAGTAAATATTCAAAAGAAGATTATATATATCAAATGCTTCACTTAAAATCAAAACTCTTCAGACGATTTCTCCTGTGTGTATTAAAATTTGTCTGGGATTATTCTTCTCTTTAAAGCAAATCTTTTTGCCTATGTCCCCTTTGTCTTCAATGTATTTCATTCTTTCTCAATTCAGTATGTTTCTGGTTTTGTAATGCTGATGACAGTGAGACCTCTTGCACTGTAAACATATTTCTTTTTCTTCCTTATAAGAAGTTTTATTGATTATTAATTAATAATTCAGAATTAAATTATTTTTGCTACAGAATTCCATAGTTTTCCTATTTTTTTCATAGCATTTAGGATCATAAGAACAGTCATTGTGACATCATCGTACATGCAGCATAGAAAAGCAAAGCATCAAGGAAACTTTTTGTATGACAGTTCACTAACTGAATAAGGTAAGTAACAGTGCCATCAACGTTGTTTACTAGTTGGATTCAGCCGACTCAGCCAGAACTTCTATTAAAACTATACTGGAAATAATAAGTCTTGCAGAAATCGGAAGTATCACTCCCCTATAAATATAAATATGCAGAAGAAACAAACAAACAAAAAATAACTGACTAGCTGTAGATTAAAAAACCTCCTGCTTCCCATCTTCAATAATGGACTTTTTATTTGTTGTACTATACTGAGCAAATAACACTAGTACAAAAAACGTATGTCTGAAATCAAACTCCCTTCCACTGTAAATTCCATCTTCACTGTGGACTGATCTGCTGAAGCTATATATTTCTTAAAGAAGCTACTTGAACATCTTGCTCTGAGAACAAAGCAAAAATCACACCTTTCTTTCTTGAATCTTTACAACTTCAAAGTCTATGAAGAGGATGCACCTCATAAATTTGATTCCACACTCTTTTTATTACACTTTCCAGAAATGGATATTGAGTAAAGGATTTCTTCTTATGCTGTGTAGGAAAGACCTTTGCAAATCTTCCCAGGCCCCTGAGGCAAAGCTTGTAAACCTAAGGGCTTGACAACTTTGCCCACAGTGTTTTCAAAGAGCTCCATTGGAAAAAGCTTTTCTTGGTACTCATTATCTGATCTGTCCAAAGTTCACCTTTCTCACTGAAATGGGAAAAAAAAGTGAGAGACAGATGAAAGTACGTTAGATGTTTTTGATTTTTTTACAAGTCTCAACAAGAGGCTTTGGAAAAGCCAGAGGGAAGATAAATCTATCTTAAAGATGGGAAGAGAATGCAATTTGGCAGGATTCTAAACCAAAATCTCCTGCTTAACCCTTGACTGCAGCTGAATGTTCCAGATTCCTTCAAAGAGAACAACCCCTCTGATGCTGCACGTACTAGGTATGTCAGAATGTCTCAGGAATTTCAACTGAATGTAAATAGAGAAGCAGACTATCTCATCACAGTAGGCATGACAAGATACCTGCAGAAGAAAGGGTTAAATGTCTAGTCAAGAAAAAATAGAAGGTGGTTATTCCTTTAATTTTCTGAAACCTATTGCTCATAGTGGAACAAAGTGAAGTTATGTAACATTGAGAACAAACGTTCTGTAACTGTTAGAAAAATACAGATAGCTTTCCTCAGAAAGGTAGAGTAGCAGTCTTGTCCAGATGCCACACTAGTTCAGGGATGGAACAAAATCGTATCATCATTTATTTGTCTGAGAACTTTTCATGATTTTCTCCTTTTATTTAAGAGAAAACTTGAACACTACACTGGCAGTAGGTAAAATGTGTATTTATACTACCTTTTTTTTAAATTGTGCTTTGATAATGCAAATATAATTTGAAATCAAGTGCAAAACTTGGCACGTACATACTGCTCGTTGAGAAATACATGGTAAATTAGGTCTGGTAAAGGACAGTCAAAACATAAAATCAGGAAGAACTGAATGGAGAATAGCAAAAGAAGTTAGAGTGGAAAATGCAATTCATAGAGTTTTTTTTCAATCTATGCAAAACAATTTGGGAAAATGAAGATTCTGAATATATTCCAGAAGATGCCGCATACAGAACTCTCAAACTGAACTCAGAGAACTATCCGTATCACCTAAAAAAACTCTGTACATGCATCTCCCTACAGAGTTCACTCTGGTTCACTGTTTCCTTTGGTGCTATTGTCTGCCATGGGGTTACCATCAGAGAACACTGGTAGGCAGTACTTCCCTCTAACATCTATTTTCAACCACCTAAATTGGTCTTCATAGGATTCCATTGTGCACACTGCAAAGAAACTTGTCTTGTTGCCAGCTAGAACTGTGAACTACATGTCTTTCTTTTCTTCACTGTTCTTTTTTTGGTTCACAAGCAACCTCCTACCAAAAGCAGAATCCGCAGAAGAGACTACATCCAAGCGATAATGCAATGAAAAAGTATGAAGAGAAGCCCAGGTGGCCACCTTGCAAATTTCCAATGTGGAAGCCTTCGACCTCTCCGCCCAAGAAGCAGCTATAGACCTAGTGTAATGAGCTTTACAAACCCTGGGAGCCTCTTTACCCTTAACTACATACGCCTCCCTAATACAATCCCTTAACCATCTAGCTAAGGAACTCTTAGAAGCCATTTGACCCCTCTTAAGACCCCCTAAGAGTACAAACAATCTGTCAGAAGATATGAAATCTTTGATTCTTCTGTGATAAACCCTAAGTGTTCTTCTTACATCCAATTTATGCAGCCATTGCTCTTTGTCATCGCTGGGTTTAGGGAAAAATGAGGGCCAAGAAATCGTCTGGTTTAGATAAAACTCAGATGCCATCTTTGGGACAAAAAAAAATTTAAAAAGAGCAACCATCCAAAGAACTACTTTGTTTCTGATGGAACTTTACACATGTTCTATATATCAAGATTGAAGTACTACGGGATACGCGGAACAAAAATCAACTAAAACTGCCATTGAAACAGCTATACATATAAACGCAACACTTGACACAAGCCCATGAAAAAACATTATTTTTGTTGCATCTCTGCATGAGTTACATAGATAAAAAGGCTCCCGTGAATACTAAAAGGAACCAAAAAGAAAAGGAAGCAAGTGCAAGGTTCCAATCTATGTGATGCCTAGGAAACTTTAGCTCACTTGGATATTAGCCTACCTTTTACGAATTGGCCAGCTTCCCTTAATTTACCAGCAGTACTACTTGTAGAGGACTGATAGTTCAGCTATGCCTAGACTGCAGCGACTGCAGGGTAGTTTGGATACACCCAACCCAGCTTTAAACCAGTGAGAGAGAGTACGGGTAACTGTCTAGCAACTGCAGCACACAGTTCTGGGCTAATTTGCTCTGCTTCTTCGGCTGGTTCTGCAGCCTGTGCTGCACTGTAAACTTGATACTGGTACTTGAGTCACTTTAAAGCTGCTTTGGACAGATCTGCACTCTGTATCCTGTTAAATTAAACAAGATTTCTAGTAAGAAGGCTTCTAAATAAGTAGAGAAGATGGCCATTATATTTTCTAGTCACATATTATAATGTGTCCTGATGAAAATAAAGCAAGGATTCTAATGAATCCTTCTTATCAAAACTCAAGCTTCATCAGTGAGAAAAATAAGATTATCAGCTCAATATAGGACATTAACAGAAAATCTTAAATCCCTTTTGGTACTTAACTGAACCTGGAACTACTGGGAACATAGCTCTCATTCTCCCCTATCAAATCATCTTTCATTTCATCACTGCAACTGAGATTTCTGACAATATGAAGTGAAAATAACACCAATAAACCCTCCTTCTAGCCAGACCTTTTTTTTAAGTTTCTCTGGTCATGTCTTGTCTTTGCGCATTCTCCAGAAACTGATACAACTGAGCAAAGTTTTGCGCATAAAACCACCTGATCAGAACAGCAACACTAAAAACAAAGCTATGTCTGATGAATTCACTAACATGACCTGTAAAAGATTTACCTTCGCATTTCAGGGTAAAAGTAATTTTATATTTTCATTAGAACAGGCCTTCTTCAAAGAAGACTGCCTCCTACAACAAGATCTAATAATATTCCCCATTTGGACTTGATTATGTAGAGGTACTGTTTAAGACTGTACTTGCTATAGACATGATTACTCTAAAAGAATATTCCTCGAAGAAGGCAGCTTAACATACTTGTGAAGAGCAGTTCTGAATGTAATTAAGCTTGGAGAAATGCCTGCAGGATGAAGTCCTAAATACAATTCTGGAAAGTAAAGTATTCCTTGTTAATGTTGCAATCATTAAGTTCTCTGAATTATTGGTGATCACGTGTCTTAGCATGTAGTTAGTTAAACAATGTCAAACACATTTCCGATTCAAGAGTTTTTCAATTTTTTTACATTTTATCACAGAATATGCAAATAAAAAGAACACTTAAAATTACCCTTACTGAATGTATATCCTATCTTCCACATTACCCCTATAAGAAGTTTACTGTAACACCTCTTTGTAGGATCAAGGCCATGAAACGTAAAACCTAGTGTATAATAGCTTAACATTTCTTGAGAACTAGTAAAACAGAGATTAAAGGAGGCACAAATACATTGAAACCAACAGCAAAAATGGAACCTGAATGCAAATTTTATTTGAGCTTTGATGTATATTCTAGAAATATATAGGTTAACCTGTATTCCTTTATTTCAGTGTCAATTATTTCAGATGAAGAATTCATCAACAAAACATGTACCTCAGAACTCTTCTTATTTCATCTTTTTTTTTTACTTTTTATCAATTTAGGAGACCACATTCCCAAAACACCTTTCTTCTCCGCCTGCAGCTTGACTACAGAGATATCAAATATTTGACTCCACCTATCCTCTCTCCCTAAGCAGCCTGGCCTCATTTCTGGTCTCATCCTTTCCTGCAATATCATCAAAGTTCTTGAAACCACTTGCTCTCTGGTGACCTGGAATCTCTCTACTGGCAGAAGTAGCAGAGTAGAAAAACATTTATGAGCATACTGTGACCTGAAAGGTGTTATTCACCTGAATTTTCAGGATTTCAGGTTCTCCTCATATGAAATGAATGCAATGAGATGAAAAAGAGAGTGAGCTTGGAGTCTAAAGCAAATGCAAACTTCAGGCTTGATTGTGAAGCAGTTACTTTCTGAAGTAGAGCTTACTTCTATAAAATACCCGCTGAAGCCAGAGGGATAAGCATGATAGTAAACATAGTACATATTAGTAAGTGTTTGTGAGAACTATAGTTAAAGCAGGACTATATACTAAAATGTTTAGTTGCATGTATACTAAGATCAATTAAACTGTGTTCAAGTCAGTCTTCTTCTCTGTTGAGAAAGGCATCTTTCAAGGACCAGTTCAGACACAGTCACAGTTTCAAGGAATTCAGATTCCATGTATTGTTTTGTCCTGTATGAACCACAGGATTTTATAGATAATTCAACAGGAGATATTATGTTGCAGCGTTTGATAGTTTTTCATTATGATTTTCCAACAATAACTACTGTACATCACATCTTTACACACAACTATCAGTTCTTTTCCCCAAGCCATTGTGCTTGAATCTAAACCCACATATTTCAAAAAGAATTTCAGTGGATATGGTAATAAAATTGTTTATAAAATATGATGACATAAATTAGGTAATTAATGGTGAAAATCATATAAAATTACCCTTTTGCACAAAGTAGAATCAATAAATAACAAAAAGCATTCATTACCTGGAACATTCTTATTCTTCTCCATAAATGAAGGCACCAACAGAATTTCTGCGGAGAGCTCTTCAATTTTTTCTTCCATTAATAAAAAGAGTTTGACAAGTTGAGAAAGACATTTGAGTTGATGTAATGTTAAGCAGAAGTTCTTTCCTTTTTTGTGGTGTTCTTGGGAAGCTGTTCAAGTAAAATCACAAAATACTTTTCACTATTGCTTAAAAATGAACCCGCAAAAGGGATTATGTAAGAAAGTATAATGTATCAAGTAATTTCATTTTTGTCATAGCATAATGTATCATTTCCTCATGATAAAATACTGTTACGTTAGTTCTTCCTAAATCTTTGGCATTTCTCAACTATCTGGCAAGTTACAACTGAATTCCAGGTTTTGTTATTCATTAACTAGGATTTTTTTCCAAGCAACAGACCTACTCAGAAACATTCTCACTTGTGTATTACAGAAAAAATACTGTATTGCAAAAACTGATTGAACAAAAGGAAAAACCACGTCATTACTATATTTTAATGGTTTGGGACATCACATCACTACACTGTCACTCTGCAAGTCACCTTGTCTGTTTAACAATCTGCTAGCACAATACAGTTGATGAATATGACATTTGAGTGAAAAGAAACATCAATCTAACACTCCACAACTTTAAATATGTGGGGTTTGAAAACAAGTGAGACTGTCAGTGAACAAATATCAGCAAGTACCATACCTATAAGCATTTGGTATTTAAAAGAAGAAACTGAACATTTTATTTTGAAAGGTTAACACTTGTAATCATAACATATAATCATGTCACATCAACCAGGGAACTCTGATTTGAGTGCAGTCAGACTATAAAAGACTGTGAGCTGTTTCCAATTCAGTATTAACCAAACCACATCGTTTTAAGTATTTTAATTTTATAACTTCTTTAAATGTAACAAATCTGCACTTCTATGCAAATTGCGGTGAGCTGATACCATGTTCCCATGCAGTTCTGTTGCTGCTGTAACATCAGCAGAACAGTTTATGTAGAAAGTGTCAGAGTGAAAGCCAGAGTAGTTTGAAAGGGAAGCTCTGAAAGACGAAAACAAATAGAAATTGATTGAAATGTACTTTTATGTGTCAAATCTCTCTTACCTTTGCAATTTTGAAGTACTCTGTACCTCCCTTTTTCCTCAAAGTTCCTAGCTATTTTTGTTAGGTATTCACAAATCACTTTTAAATAGATATAGATCTAAGTAGCAGAGCTGAGGTCTGAATACAAATTCCCTAATTTGCTATTGCAGTTTTGCAGCCTCCGAGATTGAACTACAAGTTTTGTATCCACATCTGAATTTCCTCAAAGTTCCAAACAGATGTATTCATGCTAGTCTCATGCATTTCTAAGAATGGCAAAAGAAAGTGTTATGCGTAATTGCCTCTGCTAGTGCCTTTCCTCTCTGAATAACAAGTAAATAGTATCTGTATCACTGGATTTCCAATTTTAAGTCCTAAACTTCCAAAAAAAGACATCCAGCTGTTCAGAGAATTTTTCTCCTTTACCTGACAAACTAGATGAGATAAACTGAGTTTAACTGACATGAAATGACTGACTGAGTCTGTAGACAGCCAGAAATAACAGATGCAAGATGTAAGAACCACGAATCACATTGTAAAAATCAATGGAATGTTAGTTCTGTCTCCTATAATTTGAAAACCTTCTGATGCTCCTGCCCCCTCGCTTGAGGAACAAAGAAACCTTCCAATTATTTGATGGCATGAAGTGATATTGTCCTCATTAGACTGAAAGGAAGTGGACCTAGAAGCCAAAGGTACACCACAGTAATACTAATTTTAGAATGTATTACCAAACTCAGAAAGAAGTCAAAACTCTTATTTTTACTTTCAAAGACCATTCGAAGTACATTTCAGGTGGAAGCTGAAGATACTAAGTTGAAAGATCCCTCTTTTTTCATGTCATTAAGCAGTTGAGAGAACACTTTGATATGTGACAAAGCATATTATAGTATATGCAAACAAACACTTACATAATCATCACAGCAAAAGCTTACTAGTTAATACTACATATGTTCTACATCTAGAAAAGCCCTTTGGACTTTAAGGTTGTGAACTACAGGCAAAATTCTACGTTTGAAGATAGGGAAGAATATTGGGTTAATTTCATGGCTGACATAAAACTTTGATACAAAATTAAGAAATAAATGGAGGTAAGCATAGAGGAAATTCTGTCTTTGGTAAAAAGGCACAAACGTATGCACTGTCACCTGATAAGCAGCCAACCCTCACAGTCAAGAGGAAAGGAGGTAGGAGAACAGTGGTTTTAAGTGCACTCATGAAGGCCTGAAGCATGAAGTTGAAACCCCTTGAATCAGTCAGATTTGGAACTCATCACAAACCTATAAACTATGGGCAGTGAAAGCACAGTGATCCAATTCAACATAAAGTGATGTGCAAGCCTCTGTAACAAGAAGAGGGTCAAGATAAAAGCGTTAGAAAACAGAAAGGAGAGTTGAGACCACCATGAAATAAATCCTATTCTCTAAGAATTGCTGATGCTAGGGAAAGCAGGCTAAACAATCATCTTGCACCAAACCTGTAAGGCAGAGAATCCTTAAGATGGGATGCATCACACAACCCAGACACTAAGACTTCTCTGGAAGGAGAAAAACAACCAACCAAGCAAATAACCAAATACCTATATGGCATTTATAGACAGCTCCATATACCCATTCTTAAATCTTCTTTTGTCTTCTGTTAGACTTTGTTGTGATAAAGAAAATGTAATGTGACTTACATTTGCCATGAAAGTGTACCAAAGATCCAGATGTGACAAAGACTCATGCATCATTTACACAAGCTTTTTGTTACAACACTATGGATGGGTCAAGCCATGTACCCTCACATTAGCAATCAGCACAAATCATGGTGATGTATCACTGAACCTGGCCATCAACCAAAATTGATGGTAATAATGCAATACGACTTTGAAAGGACAATTGCTGGTCCAGTAACAGCTCTCAGCTGCTGACTTGCACAGGTCACATAAAGTTATGTGTTATTCTGCACAGCTCACAGTTTTTGAGGCTCTTGACTCAGGTTGGTAATCTTAGACCTACCCACCTGACTTATCCAGAACTATCACTGCAAGGCATTGTTCCATCTCCTTTTACTCATACAGAAACCATGGGTCTTACTAAAGAGTGCTGTCTCTACAGCTGCAGAAGTGTGAGATTCTTGTGGGTTTAGTTAACAAAACCATGTTATTGGATAGTCCAACTTTTGGAAGAAGTTAGCTTGAACCTCAATTCTGCTTAGCTCATCCACAGCAATTTGGAAGAACTGGACAGGGGGAACCTTCAGAAGTTAATTTCCCTTTACATATGGTCATTTCCACATCCATAGTTTTATTGTCTCCCAGAAATGACAACTCTTTTATTTAGTGCCTGATGACCAAATACTGTGCACACACCTGAGTATCCAAAGTTTGACTGGAGGATCTCATACAAGTCCCAGACTCTCAGGTTTCAGAATACTGATGGCAGCATTCAGCTTTCAAGACCACTGACCAGGATGCTTGAATGAGCATATCACAGTCCATTTTTTAGCAGCAGGGAATGAAAACGCATTTCTCCTCAGACATTATTCTGATCGGACAACCACAGGATGGAAACATTTAAGAACTGTGTAACAGCAAACAGTTAAGCAGCCAATGCAATGACATATAGAAAATGTGGAAACAGATCTGTAAGTCTTACAGAAGAATGTCATGAAGAGTACAGGCCTCCACGTGGACAGATGTGAAATAAACATGAGGATTCCCTGTGATATACGTTCAACCTAGTCTCAGTGTCATCAACCTGTCTGGAGGAAAATCACCCCTACTCAAAGAGTAGTCTATGACCACTCTGAAAAGGTTACTGAATGGATCACAACTTACGATGTTAGGTCAGAGAACTCGCATAAGTCATTTATCCAGGTGACATCATATGGAAAGAGAGACATCCCTCTGTGACAAAAATGGTCTGAAGCTGTTGACAGCACCCTACCCAGCTCACAGAGGACCATGCACAGGGTGACCATAAGTACATGAAGCTGATCTCAGCCAGCCACCAACCCGAGTCAGCAATGGTATTGCAGTCTAATTGCAGAATAGAAGGAAGCACACAGCAAGTTACATGATACAAACCAACTTCATTCCTGAACCACCTGCAGTTTGCTATCATTCCTCTAAACTTGATTTTTTCTCCATGTCTGAGTTTAATTCACGTAGTCCTTGTACAAGGAAATAGCTGCAGCAGAATCTTTAGCTACAGGCATATATCAACAGGAGCTCTGTAGTGTCTCCTAACAACAGGACATGTTGACCTCCTGTTAAAGCACAACGTTGTGAGAATAATTTCTGAAAAGAAACAGAAAGGCTGGTACAGAGGCTACAGAGAGGTGAAGTGGATCATACAACCATTGTCAATGTGCTAATGAGCCAATTCTGCAAATATTGCTCTAAATAGAGGTGAGGTCAGGAGCTAAACAAATACAGAGGTGTAAGAAAAGGTTCTGAGCTCCTGAACATAGCCTCAGGCTTCCTTCTGTGTAGAACAAGAATCACAAAAACACTGCTGTACAAAACCATTGCCTATACTGATGATTTCTGAACTGCTCTGGAAGCTGAATCTGCCAGCAGAAAAATCCTAAGCCAGTACGATGAGTTACCTTTAGGTCCAACATAAAGATCCCAACAAAGCACAGTGTCAGGGAGTAGTGTCATAGGCTGGCTGCTCCCCAAGGGACAGAGAGTAGAGCATGCTAATACGGCCATCAGGACAGGCTCCTCACCAGCCAGGGCCCCACCCTGCTGTACCTAAGCAAGGCAAGAAAGGAACACCCAGAGATGATAGGTTTCAACCAAGGGTTTCAGCCAAGTTCATGGTAATGATGCAAATCTGACGTCAGGTCAGGAAGTTAATTCACAGCTTGGAGTCAGGATCAGGTCTGGTGAGGGTAATCAAGAATCAGACACAGTTCAGTGATCATTACGCAAGACTGTGGTGATAGGCAGGTTCAAGCTCAAACCAGGAAGTCTGAATCAACAGGGTCCCTGGCCAGTCACAGATACGGCTCTGGTGGAGATGGACATCAGAACGCCTATGATGTAGCTCAGGCAGGGACTGGAGACCAAGTCCTCAGCTGAAAGAGGTCTCTTGGGTAGACTGTGGTGGAGGCCTCAGAACAGGCTGGCCAGGGCCATTAATGTCCATTAGTGCACACAGGCCTTTCTTGCATAGTCGTTAAGGAGCTTCAGTTTTCAGACTAAAACTATGGAAGGACAGGTCATATCTGGAAAACTGTCTTTCAGCTTCACCAAGGACAGCACAATTATTTTGCTAAAAGGAAAGGAAAGTACTTTAGGCTTCTGCTGTCTAGACTGTGGTCCTTTCTTGGGGGTAGGAGGGAGAAGAGATAGAAAAGACAAAGATTTTACTTGAATTAACTGGAACCTGCACTGCATTTATTTGTAGCAAGTAAATAAATCATGATGGTTCACTACACAAAACTGGAAGGAAGCAAAGGAATAAGCTCAAAACTTTCATCCTCTTAACATCCCTACATTTAAAAAATCTGTACTCTTGACTTCGAATGACATAGAGGCAAAGGGGGCCTAAAGAGTACTTCATTTTCTCTGACATGCTGATTTACCACCCCAACCATCAAATGACAGGCAGCAGGAGTCTGCCATCCCCAACTAGGTGACTCTTAGACAGCTTTGCTTATAGAAAAAGAAGCCCCAGATAGAACTAATATTGAATGTCTATCAAATTGTGCAAGGTTTGCTAGACTATGTGGGTGCCAAGGCAGCTGGTGCAGTCATACAGCATCAGAGAAACTGAGGGAACTTATTTTCAAGTTTGGCCTTTCACTTCAGTAGAATGGATTGAAGCTGAAGAAATTTTTCTAAGATCTGAAGGACACGCCACACTTGTTGAAGAATGAAGCAGTCCATCTTATCAGAGACCATCTGCCTGGTTGTATCTGGACAGATGGATACTAATAGTCTTCAGGAGGTAGGAATGAGCACTCTGACCTAGCTGGTTAACCATCCTGCTAAACTAAGGGTTAGAGATGGACTACGCTTGATCTCAAGCTTCTGTTCAGATCTCATCCAAGCCTCATGACACCAAAAGAGTGACAAATGCATAGTCCTTTCCAAAGCAGCAGGAAAGCCGCAAATACTAGCAAGTCTAAGAATGAAATACGGCCATTGTAGATATTACATACCTGAGGAGAGGCCTTGAGTGAAGGCATCAATTACACAACCATAAGTAATAAAAGTTATTCATTGGGGAAAAAGGAAAAAAAAAATAGGCCTGGTAAAATACATCAAACAAGTAGAATACTCCAGGTCCCACATCCTCCAAACTAAGATAGTGTTACGTTATGATACACATACATCAATAATAAAGCACAAATAAAGTTTGGTGTTTTTTTATACAGCCTTTCAAAACAGTCTAAGCTTCTGTTCTGTCCTTACCTATTATGCAACCTAAATACTAATTTATTTCTCAAAATTCTTATAAAGGCGTTTTAACATCTTAAGACAAAATCCATGGGTCTTGCATTCTTTAACATACAATTAATCCAGGTTCTTAGGTAAATTTAAGCCAAAACAATTCTATTATCCATATGGAAAAACTCTTCAGTTGAATTTTCAAATGTTCTAAACCCAAATGACTTTACTTAGCTGCTGTGTAATTTAGAACAGAAGATCCACTGTAACCCAGGTTATGGGTCTTCTTCCCCTATGCTAATTTGATGAATCACTCAAAACCTGAAATTCTTGTAATGGTCATCCCACAATTTCTTGCTTTTCTCCCTCTTTCCTCAGACTGGAAAATTCTCCTGCAATTGGGAGAAGCTATACAGAAAAGATCATGAACGAACCTAGACAGAAAGAGTGTAGGTAACACAAATTTCTGCTGAAAGTCAAGAATCAGTAACATACATAGGATTTTGCTGTTTCATTGCACAAATGATGACATTTGGTTAACAGTAAATATTTAGATTCAGATGCTGATAATTCAAGATGAGCACATAGTGCAAACAAACCCTACAAAATGTAAGACTCTCATAATTTTCAACAACCAGGTTTAGTGATACACTTATGAAAAAGATTAACTAGAAAACAGCAAAAATGGCATTTGTTTTTGTGCCAATAAAGTTACACACACACAAAATTCAGAGAGCTATTTATTTAGACTTCTGATAGCATTCTAAGGCCTCAGAACTTCTAAACTGCAGATAAGCATGCTGCCTTAAATTATTTTTATTCTTATATCTCAGGCTTGAAATGCTAGACTGAAAACAATTTTAACTTAACTAGCTGGAAAATCACTCTTTCTACCAACAAACAATAAAAATGCATGAGACAACACTTTTCTTGGAGTATGAAAAACACAATAGTCCAAACAAGTAAATGATAACTTTACTGAAGTTTTTAATATAAAATCCTGAGAACAGAGAGTAATAGAAAATTATTTTCACTTAGACTAATTATAAGAAATGTTAGTGAAAAATATATACAATTTGAAAAATTTCAAGCACCTCAAACAGGGGCGGCTAACAAATCAGAATCTCTATATATCATAAACATAAGAGCATAATATTGTAAGAGCAGCTATACTGGGTTCAGCTACAGAGTCTTTTATCCCAGTATTCTGGGCTTGGACAGTGACTGAAAGAGAAAGACTAAACAAAAACATAACAAGGAAACCCTATATAATATTTTTTTCTCAGAGCTTACCTAGCTCTTGACCACTTGCAGTTGGGCAGCTTCCACAGACAGCTGTGGCACACATTAATAATCTGTACTGGGCTTCTATTTCATCAATTTCTCCAATTACCCTTTCACACCATGTAAATTTTTACCATACATAACATTTTGTGTAAAGAAGTTCCACACTTTACCTATATTATGTTTTAACAAATAAATCATTTTGTTTGCTTGAGTATTTAATCTTCTAGCTTCACCTGATGCCAACTAGTTTTACAAATCAGTCAACAAATAATTCCTGTTTATTTTAATAATGCCTCCCTTCATTTTATAGACATCTATCATATGCTACCATCTTAATTTTGTTTTCAAACTGAAGAATTGTAGCTTGCTCATTTCTCTTTATACAGACGCTGTTCTACATTTTTATTATCTTGTTGCCCTTCTCTAAGTCTTTTCTGCCTTTTCTACATCAACTAAAAAATAAGTGTATATAGCATATAGTCTAATGAAACAGACAGTATCAATACTGTAAAAAGAGACACATAGGGATTACTAGTGAAATCAGGGACAACTTTGCAATACTAGCAGTTAAATTAATACTTCATCTTCTAATAAGCTAAATTAAATACATTGTACAGCTAATTCTACTGAACATTAATTTAACAAAAAATCAGCACATCATTCAAATGTCAAAGTTAAATTCAGTGTGGATGCAATGTGTCTTGAACACTGAATCTCAGTCTTCTCTTATGTATTTGTGTATAAAGATATTTTCTGCAAAATAACGTGACCACTTGGGAGCTCTTAAGAATAAAAAAGATGGTATTAGAGAATTTCAGTTAACCAGTGATGAAGTTGAGAAGTGTTCATATGAATTCTAAGCCAGCTAGTAAGTTAATTAAAGCATTTTTCAAGCAGCATAAAGTGAAACACACACATTCAGTAACAGCACTTGATCATAGTACCTGAGATTCTCCTAAATTCAGTAGCAAGATACCTGCCTTTATCTTACCACTTAAAAAGATTTGCCCTCATCTCTAAAAATGAAGCAGTGTGAGAAATAAGGCTGTGGTAGATCTAAATGACCTGTGTACACCTGCTAACTTGTGATTTTATAGCAAGTTTCAAAAGTGGTACTTTCCTCAAAGCTGTAGCTGTTGAAACAATTAAATAAAGTGTTTCCAATCTTCTTATAGCCTGGAAGCATTTAAAATCTCAAAAGGCATAAGAAAACATGCATATGAATGAATCCCATAACTTCAACGTAACTTTTGTGATTTTTTTTTTCTTTCCCCCCCCCTTTTTTTTTTAATGAGTGTGGCGCCTTATGTGTTTTAAACAATTTGGCATTCACAACACCTCAAAAAACTGAAGGGCTAATTCTGACCATTTCAACCCATCCAGGGATGTGACACAGTAAAGTGTGGTGCAGAAATCCCTACATCATAGGTGAGCTGGCTGTGGATGTTCAAGAATAGCTACACTACAACAGTGCTGCTCTCAGATTAATTAGCCTTACTACTCAGTGTAGAAAGCCACATGGCTAAACTGCTTCTGAGACTCCTGATGGAATCCTTGGAAAGCAACCTGATGACTGTCTTCTTCAGTGATTACAGTGGGGATTTCTCCCTCAGCAGGAACCAAGGGTTTAAAACCCTTTTAATCAATTTTACTATAAAATACCTTCCCCAATACATTAAATATCATTCCCCTGCCCCCATTTATAAGGCTTAATTTCATATAAGATAGATCTACAGTATTGTTCTACAAGGGACACAAGAAAGCGATGTCAGGGATTTCATCCAATAAAGCTATACGAGGAACAAAATCGAAACAGTGTAATATTAAACTTAAAATCTAACTACAACCTGCATACAAATAATAAAGCCTTTTCATAAATGGAACTAACACTTCGTTAAAATCTGAAAAGAAACAGTCTAATAAAGCAACAGAAACTCAGCTGCTGATAGTCACTGTGTATAGGGATATTTCATGGGGTAAATTTTCAAAGCAGTGCACAGGGAGTTACATACATAAATTCCATTAACAATAATGTGCTCCTCAGCTCTCAGTGATATTAACTTTTAAGTGATGCTATAACTATTATAACAATCTTGCATTTATGACAGCATTCATCTGCACACTATCTCCTAAATAGAGCTTGTATATAAACTGTATTGTGTTTAGTAATGATACATTCAATTTTTATGGACATCTGCTCACAGTTTTCTAAAACTGCATGTTAGTGTATGTTTTTTAATGTAACTGCTAGGTTTAAATAATTATTATTGCTGGATATAATCACTAATTTCCTCATACTGTAAGAGTCAACTTAATATTTCTGCATAGCAGATGTAATACACAATATTACAGAGAACTAAATTATTACAAACAGTGCCAGCAGTTTCTATACACAGTACTTAAGATAATTATAAAAAATCATCTTCATTACTGCATGCTAGCATTTTTTTAACAGTTTAATTTGGATAGGTTACAAGATACATTCAAATCACACAGATACAATTACTGCAAACCCAAGAAGCTATAAAATGTTCCCAACCAAATCCCTTTGACCCTGTTAATGTCTGTTCCTTGTTAATCTAAGGCAAACATTGTTTGTTGCGTGCATTTGTTATGGAATATGAAAAAAAGAAAGGAAATCCCTTAACAGTTGTTATTGATTCCAGCATTTATTGACTGAAAGTTAAGTGCCGTTTACAAAACAGAACAGATGCAGATGCTGACAAAAAGGTAAACAATTGTTGCATGGCTTACTGCCAGATTCTAAGCCAATATATTAAACTCCAAGTGAAGCACATTTCCCCTATAGATTGCACTTATTGCCACTTCATTTCCTATGTGCTCTGTCTCTCTATTGCTGTGCCTGGCACTAAGCTATTTTCAGTCCTTCGGTGACCCCTGAGGCCCAGCGCTACCTCACATAGCCATTAGTGAAGGGAATTGCATGTGTCTGACATGGCCTGAAACCAATTATTTGATATTTTCTTCAGAATGATGCCCAACTCTGTTGGGAATGAGCAATCATGAAATAATTTACCTCCTGATTTAATTTTTTCCTGCACAAATTAGTTGTAGCCTGAGCTAGCTATACACAGCTGCCTGTGACATACCTCTGTCTTACCAAGATTCTATTTGAAATGATGAAAAAGGGAAGGGGGGAGGAGAGTTGAATAGAATAGGTTGGGGAATCCTGCTTTAAAAAGGCATTGACAAGTTTATCAGATCTACTGATCACATGTGCTCTCCGTTGATTGAAACTGACAGACCCATAAAGAACTATCAGTGCAGCAAAGGAAACCACATGGATACAAACTGTTATCTGAGTGTTCAACGTTTTTTAAACACCTGTCTTGCTTTGCAGCTCCCTGTTAGTTCTAGCGAAACCCAGGAGTGCCAGGAGAATCTGATAAAGCAGCTTATGCAAACAGACTACACGTTGGCTTATTTTTTGTCCCTTTTTAAAAAAAAAATGGTCACAGATCTAAAGACAGCAAATATTTTATTAGACATCACCATTAACTTGTGACTTTTGTAAGCGCTTTTACTATACATCCATACTGTGCACGTGTCAAAAAAACACAGTGAAGTAAGGGATCTCAACTTATGTATAAACATGGTAAGCATGTACAAATTTGCATATATTTAATCAAGAGAGTGTGTCTGTCATAGAAAGAGATATGTCACTGCCAGCTATTAAACAACCTCAGTGAAGACTATACTAATCTTTTGAAAGAGATGCGCTCTACATGAAATTTTAATCAAATCTCCTCCATAATGTCTTCCCAGTTAAATGAGATTGGTTTACACCTCATTGCGAAGGTTGATTCCGTATCAGGTTGCTAAGCATTTGGTAGTAAACGTCTAAGTCCTTTGTTAACACTGAGCGTACAGCTCTGTCAAAATTAAATCTTTACTTGAAATCACGTTCACCGACCAACTGATGAAAGGATAGACCAGTGCTGGAAACACAGGCTGGAGAGCAAGAACATCTGATCATGTTCTGACACCAAATTTATGTAGTAATCTTGAGCAAATCATCACACCAATCTGACTCCTTGACAGCATACAACTACTTTACAACTCTGTTGAACAAATTAGAGAGACTTTCTCAAGTGCTCTGAGAATGAAGTGCCCTCTAATAATGTTTAATAAAACTACCTTACACACAGATACCTATCTCAGCTTGCTCTGAAACCAGACTCAACCTGCTCCTTAATTTTCAAAAAAACACGTATCCTTTAATAAATTACAAAATGTTCTGATTATATACTGCAATTTCTGGTAGACAATGACATTTTAAAGAATTCAAATGTAAACAAATTAATGAGTCTCTGAATTAAAACTATTTAATGATGGGTCCATATAAGGAATTTAGCAGCTAGCAGCCAAACATTTTCTGATAATTATCATAATAATGAAACAGCAGACATTCTTTAAACTTCCCTTTAATTAAAATGGTCATAAAACTTGTAGACAGACTATATTTGCAGTTGTTCATAGCATTAATGGGGTTTCTTTTAAGGTGCTATTCTATAACTGACAATTTATTCTGAAGTAGTGACTATAAGCAAACAGTTCTCTTCAGAAAACTGTAAAGAATTATCCTATGACAAAATGTAGTATTTCTCAGTAGAACCAAAACCATATTCTGGTCTTACCAATGACAGAACCTAGTTCCACACACATTTTTTTAATTCTACGTTGTGGGCTGAGGGAGTCATCACATTCCCTGAGTCTTCATACACATGCACAGAACACACACGCGTAGAATATTTAAAGAAGGCACGAAGACTGAGGGAGCCTGTAGCAAACTGGAGAGAGCACCTATTTTGAAACAGGGGAGTCCTTGAAGAACTCTAAGAAGTTGATCATCTTCTTCATTCTTTGCTGAAAGTGAAATTAAGTACTGCCAGGTCCATCAAACTGTTTCAAGAATTCTGACTTTGATAGGACTTGCACATTTCCCTGTAAGTCATTTAAAACACTTGGCTGATAAAAGACAATTGTAATTTGTATTTGAAAACACAGTAATTAACATATTTATTTTAATCTGATTGCAATTTCTTTAATGTCTGTAAATATAAAAAATTCTGCTAGCTTTGTTTCTGTCCTCTGCATTTACATTCACAGTGGAATGGTCTGGTGTCTCACACATTGGTTCATTACATCAGACCCGCTCTATTAAAATTAGATTGTTAGGAACTTTCAACCAATCAGGAACTTCCATCAAGTCTTCATCATTCCTTTGTGTAGTCTACGCATAATATTATGTATTTCCTTAAATAATAGATTAAAGTGCCTCTGTCACTTTTGCTTCTCTTACTCCTTGGAATTTCCAAGACATAACAGAGGCAAACAGTGACAGCTTTTGTTCTAATAAGAGAAAACACTCAAAAAATTACTTATAAAGCTGGAGTCAATACTCATATTTCTGCTTCCTACTTCTTTATATTTCAAAAACCTAGTCAGGCAAAGTCATCACAAAGTTCTCACCATTACTTTTACAAGGAATGTAAAACTCTGAAATAAGTCTAGGCATACAGGAAAAAGGGTAGACACTGTCATTTAAAAACTTGTAGAGAAATAAGTTTGGCAATTCATAACCTTTTAACAAGTATTTTGTAGAAGGGCCAGAATAAAAATGAAGGATTAATCATACGTGAGCATAGACATACACATATAGGTTCCTACTAACTGAGCTGAGACTATGGTCTTAGAACACCTCTTTACAGATGAGCTGATAGTACTGTGTGTAACAGAACATCTAATTTCTGTGTTACAGAAATTGCTGGACTTTCCTAGCACATGAACAGCAAATCAGTGCACTGTCCCTTGTACTTAATACAAAGATTTGGATCTTAGCCAGAGGATGATCAGTGCATGAAGCTACTGAGGAAAAGGGAGCTCTTCCTGAAAATCTGAGACCAGTAAGTGATCCAATTCCAGACAGTCCACATAGTTTAGGGAAACTAAAAATCTCCAGAGCACTAACTGCTAAATTTCTAAGAAGTTGGACTGGGTCATAACCACCCTTATTCTCTCTAGATCAGACAGACAGGAATATCTCCATTGCCTTGCTATAGTCAGCAAATGTACTGAAAAGTATTACAAAATGACTGAAAGCTTTGTTTTTCAAAAAATCAGTAGATACAGTAGCCCCTTGATTGAAGACAGAGGGTTTTTTAAAATTCCTAAGCACAGCGAAAAGGAGATTCATGTTGAACTTACCATGAAACATCCATCCTGTGGATGTGACACAGCCCCAATTTAAACACACAGTATTTTAATCACAATAGTTTGTTTTGCAAAAAAATTATCTTGCCTTTTTAAAGTTAAATTTGCTCTCTGAATACACATTTTGTGACAGAAGAGGTTCTCTGTCTTGACAATAACCACAGCCAGGACCACTTACTTAACTTGTGATTATATGATGGTAGATGCATATATAGAAAAGACTCCTGTAACAACTTTCTTTTCAATCAATACTGCAGGAGCCTCTTTAAAGGACATTTTTGGAGTCTTCTCTTATCTGCCATAGTTCTACACACTTTTCTTCATATAGACCTATATTCTGAAGTAAAAGAGAGCCTAGCTTAGTAATTCTCTCTCAGATTTTGTCACTTTTTATTATTAAACAGAATACTACAGTATATAAATCTCAAATTGACCTCTGATGACTCACAAAGTATCAGACTGGAGAGTAAATCACTTTAATCTTTTAAACTTGGGAGGAGAATGCAGTAATTAGAGGGCATAGTGAGTTAAATGCTCTCTTCACACTGAGGAAGAACTTGCAGGTGTGCTGAGAGAGCAAAAAGGAAGATAATTAGTTGGTGTTTGCTAATTGTGGACATTTTGAAAGCAAAAAAATACCAAGAATGGAATTTTGCCCCTTTCAACCTCAGAATTCAGAAAACAGATTTGAGTTCCTGTTGGAAAAGATGAAGTGGAAGAACTTAATTGGGGCACAACAGTCTAAAAAAATATAACCCAAAAGAACATCAAGAATTTAATTTTTAAAAATATATCAATAATTTGAAAAGTAAAGTTAGTGTTTACTTACATTATTAAATAAACAACATGTTAATGAAATTCTGGAATGGGCATCTTTTCAATATGACAAAGAGTCAATAATGAGATTTCACTGCCTGCTTTTATATTACAGGCTTAATAAGTAATTGCAAGCAACTGCTCTAAAAAGACGGAAGGTATTCAGGCACACTACCAGCTTTGAAATTCTGTCAGTTCAATTGACATTTCAGTAACTTAGATACTGTTATCTTACCCCCTACTATAAGCTTAAAAAGTAACAAGCTTAATGCTTTTGTAATCTTTACGAAAATGTCATTCACCCACTAGAAACACATTTGTGGTCACAGGGTATTATGTTCATATGGCCTTTAAAAGAGTACCTATTTTTTATTAAAACTTCAACTCTGTGTGTTCAAACAGATGGTTGTATTTTCTCCTCAGTACTGCTCATATTTCCATTTAATATAATTGTGCAGTAGAAATCAAATACAATGCTTGCAAGGATAAGAAATAAACAATATGTGACAAAGAGGCTATGAAACACATTATTTCCTATATTAAATGCAAAGACATTTATTTTGTTTCCCCTGAGTAATAGGATCTTGTTTTGGCTGTCAAAATTTCAGAGGCTTCCCAAGGAACAAAGACAATTGCAAAAATCTGCATCATATCTGTATGTCCACTGGTTTTCAATTTTAACTTCCTATTATGAATTCCCATCGACACTGTTTAAATAGGTGACAATTAAACCTATTAAATATCTCAATATTGATTAGCTCATAACACAAAATTAGGAATCTCTGGTATTATAAATAAAAAAATCTAATGACAACATCTCCATTTTTACTCAATCCATATGTAGTACCCGTGTCATTTTCACTGATGTCCTCATGTTTTCTGTGAAGGTTATATATGCATAAGAGAGAAGTGCTATGGTTTTACTTGATACGTGTTACTTCCCCATCTTTCATGGATGGAAACTGTAGGATTTTTCACTCCACCTATGTCAGATATGGGGAAGACTGTGCCATAGATCACTGTGTGCAGTGCAGCTCAAGGATTCAATAGTTGCAAAGCCCATTTGCATACAGGTACCATTCTTTCCAGCAACTGCTCCGTATCTTGCTTTATACAGCCCCTAAAGCCCTGTTCCTATAAAAGTTATGTTACCAGGTACCCTGCAGAGTGATAGAGCGAGCAGAAATACAAGAGAGAAGGAGATACCAAGCAGTCAGAAACACAATGGTCGCACACCAGCTTCTGCTGTCATGCAGAAACAGAAACAAAACCAGCATCTCCATCAGAAGGGATGAGCAGGTTATTGTGGGCCTGCTGGACTAAGAAAAAAAAGAGAAGGCCACGCAAGGAAGCAAGGAGGGAGAAGTTCCAGTTTCTGTTATCATTCCTTTATTTTTGTCTTTATGATGTCTAAAAGTCACTACAGTAGGTATGTAGGTCTTGGAATATATTAAAGCTTAAATTAATGAAAAAAACCTTTAAATAAACCTCCATAATTAATTTTCAAATTTCATATTTCTAAAACGTCTGGCCCTTAGCAACACATTACAGATCTAAGTGAAAACTTGCTTGTATTAATGCAAGGATGTGGGCAATCTAATGAACTTGAACTGTTGAGGCAGGATGTGACAATGGATATTATAATCCATATGGGCAACTTTACATTAGCATGCCTTGCCAGCACTTACCAGGTGCAACAGGACTTTCTAGGACAGAACAGTAGTCAGCCAAGTGACTGAGACACTTTTCCCCTTCCTAATACTTCTAAGAAGCCAGATTTCAACAATGGACTACAGATAAGGATAAGAAAACACGATAGAAAAGCAACTGTAACTACAACATAAATATTGTAAATTATCTGCTATAGATTGTAATCTGTACAGAAATCTCAAAAAAGGTGCAAAGACATAAATATTAACTACATGAAACCAAGCCTGGAATTCTTTAATTTCCAGATATAAATGGGAGAATAAATTATACTAAAGTTATTGAGTCCTAATTATTCCCAGACATGAATAACTGTTTTTTTTTCATCACGCAGTCACTAAACCAGCAGGTATCAACGCTATTTTAGGCATATTTTTGATAGACAAGATGAAGATCATAGAAGATTGGTTGTAGGCAATAATAGTAGCTCAAGAGATCACAAACTGACTGAATTTAAATTAAATGGAAGGAAAAAAGCAACTCTGAAACTAAGGTTCTTTATTTCAAAGGGCGGAAATGATAAACAAGGGGAAATAAAGCCAGGTGCACATGAATGCAGAGGAGAAATCAAATTTAAGTCAAATGTGCAAAAATCAAAACTCGTATTTCAAGTTAGCTGGACAGCAAATTGCTGGGAATAGGTAAGGATAAATGACCTGAAAATAGATTTTCCTTACGAAGTACTTTCATTTAATGTCCCAGTTACCTTCATTTCAACAAATTACTCCAAAGCCTGTTTCTCTTCTTGCTCTCAAGTCCACTGCACAAATGCAGCTCCTCTAAACTATATTGAGTCCTTCTATTCAAGTTTAGATATATTTAAGGACATGGTTTAGTGGTGGTTTTGGCAGTGTCAGGTTGATGGTTGGACTCGATGATCTTAAAGGTCTCTTCCAATCTAGGTGACTGTATGATTCTATGATTCCATATGCCATATTCACATTATGTGTTCCATGAACACAATATATACCTTAGAAACTCATGAATATTTAAAGATAGTAAATTAAAAATAACAGAATTTAAATCACAGTTTGCATTTGATTATATCTTTAGGATAGAATGGAAGTTGGGGATATTCTGGAGAAAGAAAAGAGAAAGGAAGCCTGCTGGACACATAAGTAAGAGGATGGTATACTGGGGTAAAAGTGTAAAATATAAATATTAAAATACATCAGTGAAGGTGATTTTATTACTTTGTAGCTAAAAATGTACTTACTCAAACATTTATCACTTCATTTTACCTCCGCTTTGCAATAATATTTTCTTAGAAATAATCAACCACTGATTTTGATGAACATACTATGTATTGCCTCAGATTTTAAAAACAATTTTAAGATTTTTAAAGTTATTGATTATATAAATATATTAAAAATATATCTTATTGGCAAAAGCCTTAGATTTGAGAGCCTATTTAAGGCTCTTTGGCAAGTTTGTGACTACATGAAAATATTAAGCCAATGAATTTGAATATGTCACAAAAAATAAACCTCAAAGCTCTAATCTCCATTTCGGTTTAGCCACAGGAAATTAAAAAATAGGCTAATTAGTCTACACATGTATATACACTCTCTCTGTGTATATATACACAAAATTATATAAATAAACCCAAAGAAAACCTTCCACTAATACATAAAAAGTGTACAATTTCATGGTTTTTAAGTTTCTTTGGCTGATGCCTTATCACTTTTAAGAGTAGCTGTTTCTTCATCTAAGAGATGAAGGATTAAGATAGGTTAGTAATGCCCGACTAAACTAGCTTAACATTTTTGTAAACAAAGGAACGTGAAAAAGGTTCAAAAAGTAAAAGCACAATCCACGTTTAATAGACTTACTGCAAATAACTTCTGAGAAATATCACACTGGAAATAGAAGCAAAAAATCATAAGAGATAAGCTGAAAACCAGCTGTCTGCACAATTCTTTCCATGCCAAGTATGTTAACAGAAATATAACATTTTTAGTATTTTTAAAAATACAGTAAAATTACACAAACTTTTGAAAGAATATGATTAATATGATAGAAGGGCTGAAACAACATTTTAGAAAATTCCATTAAAAATATTTTTTTGGGGGGGACAATGACGACATTCCTCAGGTATTATTTTAGCAGGTTGGAAACATCAATGATATACTGAGAGTACACAGAGAAATTAAGTCCCATGCTAGATAAAAACCTATTACAATAATGTAGCCCAAATACTACTGGTGAATCCTGCATTGTTAAAGATAATAAGAGTCACTGATTTAACTGGGAACAGGATCAAGTCATAACATAAAACCACCTGCCTGTGCTAGAGTGGGCAATCAAAGATGCCAAATTCCAAATAACTTGCCTCTTTTCACATACCATTTTGCCATCTTCTCTCTCAAACCATGCTCATCCTCAATCCTGACAGACGGATACAATCTCATTACAGTACTTGACAAATAACTGTTTTAATACAATATGAAAACAAAAATGTTAATTCCTCACTTCACAAATAGATTGTTATATATGAATTATTTTAAAGATTTATAACTCTGTTAAAGCTTGTTATAGACTACCTATATTTTCCTGACAGAAGTAGGTCATCCATATAAAGTTTTCTGAGGTTCTAGCACTGTTCCATTATTTTCTGTTATTTTTTCCTCTCCTCTATAGTAGGATCAATTATAGCAGTTCTTACTAAAAAAAAAAAGAAAAAAAAGCCAACAACAACAAAACCCCAAAAACCACATTTCCCTGAGGGTGGACTAAGTAAACACAAACCTCCCAAATTAGTTATTCTGCAGATTTTTTTCCAGAATAGTTATTTCAGTGCAAGCTGCCTTGTGAACACTTTAATTCCAAAGGAAAAGTGTCTTTTTCTGACTTGGTGTGGTAAAAATGTAGTATGTTCAAACATTTAGAAGATAGAAATCTCTTTCCAGAAAACATTCTTCACATATGAGCTCACATACAATAAACTATTCAATAATAATTGCTTTGGTAATGATACAAGTATGATTTTTGCTTGAGGTGATTAGTAATACCAAATAATAGGCTATGACATACCCACAGATTTAAAAAAAAAATCCTAGGTAACCTCACAATTCTGACCCCTTATTTTGCTCTAGCCTGCTGACTTCACTATTGTTGCTTTATTGTTTGGCTGCCTGCAGTCTATAACCACAGATCATCTAGAACAGCCTAATTCTGCAGAAAACTGCTAAGACAGATTGCAGGCCAATCAATGCTTGCCTCTCATACCAACCTCTTGAAGTAAAATAATATGAAGTACTACACAGTGAAGAGATGAAGACATGAGCATGACAGCCACTGTGAAGAAAGTAATTTTGATGATTAAATGGTATTAACAAACAGCACTTCTAAACACATTTTATGGGTGCTAAGGGGACAGCTGTTGTGCCTGTAAATCTGACCTTCAATACATTTTGAATCAAAATAAAAATCTTCTGTGGCATTTATGAAATACAGAGATTATTTTTTTTTAATTAACTGCAGCAAATGTTTTAAAAGTTGCAAGCAGGTCCCAAGATTTACTTTGTGTATCTTAATCTGCCTTTGTTCTTTTGAATACACAATAGAACTGTGCACTGGAAATTTGTCCTGATAGATGTGCTGGCACATCTAACATGTTAAGACACATCTTGTGGCAAAGAAAATTGAAGCAGAGGAATTACTGTCTTTACAGATTGAAGGACTGTTCTCTTCTTTCTTGTAATACAGAAGGAGTTAATGTCTGTTTTTTTGAGACAGCCACCCTTATGGTCACTTTATTCTCCGTGTCTCAGATGTAAAATGGAGATACTGAACTTCCCCATCTTTGTGAGCTGTTTTGAGGTTGAAAGAAAAATTAAGTTACAAACTTCCAGTTCCCTACCAGTAATTTTTTTGTCAGTGAATTCTTTCACTGACTCCCATCTCACTATGTTTCTCAAAGATACACTTCTTGCCATTTATTTCATAACGTAACATTAATCTGACACTACTTCTCCTTGTTTCCCACCAACACTCCATCTCACTAATATATCAGCTTTACGTTGAACTTCTCATTCTTTCACATTATTTGTCTGCATGCCTTTTTTCTTACCTTATCTTTCACATGTTCCACATGTTCCTCCATATTTCAGCTGTTGAAAAATTATTTCTGCATTTCTTCTAGTGGAATTTCTAGTTGTCTACATTAACACGTATATAGATTTTAAAACTCACGAGAGTATAATTTTCTTCTGCACAGACCTGGCAAATCATCACCTCACTCATCCTTTGTGCATGCTGTACAACCCAAAGATCTATCTTCTGTTTCTGGATTTTTCACATGATTCTAAACTTTTAATATTTTCTGTCTGCAAACTACTTCACCTTTATGGAAGGCTATGTTTTAAACAAACAGCTCTTGCACAGCGGAGTGCTCAAAACTCTGCACTGAAAAAAGCAATTACATACAATCATGCAATTATGTTATGAAAGTTTCCATTCTGTATTTTTTTCTAAAGATCTGATTCCTCCCTTTGGAAATCAGTATGTCAGAATCACCAAGTATGAAAAAAAATAATACAGAAAATACCACATCAATAACAGATTCCTTTTCTGCCTTAAATTCCTTAGAACAAGAAGAAACAACCAGGTAGCATTAACTCTAAATTACTGTACTTTCAAAAAGACAAAAAAATTAAAATAATTTTTTTTTTTTTTTTTTAAATTCTGGATTAAACAGTTCTCAGTCTATTATATATTTCAGCAGTTGGAAAAAAATGACCATGACACGACAATGTTATCCACTGAATTATAATGGGGTTTCTATATACATAAGCATAAGATACTCTCCCTTACTTTAAAACCTTTTTCCTCACAATTCTGAAACAGTCTATAATTCAATTGCATCACAATGGTTAACACATAAAGCTGTAATTAATAATCTCAGGCCTCTCATAGGAAATAATCAAGTATATTGAAAAAAAGTAGTATAATTAAAATAATATCTTACTACAATGAACATAAAATAAGGCTACTAACCCACAGCATGAACTGTTCCTCTATGCTTCTTTGAAATCTTGTTCGCCTTAACTACATGTAGAGCATTTTCTTTGAACTGTAGTTCACAAAGTCTTTCAAGAAGAACTGTCATTTCTTCAGTGATGGTATCCAGGTAAGTTTCATTAATAAACTTCAGTGATGAAGAAGGATCAATAGTTCCACTTAGTATATACAAATCCTCTTTTATCATTGTGCACAATGTGGGTACAGAACTTTGGTAACCGTGAACCACCTTATCAAAATTTGTTTCACCACAACTAGACAAAATAGAGTTTTGCAGAAGATCACTAACCAGTTTATTCTGCATATTTTGATACTTCATTAAGACTTCTGATTCAGGATAAAGAAACAAAAGTTGCTGTATGCACTGAGTTTTAAACTCCATTTGTTGTTGAAACGCATTAGTATTTGTTTCTTCCTGATTTTGCAGTCTATTTACTAAAAATCGTCGAAGATGCAATCTCACATCATCCCAGAGAGATTTCACATCCATAGTTGAATCATCCTCAATGGCATGAAGGGAAGATGTTAACTCAAAAGGCGTCCCACTTGGAGTACAGGGAAATGAGACACCACACTGACTAGAGAGATCCAGAAGGAAGTGAAGTATCATTTCTTCTTGGTTTTGCTCATTCTTCAGCAAGCTTTGCTAACAAAGGTAAATTAGACAGTATTTTAGAAATGTTTTGTTAACCCTGGTTCACAAAATGAACAGCCTCATGCTAAAGTACCAACCGTTCCCAATGCTAACAATCTTACCAGTAAATAAGAAACCCAAACAAATTGCTATATAAACAACAGAAATAACAAAGCCTGTTTTCCCATGGATTCATGCACCAAACCATCTCCTTGTCTACCTGCTGCAACAACTCACATTCCTCTTCCCATTCTTCTTACATCCTCAACCTCTTTTCTCAATCGATTCTAACCCACAATTCAAAGGAAAGCTTTGGAAAGTTCAATACGTAAGCCTTGGCAGCCTGTTTGTTGTGGTCCACACACACATCTTTGAAAGAAGATGGTATGAAATATTACTTAAGATTTACACATATAATGACAGGGTTTGCTCATAAAACCAAGACAGGAATTTATAAAACGAAACATGATTACTTTCTGTGTTCTAGCTCAGCAGGCAACCATCAAAAAGGCCATTCTAAGGATAAAATAATCTTCCCAGGACCCCTAAAAGAACTAAAACTATTTTGTTAAGAACTGAGCAGGTTTAGATCACACAGGGCAGAAGAATAACAAGCTGTGTACCCTGTCAAATCAAGATGCAGACTGATACGTTAACAATATAGTGACCTTTAAATACATCTCAGCTATATGGGTTGGTGAAGAAGGAAGCCAGTTAACAAAGCAGGTGAAACCACATGGATGGAAGCATTGTTCCTACTTCATCTGAGCCCAAAGAGTTCCCTCTTGGTCCAGGGCCAAGATCTCTGACCTTAGAGCTGCTTCAAGTTCAAGAGGCCATGCAGCACATCATCTTGTCACAGCTCAATGCTCTCTACTTGGCCCAGAATGACACAAAATTAAACAGCACTCTGCAGCTTTCCTTAATATGTATGAGACAAATAATTTAGACGAATAAGGTGTGTCCAATAGTAGAAGAGCAGAAGAGTAGAAGACCATCCCAAAGTCCCATGGTCATTGGACACCAAAATCTCCCTCCTCTCTCTGAGAAAAAAAATTTGCCTGTCGTAAACCCATTTCCCACATTTTTCAACATTTTTTCCTACTGCAGGTTGGCTTTGGCCACAGTCCTAGGCCAATCAACTTTTCATTTGTAAAGACCTGCTCTCAATCCTCCAGCTGAACTAGAGCTGACTACAGATTTTCCCATCACAGTCACAAGAAAACTGACTGAAGTTGGTGGTACTCTTGGCTTTCGGGAACCAAGTAGGCAAGCCTTAGGTGAACCAGGATCTAGAAGCCCTCTCACTTGCTCCCCCACCTCCTATTACTTCTCTCCAACAGAGAGAAGCATTGCAGCAAATCACATAAGGGTAGTTCTTTCCACTCACGTCCTTTGTCTGGGTCTCCCAGCTATAGTCCATAAAGCAAGGCTGGTAAAGAAACTGCTGGCAACCTTCCACCTTCAGATTTATTTAACCTCAAGTATTTGAGGAAATTATTTATTTTATTCCTTTTCCCATTTTGAAAGAGAGAGAAATAAATCAAATTTGAGTATAGCATTGCTTAAATATAACAATTTCCTATACAAAAGGTTTCATTTTTCTCCTGTAGCAAGCTTTTATCAGTACATAATTTATAAAAATATTAAAAAGACAAAATTAAGAACAAAAACTCCAGTGGGCTTTTTTTCCCCTCTCATGCTTTTGAGTCACAACAATTTTCCATATCAGAACTCCTATTCTTTGTTCTGGATGATACAAAACTGTTGCACTCTTATGGGAGAAAAGAAGAGTTTAACCTTCCTATTGCCCTTTACTCTGGAGTGCTCCATGATGAAAAATAAAAAGTAAAAGACTTGCACCAGAGTAGCTAATCCTGAACAAAAGACAGAGAGCATGACTGCTTCCCATACAAGAACGTCTTAAAAATAACAATACTAGCTATTTTTCTTCCATCTTACATCTTTATTTCAGAATGTTTCCTATGAATTTTTTTACTTACAAGCAGGAAAACAGAATAATAAAACAAATTATCAGTTAAATAATCATCCTATGAAAGCATGTACATGTGATAAAAATATGTATAACTACTTAAAATCTTAAATCATACATATCAATATGCATATACATAAGGCTGATTTGATTTTCTTTTATTATCTACTAAAGTATTCTATAAAGTTTTGTGTCTAAAAAGAGAATGTGTGTCAGTGTGTAAACTGAAACCCTAATCAGTAACCACTGTGTTGAAGAGTCGAGTCTCCACAGGTAGACTTCTGGAGTTTAAAAGTTAATTTTTTTTATGAACCATACTCAAATACTACATTCTGAAATGAACAAAATAAGAGAAGCTGTTGAAACAGTGAATGTCACTCATGCCTTTGGATGATGAATCCAAAATGTCTCCCAAGCAAATCCCTACTGCTGTTTTTTAATGTTAAGCAGAAACATTTTTATTCATGAAAGCTCGTAAGAATCTAAGTATTGTTTCAAGCCCTTTGCAACTTCAACTAAAGCATTAAAAATAGGGAGCTTGCAGATGCCATCTTAGACTTAGTCAGAAAAAGAGCCCCTGAAGTGAACTTTGAAGCTCTGAAAACACAGCATCATCAAGTCTCTTTGAACATTGCCTATATTGACATAAGCTTTTCTATCTGAAAATTAATCTGCAAAAATACTTCGAAAGATGATGCCAAAACTACTCAAGAGAAAAAAGAACCAAATTAGTATCCAAAGGTTTTAGAGAAGCGCAAAAAGTTCTCTTAGGAGCACAGGAAGTTAGTGACTATAATATACAGGAAAACATTTGCAGTCTACCAACTGGACTACTACCTACTATAGACTACTATCTATCATTTTAATAAACAAACCCCATGAGACAAAGATTTTCTTAAAAAAAGATTTTATCTTTAGTTTAGCAGGAACAGAATTTAATGAAGATGTGTTCATGTATATATTCAGCTTTTAAATATTTAGAATTACAAAACAGTACAGAATGACAAAATGTCACATAATTAACATTTTCAGGCTTCGCGAAGAACCTCTCAGTATTTCCATGAGAGTTCACAAATGCATGAGAACACCATGCTAACAATAAAGCTAAATACAGCATTTCAGCCAAAGCACATACAGAACTTTGCACTATTTTTTTAATTGTTCCAGCAGCTTAAAAGATAAACAAAATCCCTAACAAAATAAAGACAGATAATAAGGGATAACAATGAACAGGGATATTGTCCCGAAGTAGAAGGAAGGTTACTATTATTGAAGATGTATTACATGATACTTAATTAAAAGCTTGCAAGTGAGAAATTAAGTCAACTGAGTAATTAGTTCAGCGGATGCAGACACACATTTAAGAAAGGTCAGATCGTAGTAATCTCATTAATGCTGAATATTATTGAAAATAGTTTACTGCAGACCTGTTTATGGAGCTAAACATTATCTACTGTGAGTATAACTTCTTACAGATGGGCTGTCTGTGCTAATACTTATACACTTTTCACCTGTAGTCTCATCTACACAACAGGCTGGATTATCTAAGCCATGAGCCTGGAAACAGTGATGTCCAAGTTCCCAAGCTCTAGATGTTTTCCTGATAAGCTGTGCAGAATTGAGACTTTTAATGAGAGATGTGAGATTCTAATTTGAGAATTAACGCTTCTCACACTTCGCTGTCTGTTTAGTAGGCTGCCACAGAGCCATTCTCAGGGCTTAACTGGACTCTACAGCCCACAGCCAGACTGTCATGCAGTCAGTAAGCTCCTGGGAAGCTGAAGAGCTAGAAAGCACATTTTGTATAAGATATACCCAAAGTATTCCAGAGATGGGCACCTTTTGGTGTTTCCCAAACAAATGCCGCCACCTGGTGTTCAGGTATATGGCTTGAACGGACCTTGGAGAAGGAAGAAGGCAGGGAATGGGTGCAAGTAAGTAATCATGGACATGCTCTCTTATGAGAGGGTTTAAGGAAGGCTCTAACCAGACTAAGAGGAATAACAAAAGACTTCATAAATCAGCGCTTTCTGGGATTCTCTCATTTTGTCTAGATCAAGTATGACTTGTTAGCAGTCTCTGACACCCTTGACTGGGGTGATTATTAACAGCAACATTCATATTGATCACTAGTGTTAGAAGGGGATAAAATAATTTCTTCACTCCATGAACATTAAAGACCTGATGTTTCTAGAGATGACTTCCTCATTTAACACAGCTTAATATCCAGTGGACTCAAGGGTGACTAGAAAGATCAACAACCAGTTTTAAGAGTTAAAAAACTGAGAGGCGATTTGATGAAGCTTGAGCTGTAGCTAGGAGATAGTCCCAAAGGAGAAAATACTCCACTTCTCCACAGAAGTTCTCCTCTGCCAACAGAGCCAATCCTAGCCTAAATGTGTTCCCATCCTAGGACTAGACCATGACATGAAAGTGACAAAGAACAATCCACTGGATACTGTTAATTTGTTTAGACACTCATACATACGTACTTCATATAAACACACATATACATAGTTTACATACAAACTTGCAAGCTGTCATTTACTGAGGTATCATCCTTCACTTAACTAGCCAATTTAATTTTCCTGACTTCCATTTCCACACATATATTCTAAGGTTAACTTTTAATAAAAATTTTGGATAAAAATGCCTTCTAAAATGATGGAATTTTCCATCGAAGTGAAATTTGATTTCTGGTTACGCGTAGCTATACAACTTGCTAGGACAATAGATGTAGCTCCCACATTTCTAATTAGAAAAAATAGATAGGAAGTTAATGCTTTAATAATTCATAAAGAACAATAATCTGTATTAGCTAGATTAAATTCATACTGATACTAGTGAAGAAGAGGCAGTAACAGCCTCGGTGTAGACAGTAAGTTCAGAAGTTTTTTACTGACGTCTTTATAAAACAGTCCTAGCAGTGCTGAACATGTGGTAGGATCATGAAAAGATTTTGTCCCAAGTTTGGCTATTTAAGGCATGATCAAAAGGAAACATAATGCCCTAGTGCAGACATCAGTACTAAGCCTTTTAATAAAATTTCTGAACTATCCCCACCACAGTGAAGACTGAAATGAGAAAACTAATTGACCTCAACCCCCCCCATCATCTAAACAACTTTCCCAAACATCAAAATAGTAGTAAACAATTAGTAAACAATTTTTACCAGTGTCCTAAGGAACTCCATCAGCTCTCCATGATGTGTAGAAGAAGGTCTGAGAGAATTAAAATTGCAGTTGTTTAGCCACTGAAGGCAGTCAGTTGTGCTTTGTAGTATTTCATCAGTACATATTTCATTTACTTCTGATTGCAGGTCTTTAAGACACTGTTCTATGCTAAAAAAAAACAAAACCAAAAATCACAGAATTTTTTTCATGACTTGGAGATAAAAGCATTTTATATATTCCATAACTTAAAAAGAAAAATTACTTCATATTAATGTAACACTAGTTCTTCTTCTTCATAGATTAAATTACTCTCACAAAATAAGGCCTGAATTTGCAGGATTAACATTTAAATACAGTCAAGTTAAAGCTAAAATAAATTTCCTTCAGGCCAGACCATACCATCCTCAGTAGGAGTAAGTACTGCCTTGCTTCTCAATCTTGTACTTTTTAATAACGTAGTTAGTGAATAAGACATTATCCAACCTAAGATCCGGTCCTTGGTGCTTAATTAGCTAAAGTAGAGAATATAAACTGAATCAACTACCATACTCAAAGGTGAATGTGTCATTTCGCTCCCTTAGCAATCAGCAGTTGTTTTATAATATATAAAATATATTAATGACTTAAAGACCCACTGACACCACAGAAAATGTTGAAAAGAATTTTAGTGCTGAGAAAGCAAATCTTTTCTTTCTTGTTTTTGTCATTAGAATATTTCAAAGAAAACAGAGTTTGTTTTCAAGGAGCTTAACATTCCTTAACGTTCATCTAGAATCATACCCCTGTTTATGAAATCAGAAGTCGCTGGTAGGGTTATTACAGGGATTTCAGTTGCAAAAAAATCACAGGAACAACTGAATATCCAAAATTATTTTATTCCTATTTGTGTGAACACTTGCACAAAAACATAAAAGAGAGAAATCTAGAAACAATCTAACTCTATATCTTTTCCTACAAAACCACGTTTTCAGTATTTCAGAACTACTTTTTTTTTTAAAAGCAATGCTTAACATTTTATATAGTTTCAGTTAGAAAAGCAGTATTGACTAGATCTAGACAGATCTAGGTTTAATACAAACAGAGCCAACAATAAGACTGATGCCAGTTTTCATTTATTGAAGTGCAAAGTGATTCTCACTACTACTTGAATTTTATTTTGGAGTATATTAGTTATTCCACTTATGTTCTTACAGCTGATAAGGGATGCAAGGTTTAAAACAAATTAAAATTTAGTTCTTTCTATCTCTGTAGAGTTACAGGATTAGATGCGACTCAGCTCTTTACAGCTATTTCAATGTCAGATACTTCTGATCATATTGCTTTCTATTTTCATGACATCAACCAAACAACAAACTTGCCTATTATATTGCCACTTGCCTCTCTATTTTATAGACATGAAGTATCACTATTCTTCTTTAACTGCTCTCTAACATTTACAAACTTGACTAGTTTTGGCAAAAGAAGACAAGAGAAGAAGATTAGAAAAGAGGACAGGCAGAGGAGAAAAGGAGAATGAGAGGAAAGGGAAGAAACTGGAAAACAAGTCAAATCTTTAAGCGTATTACAAGCTGTGACAAAAATACTAAAATAAAGACCTCTACTTTTCAAAAGAAAAAAAAAAGGGAAAACCATTTTTTTTTAAATAGTAACCATGCATAAAGTTTTTAATTATTTTCTGCATAACTTCTCTGTGTGGAAAGATTCATTTCCCATGAAATGCATCTTTTTGGAGGAAAGTATTTTTATTAAAAATATAATCTGCTTTGAATATGAAATTAAAAAAATTAAATCTTAAATGCTATTAACCC